>LPNX010806495.1:93144-185624 GCA_001517045.1 Pseudotsuga menziesii | reverse complement strand
GCATTACTCTGAATGAATTTTCCACAAAAATAAATCAGAAACCATCCAACAAGACATAGGTCACAGAGTTAGAACGATCTCACGATTTATGGACATAAGCTAAAAAATAAAGTAGTTCATCTTTCTGCCATCCATCGCATAACATTTTGAAACTTCACAGCTCTTTCTCCAATAGGCAAACTAAAATCTTTATTGCAAAAGGAAGTAGTTCTTCTTACAATAGGTCCTCCAGTATTACTGGGAAAAATCCCCCTCTTTGTCTCTCTTTCCTAGTTTTATACAAAAAGAAAAAATGGTTGGGCTGCCCAAAGTGACCTTTGGGCATCCCAACGCTTCATTTTCCTACAACCCTTTACAAATTATTAAATTATACAAAAGTTGACCGGTCCTTCTCATGAAGAGGGTCCCGCTTGGTTCTCCAAAAAATTTCTCCACGCTGCTGCTTCAGCAGCGAGACTCTCAAACGAGTTGGGTTTCAGGAACTGAATGTTCAGCTCAAATTTGTCAGCTTGGTTCCGAATGGCCTCAACTCTGGCCGTGTTCAAATGTACCTGTTCCTCCAAGAGCTGTATACTAATGGCTGTGTGGCCTATTTCATTTCTGAGGATTTGTTCATCAATAGCTCTGATGCATTGCACTTTGGTTTCTTCATCTTGTTGCCTTTTCTGCAACATTTCTGCAAATGCATCATGAGTTGGGAACTCGTGTAGTCTCTGCTCAGCTTCTGCCTGACAACGGTTGTATGTGACCAGGGCTCTCCTGAAGAATTCTGCGCATGCTCCCTTTGTTTTCTTGACATTCTTTTGGAAGTCTTCTGCAGTGTTGACGGCAAATTCTATCAGGTCATGGTCCCGTTTCAAATCTTGTTTATCCTTGACTACTAGCTCAGTTGGGACTTCCTTGTCATCCTCCACCCTGGTTATCCTCGAAGTCAGTACTTCAAGGATGTCTTGCGACCTGTCCATAAAATAAGAAGCGGTGTCTAAGATTTCATCCAGTCTGCCATCAATCTGGAGGACCTGACATCTTTCCTCCTCTAGAGCATTTTGCAGGTACAGCACCTTAGCTTTCTGAGCCAAGATGTGTTCTTTAACCGGCTGCAGATCGACCTGCTGTGCCTTTGCTGCTTCCAGCGGCTTTTCCTGTTCCTTAACGCGCGAGGTATTGGATTCATATATGATACTTTGCTGCTCCGTCAGTTCATCTATCTTCACCCTCAGCTGCTCCTTTTCATCCTTTAACTCCTGAATTTCCTGTTGTGCTTTTCCCAGGGCTTCTTGTGTTGTTTCTTTCACCTGTGCTTCTTGCTGCATGGCGTGGATTTCGCTCTTCGTGGCCTCCATTTCTTTAAGCACATGCTCATATTTTCTTTTCAATATATTGTCGTCCTCTCTTTCCCTTCTCAGGGTGTCCTTGAGTTGAGCGGAGGTCTTCTTGGATGATTCTATCTCAATCGTCATTCGGTCTATGTTATCCTCCGTAGCGTGTATTGCTGCCTTCCCAGCCCTTATGACAAACCTTGGATCTTTATCTATCCCGACCATCACAGCTTTCTCTGTTATCATTGTACTGGTCATTTATTCTGCCTCTATCTTTCTCTCAGTTCTCCTCATAATCCTTTTGGTAGCCCTGTCATAGTATATTG
Organism: Pseudotsuga menziesii; assembly: GCA_001517045.1. NCBI lineage: Eukaryota > Viridiplantae > Streptophyta > Pinopsida > Pinales > Pinaceae > Pseudotsuga > Pseudotsuga menziesii. Next base: position 183,979 of record LPNX010806495.1, on the reverse strand, counting down.
TGCTGAAATCAGGGACTTCCTCCCCCCTTTTTCTGTGCGAAGGGTACTAACTGCAGCATGGGGGTTGTAGGAGTGATAGTAGTGGGAATTTGAAGGGTTTGTACCCCAAGGATTTCCTCGCCCTGGCTCTGCTCTGTTTGTGATTTAGCAGCCTGTTGTTGTGTCAACTCTGTCTTCTCTGCTTCCTGTTTTCGAAGCTCTTCGTCCAGCTTTCTCTGGGCTTCCTCAGCTGCTTGCTTAGCAGCTTCCTCTGCTTCTCTGGTTGTTTCCTTTACTTGCTCAGCTGCATCCTAGGCAGCTTTCCTCTTTTATTCTTCTCCTTTCCGGAGCCATTCTGCAGCCTCCTCTTCTAGCCTCTGGGCCTCTTCTCTTATCCTTAGGGCTGCTTCTTCAACCTTAGCCTGCTCAGCCTTCTCTTGTTCAGATCCTTTTCCACCCTTGGTGGAGTGCTTCGGTTTGAACCTCTTACTGAATGCTGTCATGTTCGGGGCTCTCCTGAAAATGGATTCATCATTGTCGAAATGATGGGTGTATTCATAAAACACCTTGTGCTTTCTGCAATGCTCAGCCATTCTTTCATGAGTGTCATTTCGCCTGAAATTCATCTCCCCAAAATGGAACTTCCCTAGTTCCTCTATAAATTCTGGAGCTTGTTTCACATTGGCGAAACTGCAGCTGCCTAACTTCAATGGTAAGGGTGGATAGACAGCCTTTTTTTTCTGAAATAAGAAATGACCAACTCCGTCAATAAACACCTGTCTAACAGCCTCCTTATGGATTATATAATATGTTGCATACTTGGGCAGCAGATAAGGTGTCCTTGACCCACCAAACGCTCTAAGATACAGCCTGTTCTCTGTCAAGAAAAAATCACCATACTCCTCTATTACCTGCATAGCTTCTTCAGACATGCAGTCACATTCCTTTCGGAAGATAAGAGTGTGCAGAGGCATGATAAAATGCTCACAGATTTATCGATAATAACTATGGTATTGATGAGCCCCCAATAGCTTGTAGGCTGCATATACGGGCATTCTGTCCCTGTCCTAAACACATTTGAGCCCGGGGAAGGGTTGGTGGCATAGTATGCGGTCAATCAGGATCGAGCTCATATAAAACTCAGATTTTTTCTGTTCTACTCCTCCTTTTGCTGTAGCTATACAAGAAGATAGACTACTAGATACCAGGCTGGACCAGTTGAAGATGGTCCCTTCTATGGCCACATAGAAAATCAGGGGTACCCATTCGAATTTGAATAATCTGCCATTAGCCCTCCCGAAGATCCTATTCAGCATTAGAGCTATGAACCTGTAAGGGGCTCTAAGGTTGGCTGTGTCATAATATTCAGTAGCTCTATGTCTATAGAGCTTCCCTGGTAATAGCATTCTCCTCATGGTTTCTATCAAATCCATCCTGAGATTGTCCAACCACTCATTGGTCAAGAAAACTTGAGGCTCAGGCAGGTGGTAAGCTAAGGCCACATATCCAGGGCTAAAGGCAGCATATCCCTGACCTTCAACATTACAGATAAGCATTGAGCCATGGTTGGTATGTGGTAGAACCCATCTCATCACCTCATGGCATGGAAACAGCTCAAGCCTGGTGGCAATCTTCATAATGGCCGATTTTTCTATATTTGCGTAAATTGGTTCTTCCTCCAGGCCCATATCTGGGACTTCCCTATGGGAAATCAGCCTGTATATGTCCCCCCACTTGTATTCAGGTTCAACCCCCGTGACACACTGGGTGTCCTCATAGATATACTCAGTTGGTAGGACGGCCTCTATTGCTGTTTGTTCTTCTACCACAGGGGCCTTCTTTTTCTGTCTTCTGGACATTTTAAAATCCTCCTGCAATGTAAAACATCATGATATTAAGCAATTCAAATTTGTGAATATTATGAAGCAGTTTATTCTTTCTCCATTGTCTATATGACTATAATGATATCAGATATAGGCTCTTCAAGTTGAAGGATTTGAACTAGTAATGCAATCTTTTGAGCTGTGCTATTATCTTATATCAATGTGTAAGTAAGAAAGCAACCCTCACATGTATGCACAACCAATCCATATACTGACTATCTGAAAATATCAGCACAACACTTAGACTATTTCTGCAATATATGGAGCTATAGTACTAAAATGAATTTACTCATTAACCGGTTCATCATCAAACCTACATTATTTCCCAATAAGCCATCTTTTACCAATGAAATGATATGCAATGCAAATGCAAACGCAAGGCGCGACTATCATTAAAAACAAGCTTTAGCAAGGGCAAGAGAATGGCAAAGCCTATGCCGCTCGTGGACATAATAATTACATCGGTGCGGCCATGAACTACGGGCACCCATGACAACATTTCGCGCAGGGCACTCTCACCGGCATCGCCGCTCATTCTACCCTCAAATCGTAAACAACCGACAGCGGCGCGGCCCTAGGGTTTTGCATGGTGGAAAACGACGAACAATGCAGAGCAGGCATAGGTTAGGGCTCGAGGAAAAGGGCAAACGCATAGGGGAATCGACCAGCCGGGTATCTACCATGAAAAATTCGGTGAAAACCCCATCAAAGACGTTTAAGGACCTCATCATAACAAGAACTGAACCAGGTGCAGGCGGCATAACGGCCGCCTGCACCGTGTCTTCTTCTACCGCTAAGGGCGAACTAAAACGAAGGAGGTAAATGAAACGCGAGATTTTTACAAGGAAACCCCCCCCCCCTCTAACCGCACAAGCTATCCAACCCTAGAAAAAATAAAAGATAAAACGTGGGCGCAAACTACTGGGGAGACGAAAACAACAACCCTAACCATGGGTATAACGACTCCGTATGTGAGCGAAAAGGAACTACGGACAATATTTCACACAGCATAAGTCCCCATACAAAACCGAGAAAAAAGGGGGTAAAAACTTACCTGGCAGTAATGCACAACTGAAGTGGCATCAACGATCGAGCTCCCAGTCGACAGCTAGACTAAGGTACGAGCACATGGTTCCATCAAATTCGCGAGGTCGACCGCGCGGGGCGTACACGACAGCTTGGGCGCAAAAATAACAATAAAAAACCAAAAAACACGCCCACCATATATATAAGACTCCACATGTGTGACGGGTCGACTCAGTCGGAGCGGACATGAAAGTTGTGTCGGGCGACTAAATCTCAGCCCTCTCCGCAACGGCGGACCATCCTCACTACTCCATCACCCGCAACGCAAAAAATAATAATGGGTCGAGCGAACGATAACCGTGGTCGGGCGGGGTGAAACTCGGAACTCCCAATGCTCCGAAACGGTGTGGAATAAAAACAACACTTGAAACATACAGGAAGAAACCACCACCCGTAACGGTAAAACTAAGTAGCCTACCTCCGCGACACTTGGCGCGAAAAAGACAACCGAGAGTTGGAACTCCCCCGCAACGTCGGTCGCGATAAAGGCCATGCAGACTCGAAGGACACCCGCAACGGCGGCCCGACAAAGCCGATCGAGAGTTGAGAAGCACCCGCTACAGCGGCGCGCCAAAAGATTATGAAGAGCTGGAAAACACCCGCAACGGCGGGCTCGTCAACGAGCTAACTCCCGATACACGAAAGCTTTGAAACGAAGGCTTTAAAAGGTTTTGCAAAACAACAAGGAGCTCAATTTAAGATGGAAATCCTTAAACATTTAAACGATGAGAAACCAGTCAATTGATAGCACTCAAATTTGGAGAAGGCGCTTCAGAATCCATAAGATAAAATCAAAAATATGAAACCAAGAAAAAGAACTAACTAACTCGAAGTAAAGGAGGTTCCAAAAAATTTTAGAATTTTGGGAAATTGTTGCAGGTGCAACACATTGGAGGAGGAGATGAGCGGGTCGGTGGAACTGGAAATCATGTAAATGGACATGGTGTCTGAAGAAGGAGGTGGTGGATGAACTTCTTCAATCAAGGTGATCTTAGACTCAAGGGAATGTTGAAAGAGGTCAGTGAGAGCCATTCGAAATTTGGGAAAGTCTTGGCAATGGTCAGAGTAATGGCCATACAAGCCGTAAAGGGCGTAAGCATGGTTTGTTCTCAATGCCTTGTTCCTGACTATCGACACGGTTGGGAGTTCAACCATGGGGATGTTTTCATTTGTATCCATGGCATCTAGATGCACACGGATCATTGGGATTTCAGGGCAATTCTGAGTTGGATGGCCATGTTGCCCATAGACGGCACAAGGTGGGACTTGTCATGGCTCTACAGTGGCTTTGGCATTCTTTCCCCTGGCTCTCTTGGGTTGGGGCGGTGCAGGTGTGGGTGCGGCGGTTGGATTTTGTGGACTGGGTAAGGGGTGTGACCCAACCGCAATGGGTTTCACTGGGGTTAAAACCACCTGGGGCATTGGTGGCTGAGCTGGTGGATCGAGATACCACACCAAAATTCCCAATGTAAAATTGGGTACACTTAAGGTGGCCATTACCATCTTTCTCATCACACCAGGTGGGGGAAAGAGGAAGGGAATCGTATGGACTGGAGATGAGCCTAGATAACTCCCTGCTAGTTGCATGTGGGGATGCGGTTGTGGTTGCGGTTGCACATAATGTTGCTGCTACGAGTGATGTTGCGGCTATGGATGATGTTGTGGTTGTGGTTGGGGCTACGGCTGCGGTTGTTGTTTGGGTGCAGTGGTGCTGGATGAGACCATGCACAAGTCCGCAATTTCATTTTGTGTCGGTGGTGGTGACACTAACAGGAAAGGAGTCGTCATGGTGGTATCAGAAAACAACACAGGGCCCACATTCAACAATGGGGAGGCTGGTGTGTTTTCAACCATAGTGTTGATTACCGGGATGACATTAGCATGTGTGGTCACCCCTTGTGGCTCAATGGTGGTGATGGTAGGGATAACATTGGCAGGTGTTGTTAACCCTTGGGGATCATGATAAGTGAGCTCATTAACCATCACAATCTTCCCTTCGTGGGGGGACATCATGAGACGAAAGACAGTTGATGTGACTGCTCTCATGGAATACATATAACTTCTCCTGAGAAGAAGGTTATAGTCCAATTGAGCATTCACAATCTCTATGTTGATCAGCACTGTCTTCCTGGCTAATGTGATGGGGACATGGGGGAGGATTCCTTGGGATTTAGTGGGATGTCCATCATAGGCTCGCAGAGTTGTGGAGGACGGTTGTAGAATTGGTGATCCAAGTTTCTTCCAAACCAAGGTAGACATAATGCACGTGGATGCCCCCTCATCCACTATGCATCGATGCACAACCAAGTTTTGGATGGACACCGGGATTTGGAAGGAGATGGTCGATGGCATGCATGGTTCCTCGTTCTCCATGTCAAATGTGATCAACTTGGAGTCGAAGGGGTCTACTGCCCCAAGGGCAGCTAGTAAGGCTTTCCGCTGCGTTGGGCATGTTTTAAGCACCTCAAGAGCGAACATGGTGGTTGGAATTTGGGCCAAATCATCCACAATGCTATAGCTAATTGTAGCTCTAGCTGTGGCATTATTGGAAACTCTGCGTATGGGGGGGCGCGGGAATGGGGGTAACTAAAGAGGTAGGTTGACTGTATTAGACATGGATGTTGCTGATGAGTCAGCAGGTTCGGTGCTGGCTCCGTACTGATTCCGTCTAGTTTGTAAGTTGACCTTTTCAGCCGTCATGGCTAGCAGGTGATGAAAACCTATTTTGGCCATGGGAGGTGCCCCTGGAGCATTGGGATTTGGTTGGGGAGGGGGTGCGGTTGCCACCAATCCTTGGACTGGTAGTGGGTTTTGAAGCACCATAGGGGGAGGTCCTTGTGGTGATGGGTTCTATTGGGCTTAATTTGCAGCGTTGGCAGCCTGTTGGGCCTCATTTTGAATGGCCTGATTAGCTTGACCCATAAGGGGACACTCGAATGTGTAGTGCCCATAAACATCACAGAGTGTGCACTATTGGTTTGTGTGAAACGGGGCGTTGCATCTTGGTGCATTTTTTCGTCGGGGGTTTTGGGCTAGCCAGTTTGCTGCAACATTGTTGGGAGGGTTTGGTTGTTGACCACCTCCCTGTAGTTTGTTATTGCCTTGGTTGCAGGGTCGGTTATTTCTAGCTTGCCCTTGTTGATTATTGGGGGCAAGCTGGTTGGGACGGTTTTGTTGTGCGAACACTTGTCCCAACAGAGCGGGTGGAGCGGGTGCGGGGGCTTGAACTGGTTGCACTGGTGGTGCATAATAGATTTATGGGGGTGGAGCTACCACAAATGTGGGAATTTGCTCCACATACTTCTCTGTTGGACAAGCCATGGCCTAAGTCTGCTATGGCGGTGCAGGTTGTGCATAGGAAGTTGTTGCTTCAGACTGGGACATCATTCTTTCATAGTTCGGAGCTTGGTTTTGGTAAGCAACACTAGCAAGATTGCTTGGTTTTGACGGAACTGCAGGTAGTTTCGGTCGATGGTGTGACTGTTGGGAGACCGATCCTATGATGTCGTCCACAGCATGAGATCCCACCGGTGCGTCGCGGTAGGAGGTACTCAGACAGGGAGCGTCTAGAATGACGGTGTACAGGTATCCAGACTTAGCGTAGATCAGGTCAAACTGTTGGGATTTCAGTATGGCCTCTTCTTCGGATTGGGGACGCTCGGATGCGACATCCTTTGCTATTGGTGGGAGAAAGGTCTTAAGGAACCAATCCAAGAAGATCATGTCGTCAAGTTGGATTTTACAGACTACGACGTCGCTGCCACTCATGGATGTGGTCCGTTATATGTGTCGTAGTGCTTTGGCGACAGGATAACAGGATCTCCACCCCTTCGTCATATCTGACAGGGAGTTGGAAATATTGTAGGAACATGAAAGCTAGGGAGTTGAAGTCCAAGTACTTGGCCTGCGGTAGCTCAATGTACGATTTGGCCGCAGCACCTCTAAGGGTGCATTGGAATAGCCTCAGCCTGATGGAATCGTCTATGATGTTGTTGGACGAGCACCATAGATGGAATGTCATTATGTGGTTTTGTGGGCATTCCCCTACCCTGCCTTCAAACTTGGGGATGTCTGATGGCAACTTAGTTGTCATTGGAGGCCAAAAAGCTTGATGGCGAATGGGGTTGTTTTTCAATCGAACCAAATTAGGCAAGTTAAGACGAGCCATGAAAGGTAGATTTGACCCCAGGTTGATGTGGGATGGGGCTGTGATGGTGGTGGGGTTTGCAGGTGCATAATGCATCTGCATAGCTGGGGGTACTTGTGGTGGCACCATTGCAGATGGGCCAATTCCCCAAGTGTTGTGGGGGGACAGTATGAGTGACAGGGACATTTCCCCCATGTATGGCAGTAGGGGAAATGTAAGTGGACAGTCCACTGCCCCCCTGTGTGGCAGGAGGGGAAGTGTGTGTGGAAGGGACACTGCCCCCGTGTGGTGCAAGTGGGCCAGCTTGGTTGGTCACTATAGGTGGTGGAAGTTGACTGATGACAGTTTGCATGACAATGCTTGGGCCACTTGCCAGGTTGTGGGTGACAAGGTGTGGTGTGGACATGGGTCCACTCGCTAAGGTTATCCCTGAAAATGGATCCAGGTTGGCACCATCCATGGGGCTTGATGGTGTAGTATGGAGGTCTGGTTCAAATTGATATGGGTCTGAATCTGAATCAGAGGTTGTGTGGCCATCTAATTTTGTGGGAGATCACTGAGAATGGTTTCAACGGTGTCGGTTGAGTGTTCTAAATGGTGGTGGTTCGCCTCTTAGGCGTGAGGAAGAGCGTGGAGGATCAATTGTGTTATATTTTATGTATGAAAATGGTGGGAATGATGTTTGGATCAGTGGCTTCCTATTGGCTGTAGGTGGTCACTCAGCCACCAAGACTGTCAGAAGACAGTGCTTGGATTTTTCCTCACAGGTGTTTCTACTCAATCGGAAGGGGTCATTGCTCGTTTCGCTTGGCAATTCCTCTCAATAGCTAGCTACTTTGGGGTTCTTGTGGTACTCCTCACAATGAGTTTCTGGGCAAAGCCCAATTACTTCCCATAGTTGAAGTAGTTAGGGACTTATGTCCTCAAAGACTGCATATTTGTTTGTACTTAGTGTAAATTGATAAATTTTAAGGCTCTCTCAATTTCATGAACTGAGTTGGGTTGATTACTTGGTATGGTGTATTTGTTTGTCTGTATTTCTGGTATTTGGTAGCTGCAAATGGTTTATGAATTCATCATATTGTGGTAGACTTCATGTCATTGTGTATGCAAGCATTGAATAATCAGAAATTGTAAACAAATACAGTTTTTAACCCTGAATGTTGATGGCCTAACTAGATGACTACCTCACATTGATATTCCTCTTCAACCAAGAGAAGGTGTTGGGCTCTCAACACAATGGGACTAATCCCATCTGTAGATCCACAGGTCACCTCCCAGATGCAAGGTTGGTCAACAGGGAGGACACTTAGCGCCGTGAGAATCCCTCCTTCTCTACCCCCTCTACCTTCAAGGTCATCCAGTTTTAATGGTTTGGAAGAATATTTAGTGAAGGGCCTAGGACTATACGAGCTTTCCCTTCATCATATCCCAGGAATACCCCGGAGGGTGATGACTAGGTAGAGGAGGAAGGGTGAGCAAGACAGTTATTTTTAGGTTGATTCAAAGTTAAGCTACATTCATTTAATTAAGCCATTAAAATTTGTTTGGAATCTACACATTGTTTGTTGATGCAATTACAGGAAATTAAAACAGAAACTAAAATTGACTTACAGAGCTAGACAGAGGCGGCTGAGCCGCACTGACAGTCCCTATAAAACTGAAATTTAAGCTTTGTTTGACAGACCACACATTTATGATCAAATCTGGCGACGGGGCCGCAAGATTTTTTTAGAAACAGGCGAGGGGGTCACACAGATTTCACAAACAGTCGCGGTATGTGATTCTGAGTGAAGTCGCACCTTTCGAGGGATTAAGTGCACCTTGGGCATGCATTTTTGGCCATTAAGTGCTCCCTCATCCCCTGTTCATCCCCGACAAGTGCGACCTTCCCCAGATTTGGGGTCTTTCTGATCCAGAGTCAAATCCGGCTGATAGTAACCTGTACTGTGGCCAAACTGACTCGAATTTGCCTAGCAGAGGCTTCGGCAATACTAAAAACTGGAAATAAACTAGATCTAAGCTAGAGTTGACAAGAAAATTTTAAAAAAACTAGGGCAAAAATTGAAAAACTTGAAATTTTAAAAATTTGGAACAGGGATCTTGTGGGGTCGACCTGGTATGGTCACCAGTTCTGTAGCGGGGATTTATCCTTGCTACAGGGGCAGGAATGGATCCCTTCTGTCTATAGGACAGAAGGGTAGGTTCCTGCGTGTGGAAAGACTGAAAGGAAAAATAGAATGACATAAAGTAGAAATAAAAGAAAAGATGGAAGAGAAATATAGAGAACCCCTATGCAAGCAAAGGTTAGGGTTCCGCTTCCAATAACCTGCAAACAATATGTTAGAAATTGAAATACCTGCAAAACAAGTTAGGAAACAAACCTGCAAATGAAACCATGGATTAGAAAACAAAGAAACTACTAAGCAAATAAACAAAACAAGAAAACATAGTTATACCTTCTCTTTGGGGGGAATGGGCCACCATGCCCTAGCTTATGGAAGCACCTCTCTTGGATGGGGGAGATATGGTTCAAATGGATATGGAGGAGAGGGAGTGTGGGTGGCTTGAGAGACAAAGGGTCTCAAGGCATCCACGGGCAGCATAACAGTATGCAAGGGAGAAGTGTCTTGAGAGTGACCCCCCACCCCCCTTTTATAGCTTTTTGGGGGGTTTTAGGGTTTTAAGCTCTTAGTCAGGGCTTTAGCCCCTTCTGCCATAAATTTAGCTCCTTTTAGGGTTTTAGCCCCTTTTGGGGGGCTTTAGCTCCTAGGAGAGTATTTTAGGCTCCTTTTGGGGGTTTTTAAGCCCTTTTCTTCATCCTTAAGCTATTTTGAGGGTGTGGGGGTCTAATGGAGTGATATGAGGGTCGTGAGATGGTGTCCTTGGGTGGTGTAGGCCATGGAGAGCTGAGTGAGGGATTTTTTGGGTTAACAGGGGCCATAAGAGCTTCCACCTTCATGTGGTTGGTCCTGTTTAGTAGAGAATATTAAATTATTCTCAAAACAAAGAGGAGCTCAATGAATGGTAAGGAAGAATACATTAAAAAAAATCTATTTCTATATTTTTACTGTGTAATTTTCACTATTGCTATTTGACTCCTCCATTGGAACTTGTTATAGATAGCATTGATAAACATTTCCATAGTTAAGAGGAAAGAAATGGAGTTTTGATTAGATCGATGGCCTTATATACATAGTATTTTTGGTTATCCATGTTTTATCAGATGATATATTCTTAACAATTGATTTACTTGAATAGTTGAATAGTATTGTAATTTACATTGTAATAGAATTGTATTTGTTTAGATTGTTTTTGTTATTTTCATAAGCAAACATAAATATATTTTATGGGTCCTAACATGAAACTATTGCAACAGGACAAAAAATGAAGTATGTTGAATGATGTTTTGAAAGGTAAAGCATAAGAAGACAGTGTGAAGATCCAGAAATCAAGGTTTAAATATGTTTTATTTTGTTTGATTGAGCTGTGTATTGGGTATTTATGCATGTGCACACACATACATTTAGTTGATGATGATGATTACCATACATAGAGGCAAACTTTGTTATATCTGATATAAACAATTACCTTAAATATTTTGATTTATCGTGATAACTGGCCCCTTGGTAATACTTTACCAATACCATATATCTAGGACAACAAAATTAAATGTAGGAATTTCTTTACAAGAAATTTGATAGGCATTTGAGTTTGATGGGAATATGAAAGGTCAAAAGACAGAAAAAGATAGATAGACTTGTGAGGAAAATGGTATCTGAAGCGTTGTTTCCCTATTATTCCGCATGAGTATATTGTTATCTGCCCCAGTTTATCTTTCTCCAGTAGTTTTGTAATTTGCTTATTAATCTCATATCTTATTCAACTTTAATGGTTGATTGTGCAGTGGTAAACCTATGTTTATATTTGTTCTTATCCATGTAGGTTGTGAGTTGGGCATGGTACACATTGGTATTTTCAGTTTCCATTGTAACTTTTCACCCCAATGTACACATTGGTATATCAACATGAATTACCAGCTGAGTTAACCATCCTTTTAAGGGTTTATACAAGTACTCCTTAGCCTGAAGAGAATTCTTTTGGAAGGCAAAATTCAATTATATTGTTGAGATTTCCCCATAACTCAAATATGACCCTAACTTGGTTGATTTTGCGGGTCTTTTTGATAGGTTTTAGGGCTATAAATGATACTAACACTGATTAGAAATGAAAGAGTCCCTAAATTTCCCTACTAAACAATTAAATGGGGTCGTTGTAAGGCATAAAGTAACCTTTTATCAAGGCCAAATTATCCCAACCCTTGAAACATGTCAAGTATGAAACCCTAGATCTGACTTTTGACTAGTTTTTTTAGGTTGCTTCTCAAGTTCGTGGATGTAGACAAGAAGATAGCTGATGTACTGGAGGATCTAGGGCTAAATAGGCAGACCAAAATTTGAGGGTGGCTTATAATTTGAAAATTGTTGTTATTTTTATTGAATTTTATAAATTTCTAAGGTTTTCTAGTTTATAAAAATGCAGATCTAATCTAACACTACACTAATCACGCAAATGTGTATATTTACACATGAAATACTACTATATTTACCTCTAGGGTTTGTTGGAGGATCCTAATTAGGGAAAAATTCAGAGATCTAAGGACAAACAAGAGAAAATTCCTTCAAGAGGATGTTTTATAACATGTAAAAGTTGACAAAAGCTGGTAAAAATCCCTAATTCAAAGAAAACACAGCATTACAACCACCATTCAATCCATAGAAGCATAATTTCACCAAACTTTACCAATGGAGCAACCAAGAAAACCCTAGATCCTCCTTGTGCTTGTGTTCTTCCAACAATGCTAGCATCAATCTTGCATGTGCATGAAACCCTAGAATTCACCCATCATTTTACCATAAATCCAAAGAAGAAATAGTAATATTTTTGATAAGTTTCCCCTGTGAATCCATAGGCAAGCCTATATCATTAGAATGCATTAAAAAAACTAGAGTAGGAGTTTTAAGCAAAAACTATTAAAAAACATACAATTTATTTTTGTGATCAACTTTTTCGTGGGCTTCATTTTGCTTGTCAAAAGTGGGCCAATCTAATGCTCCTGCAACTCCACAGCCATTGTAAACCAGTCTTTATATGGAATCATTGGTTTATGCTCTTCAATATGAAGGCCCTCTTAAAGATTGTCTCTTTGTACGAAGTCATAGACAATAAGGCATTCCTTTCCTCATGCATAATAGCTAATACAAAGTAGTTAGATGGTAATCATTGTGCTTAATACTTAGCCACCAATGCTGGTTATAATAGAACATTATGTTTGCTTGTAGTAAAAAGAATCTGTGAAGCCTTATAGAGTTTCTCTTCTTCCGGAAAATACTTTATTATTAGACCGTGAGATATCTCGACTTCAATATCTATTTGTTTTAGCAGCCAAAGCCTTCATAGACTCCATTCACTACATCAAAGGCATTGACCCACTGATCATTGGTCTTCTTATATATAAATATTTCATAAAATCTCTATTTCCATCTCTCCAGGAAAATAAAGGGATTCACTAGCTGCAAAAGGATTGGAGGCTATAAACTCATGCTCCCAGCCTGTAGAAAACACAACAGCAACACAAAGCATAAAAATGGAAAGCCTATATAATAAATTACAAAGGGAAATGCATGATAAATTTGGATAAATTGGGTTATAAGGGAGATCAATGTTTTTCCTACATTGCCAGCCTCTCCCAGGGATCCACTTGTCACTATTTTGCTGTCTAAGCAACGGTAGAGGGAATCACTGTCTTTGAAAGGTAGTTGAGCAAGGATACATAGTGATTTAGCTTTGGGAAGGTAAATTGTTGTCTTTGCTGTATTTGTTGCTTGCAGGCCAGTAGGATAAGGTGTTTCTTTGGTCAATATAGATACTGTGGATGGATGCCACTGAGTGGAGTTTGTACCTCAAGCCCCAAGCCATGAGGCAATAAGTGTAGCTATTAAAAATTTAGTCCAGTTAGGTGTAATTGTTTGTGGCCAGAAAGGCCTAAAAAAATTAACTGAATCTGGTTTGAATCTCATCAATCTGGGTGTAGAACCTCGATTAAGGATTTTGAGTTTTGTGGGTGGAGAGATGTTGGGTCGACAGCTGCTGCAAATGCAAATAGATTTTTTTGTTTTTTATATATGTTTTGAGGTTGACAGTATTGATCTGTGACCTTGTGGTCTATATTTGTCTCACTCTGCCCTACAACTACCTATATCTCTCTCTCATGTATGTCCATTGTTTCGTTAGTGACTTGTCTCCTAAGAGACAAAGTGTGATCATATTATAAATCTTAGTATAGAAATTAAGGAATGTCTAAACCACATTGTTTTCTTCTATTTTTCCATTTATAATATTTTTGCATTTGCTTGACTAATTCTGTTCATACATATCCTAGGTAACTGTAATTGATGGATGTACATAGTGCTAATATGTAGTAATCCTGGCTTGGTTTGGATCAAAATGGGTCATAGCATCAACTGAATGGATATTTAGTTTTGACATTGAGGAATCATGAAAAAATGAGTAAATAGAGCTCTGTAATTGAATCACATAGAATTGGAGAAGGCTCAATTGGGTCTTGGGCACAGCTACAGCAGAGCCAACGTGAAATTCAATGTCAATAGAGTGGATAACATGGTTATACAGGCTATTAGTCTTCTCAAAACCTTGGACAAGGACATCATGAACACCTTCTGCATGAGAGTAAGGTATTGCAAGTTTAAACTTAGTATTTTTTTTACTTTTTTTGGGTTTTATATGAAACAACATTTAAGATAGTTCAGTCAGGGTCAATTCTAACAGCTGTCAAGTTGAGGTCAATTTCCCATAAGTGTCTTTTAATTATTTAGTTAGGACTCATGAATCATATTTATACTGAAAGGTAAAAGGATTTGTTTATTAACTTAGATTTATATCAGATCCATGATTTCTTTGTTCTTTGAGATGTGTTTTAAAATCACTATATTTGATATTCCCAAGGAATAAATAAAAATATACATTTCACTAGTCCTGCAAGGAATCAAGTGTGTTGGATATTGTTTTGTTGTCCATCATTCAAAAACAAAGAAATTTAAGAAAACTATTAAAAGTCTTCCTTACGTATTCTATAGGATACTCAATTTTTCATCAATACAGAATCATCAAAAGAGTCCTAATATCTAAACCAGCAATACAACAAGACGAGCATAACCAGTGTCTACATCCCTCAGCTATGACTCTGAGCTAATCTGCCATTAAGTGGTTGTTAGTACAAGTCTTTTCTGAATCAGATAGGAAGTGACTTTTCTAAATTCTTGTTTGGTTTAGGTACCCTTCTGTAACAAAAAAGTATATTTAGAAATCTTGTCTGCCATTGAGTTGAAATCACATATCTTGAATCACATAGACTTGGAGAAGGCTCAATTGGGTCTTGGGCACAACTACAACAGAGCCAACGTGAAATTCAATGTCAATAGAGTGGATAACAAGGTTGTACATGCTATTAGTCTTCTCTATACCTTGGACAAGGACATCAACACCTTCTACAAGAGAGTAAGGTATTGCAAGTTTAAACTTAGTTTTGTTTTTACTTTTTTGGGGGTTCTATATGAAACAACATTTAAAATAGTTCAGTCACGGTCAATTCTAACAGCTATCTTTTATACATGGAAAAATCTCAGAATAATGGTGAGGTACCATTACTGGAACAAGCCCCAATCATGGGAACATACTTGTTTTCTGCAGGCCTGCAATCCATGACTGAGTAGGAATTGACCACAAACAATGAACCATGTTGCTCAGAGAAATTTGACAAAATTGGCAGCTCTTTAGTGTTTTCTCTCAAATCCATCACTGACTGTTCAGAAACTTGTTGATTCTTCTTGCCCGTAATATCAAACTCAGGTTTGCTCTCACTTGTATTCTCAAACTCAGCTCCCAAAATGTCTGACAATTTTGAATGTAAATACTCTCTCTTTGATCCCTTTGACACACTCCACATATTAACCTCTGCTCGATCATCTGAGCTGCTTGTCAACTCACCAATGTCTGGTCCAAATTCTAGGCTGAAACCATGTGGGGGTAAGTGAAATCTTTGGATTTTTTTTAAATCCACCAACACGCATCGCTTTTTCGACATTCTTTCGACACTCCGGTAAACCCATCCGACGGCCGTGTCATGACTCTGACACTTCCGCCCATCGGACGATCAACGGTTAAAGTGTCGGACCGCGTCGGAAGGCCAACTCTTCCAGTGTCGGATGGCGTTGGATTTCCAAAACTCTCTGGATAAAAATACCGACGGTTTCACCATTCCTCTGACACTTCTGTCCTTCGGAAGGCCGACGCTTCAAGGGTCGGAGGACGTCGGATTTTCAACGGTTTATGCAATTTTGATTGGCACTTTGGAAGGAAAAATGGTTGAATATGCAACACAATGGTGTGTTGGATCTTCGACCCACATTAGTAGAATGTCGAAGATCCGACGTTACGCCACTGACAGCAAAAAAAAGTGTATGTGTCGAAAATGCGACATAGAAGTGTCGAATTTTAGACATGCAAGGTGTCAGATTTTGGGTTGAAATTTTGTTGTGAGACGTGATATTTTTTCATCCTTATTTGATATTACTTTTGCAAAATTTTCATTAGAATTTTCCAACCTTCGATTTTGATATTTTAACCTACGATTCTCCTGCTCTGTTAACATATTCAGCAATTTCTACTTATTAATCTTGAATTGCAAATAATTATTGGTCGCTTTATGATGCTCTAACTCACCCAATATTGTTTGTAGTTGCAACTGAATTTCTAAATATGTAGTTTCCATAGTTTGCAATTACGACTTCTCTTCCAACGTTGCTTTCTTCTCGTAGGTAAGGGGTAGATACGAAAAGTGTAATAACCCCAATATGGTTCTTTTTTGAAAAAATCTTCTTTTGATTTTTTTTTGCTCTTCTTTTCCCTTTTTATATAAAATAATAATTTTAATTTTAATTTATGCAAGTATTAATTTGATATAATTAGTATTATTATTATTAAGGTATAATAATAATATTAATATTATCAAGTTTTTTTGTGGGGGAAATAGAGTCAAATTAGGGGTTCAACAATTGTTAATAAAAATATTATATAATAATTTTTTAATTATCCTTTTGTGATGGACACAGTGAATATGGGCGTGATACTTATGTGGTCGAGCACGTGGAGGGTATGTCAATGTGGGAGGTGGGATGGTGTGAGTCATTAGAGACCAAAAGAGTGGACAGTATCTGACATGGATGGAGCATGGGTGAGATGGAAGGCATGCATGAATGTGTGAATGGAGCAGTGAATGCAACAAGTGGGAGTGCAATGAAGTGGAGGTGATAGTGTGTGGTATGGGAAAGGGAAATGAAGTGGAGAGTGAAGGTAATGGAGTGATGGAGGAAGGCATAGTAATGGGATAAGGGTGATTGGAAGAGGCGATGGTGTTTGTAGGTTGAGGTCATGTGCAAGCTGGGGAGTTTCACAGCCTGATGTGTGAGGAGGTCAAGGAGGGGGGATTGAAGGATGCAACATTGGGGAGGCACCATTCAATTCACTTTAAGATGGTGGTGGAAAGAATTTTGGGAGATGGTGGCTGGAAAAGTAAGCATGGAGGTGAGTAGATCCCAATTATTAAGCACGTAACTGAGGAGAGAAGGGAGAGGAGGGTCAAGTGATGGTGGTGATGAGAGGGTGGTGGTTGGTGTGAGTGTGAGCAGAAGAGGTAGTGAAAGGGGGTAGGGGGGACTGTTGAAGGGAAGGATAATGCAAGAGTGGGGGATACATGGGTCTGTGTAAGGGTGATGCGTAGGGATATCAATTGGGGACACGGGTCTATAGCGAATAGGACACGAAGAGAGCTGAGGGTATGAATTTAGGAGTTGTTGTGTGACAAGGAAAACATAGGTGGATGGCATAGAGTGAGATGAGAATTCAGAGAGAGAGAGTGAACGAGCGAGCATGGGGAAAGGAGGAGAGGGGTGTGGGAGAAGAGTGTTGTTTCCAAGGGACTCTTATCTGTCAAAATCCCAAATCTTGAAAAACTATGAAATTATGGTTACCAACCAGATCAGAATCAGCTCTAATACCAATGAAATGAGAAAACTCGTTTACTCGAACTTCTACTTTAGAAATGACAAATAATCCATAAATAAAAATTTATTTAAAAGATGATAAATAAGATATGATCATATTACATTTACAATGGTCGGTTTTATATAAGCTCAATAAGGATTTTTCAAATATATGGGCACGCCCCTTAATTTAATTAATTAATTAATTAATTAATAGTATTAATATGAATGATATGTGTGTGTGTGTGCATTATACTTTTATAAACATTGCCTTCCTCTTAGAGTTGATTTGTCCTCAAATCATAACTAGGGAAGATTTTTTCCTTTGTTCTTGCTCGTAACGCTTTCTTGTGATATTATGTGTTGATAGTTGTGACATTTGACAAAACGAGGCAATGTGTTCTTCTAAACATTAAGTAAAAATGTTATGTTATTCATCAAGAATCCATCCGATATCTAGCTTCATTTCAGTTGTTTGTCGATCGATTGTGCATATTTGTTGATTTTTTCTTTTCTCTATGTAGCAATAAAGGTATTTTGTTTTGTCTCATTATCATTTATCACAATGATTCTTGTGATTGGGATGGTGATAAAGTACTCAAGTCGCTTGTGGAGAGTTTACCGAAACTTCAACTTTTGGTGCATCTGACAATTTATTGGTTGATAATAATTCCATTGAGTGTGTATTTGTTTCTTGATCGTCAACTTGAATTTGTTCCCTTGAGAGTATGGATGCTTCCGTATGGATTTGGTCTAATTTATACTCTAATAGTTTATTAATATACTGAATCTTCTTGAACTTTTCCTCTTGTGATTTTTCATTATCTTTAACTCCTTAATTTGTTCCTCTAACTATTTATTAATATTTATCATGTGATGATTTTCTTCTTGATTTTCAAATATTTTCTTTCATTAACTCGTTATGACTTCCAAATACTTTTTAATTTTTTATTCTTGTAACTAGAATTTTGTTATGGATTCTCAGTCAGAAATTTTCTTCAATATTGTCTGATAAAATTTTGTAGATTTTTGTGGTCTCTAACTTATGTGTGTTGTTAATTTCATATTTTTGCTGCTTGAGTTCTTTTATTTGATGATGATATTGACCAACCTCTAATCCTTGACTTTCTAACTTTCTTTGGACTTGCACCAATTCATTATCTTTGCCCATGTTGAGTTTGTTTAAACACTTTATTTCTTCTTCTAGCTCATTATTGCTTCCATAAGGTGATTCCTCTCCATTCTCTATCCTTCTGATTTTGTCTTCGAGGTTTTGATTGTGATTTTTTAAACGTGATATTTTTTCATCCTTATCTATAATATTTTTATGAAATTTTCATTATAATTTTCCAACCTTCTATTTTGATCTTTTAAGTTATGATTCTCTTGCTCTGTTAACATATTAGGCAATTTCTTCTTATTAATCTCGAGTTGTAGATAATTATTCGCCACTTTATAATATTCTAGCTCATCCAATATTGCTTGTAGTTGCGACTACATTTTTTTATATGTAATTTTCATAGATTGAAATTACAACTTCTCTTTCAACTTCGCTTTATTCTCTTTGATAAGGGGAATATACACAAAATGTATTAACCTGGTATGGTTCTTTTTGGAAAAAATATTATTTTAATTTATTTTTGGCTCTTATTTCCCCCTTTTTGTATAAAATACTAAGTATAATTAATTTATACATATTAATTTGATATAACAATTATTATTTTAAGGTATAATAATAATATTAATACTATCAAGTTTTTTTTGGGGGAGGGGGGGGGAATAGAGTCAAATTAGGGTTTAAAATTTTTTAATAATATTATTATATAATAATATTGTAATTATCCTTATGTGGTGGACGCAGTGAGTATGGACGTGAGAATTGTGTGGTCGAGCATGTGGTGGATGTGGCAGTGAGGGAGGTGTGATGATGTGTGGGCTTAGAAATCTAAATCGACAGAGTGGATAGTAGCCTACATGGATGGAGCATGGGAATGTGTGAATGGAGGAGCAAATGCAATGAGTGGGAGTGCAATGAAGTGTAGGTGCAAGCGTGTGGTACAGGATAGGGAAACAAACTGGAGAGTGAAGGTAATGCAGTGATGGGGGTACACAGAGTATTGGGATAAGGGTGATGGATGAGGGCGTTGGTGCATGGAGGTTGAGTTCACATGAAATATGGGGATTTTCATAGCTTGATGCATGAGAAGGTCAAGGAGGGGGATTTGAAGGATTCAATGTTGGAGAGGCACTCATGGATTGGATTGAAGATGGTGGTGTAGTGAATTTTAGAATATGGTGGTTGGGAAAGTAAGCGTGAAGGTTTGGAGAGCGTAGTGCGTGACTAAGGAGAGTGGGGAGAGCGGGGTCAAGTGATTTTGGTGAGAGGGTGGTGGCTGGTGTGAGTATTAATAGAAGAGGAAGAGAACGGGAGTAAGGGGCAGTGTTGGAGGGAAGGTTAGCACAACAGTGGGGGAGATGAGGGTATGAGTGTAGGACTGGTTGCGTGACAGGAAAAACACAGGTGGATGGCATAGATTGAGATGATTAGGAAAAGCGAGAGGGTGCAGAAGTGAGCGTGGGAAAGGAGGAGAGGGTTGTGTAAATAGATTTTTGTGGCCGAGGGATTCTTGTAGGCAAAAAACTAGAATATTGAGAAACTATGATATGATGGCTACCAGTCATATCAGAGTTGGATTTGATACCAATGAAATGAACACTCACTTCAGAAATGACAAATAATCCATAAATAAAAATGTATATAAAAGATCATAAATAAGATATAATGATATTACATTTACAATGGTGGGTGTGATATAATCCCAATCGTTCCTTTTCGAATCTAAAGACACATCTCTTAATTTAATTAATTAATTAATTTTATATATATATATATATATATAACAAAACATTTCCCTTTTTTTGAGTGGAGAAACTATATTGATTTTTCAACATATTCCATTCTTCACCCTAGTGGTATCATAACATGGCTAGGGGATGGCATCCATGGTAGATAGTCTATGGTTGGGTGGAAATTGCTCCATCTCAGTCATTTTTTTCTATCTAACTTGAAGAAAAGATAAATATTATCTCATTTGTCTGAGTTTTTTTTTATGTTTTGAATGTAATATTGCATTGGTTATGCTTGGTTTTATTTGTGATCTTCTGTAGAGTTGTTTTTTGTGATATATTCCATCTCTCAATTATGAATGTTAGTACACATGACATTTGAAATAGATTCCAGGATTAAAACCTAGAAATAACACCTCAATCTAGATCTATACTCATTGTTCTTATGAATATAGGGAGGTGCCAATATCTATTAGAGTGCTCATTATTTTTGTGTTGTGAAATTATTCCCTTTTCTACTTTCCTTTTGTTATTATTATAATCACAATGTGATTTTTTATCATGCATGGATGTTTACCCATCTAAAATAATCTGTATATGCTCACAATACCTAAATACTTCATGGCTTCGAAATGTATCCAATTATGACATTACTAACCATTGAATTAATACAATTTTTAACATTGGGTTAATTCTTTCTAGGTGGCTTTAGAAATTTAAATGATGAATGTTATTGGCTTGTGCACCATAAAAAATCTATCTTGACAAACCATTTTTTTAGTGATGGAAAAACACAAATTTTGTGTGGGTGAAGTTGTTTTTAGCAACCAGATATTTCCTTTACTAAAATTGTAAATGATCTCATTGCAATTTAAAGTTAAGTGACTTCCAAAATCTCCCCACAAAGATACCTTTCATTTAGCACATTTATTTTGTTGTTTGGATCAATATTTTAGTTTTTGGATTTTTTTAGGTACTATGTTCCTTGTTGAGAGTGTAAATTATTTGTTTATAACTTTACAAATGAGGAATCTATGTTGTCATGGATATCTTCATCTATTCTAGGCGTGGCTTGTCCCACGAACTCTATTTTCTCATTTTCCTGAGTATTCATGGATATGGTGGAAATAGTTCATCAATTTAAAGGTCTAACATTTCATATTATGAGTTATAAAGTCTCTCAGCAAATCATGTTCTATCCATATGCATCACTATTTTGTATTTATGCAACAAATGCACCGTGGAAGATATTTGATTTCAAGTCTTTCCACTTTTAAATGGAGAGAAAATTCATGATGTTTAGGTCGGCTTCCTTTTCCTTTTGGAAACTTGGTGGAATCTCTTCATTACATTGGATATCTTCTCATCAAATATAGCCTTCTTAATATTTGAACTCATTTGTGAAACAAATCCCTAATACTTATAAAAGAAAATCTCTTAGAATAAACTAAAATAAAATCTCTTGGAATAAACTAATTTTAGTGTAGACTCATTTTCCACATATATACAACCTAGTTTCTTTTCAATAAGCATAAAAATTCAGCAACAAACATGTTTCACGACTGCATAAAGAGGAAGTGTGATATAGCTACATAAGAACTACACACCAACCCTAAATTCAAACATGAGTAACTCATATGAATATATCCCAATTAACAAAAAGAATATAAGTTTTTATATTTTGCTGCTATATATATGATAACTAGGTATTCTTATACAAATTCGTTACCAAAAAAAATATATGAAGACAAAAAATGAGAAAAATAATGCTTTTAGATAATTGCACTATTGGTTCCAAAAGAACATTCTTGAAAACTCTTAAGAATTTAAATAATGTTACAATGTTGTGCATAAAGAATTACAAAAAATATTCTATACTGAGAAAAAAAATCAGTAAGAGAATGGTATCCATATTTTCATAATCAATGCCAATACCCCATGGAAAATTTGGTTATGATCAAAGAAAACTTTCATGGATACAATATTCCAGGTTAAACTGATATCAAAACTATGAATTAGATTCACTAACAATGCTAGGAGGACTATAACCACATATCAATACTATTTCAAAACCATAAAATGAATGAAAAACTTAACAATTATTGTCACTAAATATCGACATGTTATATTAATAATATATCCTTACTGAAAATGAATAAATCATTATCCATATGAAACAAAAAAAATGCAACTTCAAAATCATTGGTCCAAGCAAAGAGGAAATTCTCAATTCATCATCTTGTCCTCGCAAATTTTGTTTATATAGATAGGATAAAGACACAAGAACTTTAATACCTAGAACATAGTAAAATGTATTAGAAAAAAATTTCAATGTCAATAATGTGTAATATGTTCTTCTTCTTCTTTTGAAATGGAGTATTATCATCCTCACCTAAATTATATTCCCATAAGTAACGTGTTGAACTCATCATGAGTATGTTTTTTTATAGATGTGTATTATACTTAAGGCCATAGGGATATATGTTAAGGAAGAAAAGAAGAGTAAATCCATTATGAACATAACCAAGAGGTTGTTCTATGTAAAATCCTTCTTGAAAATCCAAATTCAAGGAAAAATTGACATCCATTTGATGGACCTCCCATTTATAGGAAATAGAAATGGATAGAACCAGGTGAATGGAGTTCATTTTGGATACAAGGGAAAAGGTTTCATTATATCCAATGCCTTCAACTTGAAAAATATTTTGGAAACTAACTAGGCCTTATGTATGTCAAAACTCCTTCTAATTAATACTTATCTATATACACCCATTTACATATGACAATTTTTATTCCTTTTGGAAGACTCACAAGATCCCAATTATTGGTCTCCACTAAGGAATGATATCCTTCATTCATTTCTACATCCCAATATAGATGGCCACAAGCTTCTACAATTTTTTTTATATCATGAATCTCTTAAACTTGATCCAAAAGAGAAGAGGCTTGCTATAACTATAAAGGTGTTTGATGCTATTATGTAGGATCACCAACTGCTTCTCATGTTGTATGAACCCATATAGGAAGAAGTGGTGTTAGTGTAAGTCCATGCTCAATGGAACGAACTTAAGGAAGGTAAGTAGACAAAGGTCATTTTTAATCCTCACTGTCATCATTTGAAAAAGAAACCAGAATAGGACATGATCTGTAAACTACCATGGATATTCCACTGGAGTAGTTTGTCACAACATATCTAGAAACTTAGTTATTTTTATTATCTTATTTCCACTAAATGCTAAATAACTAGAAGTATGTGAAAATTAACTAGAGAAAAGAAACACACAATCCACACAAATAACACAAGATTTACCATGGAAAAACCCACTATGGAGAAAAACCCAACAAGAAATGTGTCACGTACCCATACCCCATAATCATACGTAGTTGAAAATCTCATCGAGAAATTTTACTGTTCATTGAAACACAGGGCATGGTCGCAAACCACTTCTCGACATTTCCAACACTGTCACGCTCCCTCCCATCTTCCACTAATCAGTTCGATGATCCACAAGGAAAGATCTCAAAGGAGACCAGACAATGGAGAGAAATCAAAATCTACAAAGATGCATCCCGCATTCCCGCATACGGAAATGACTATTGCAGATATCAAAATCTACGAAGCTGCGTCCCACATCCCGCAAGTTGCGGAAAGGTATGTTACGAAATGAAAACTGTAGAAAGCCGTAATTCACAAAAAGACATCTCTGCATTCTGCATCCCACAATTGCAGAAAGGAAATTGAGGAGGTCCAAATCTACAAAAGGATGTCTTCCGCATTCCGCATACTGCCTACAAAATAAACCATTGCGGAAGAAGGTTTCTGCTCAAAAATTTGACCTGCTAATTGAAGTCTTTGAATAGACTTGGCCATCTAGGCCAACCTCAATCCGAAAATCTAACCCTGCAACTTAGTTTAAAAATGCATTGAAGGAAACATACATAAATGACTATAATTACAGTTAATCAAAGGAACAATTCATCAATTCAACACATCCAACATGTTCATCATATTCCATCAAACAATTACAATGCAAGAAATACAATTGCAGAGATTAACATGGACAAGAACACTTATCTTGAGAAGAACTTGTACCACAACCAGCTATGTCACTGCAACGTTCCACCCAACCATAGGCCAGTGCGCTCATCAATCTCTCAACAACACTGCCACCCCCGAGCTAGGCATGATTTCCTCAGGGAATAAGAGGACACTAGCAGACTCATACATAGCCAAGGGTGAAACAAAACTCATCCAAGCCAACACAGTTGGGTTTATCGGGCTACAAGGGAAAACAAACAAATAGTTGTGTTTCATAGGCCACTCAGCCAAGCCATATCATGGTTGGGTTTCGCAGACTGTTCATAGTCAAGCCAACATTCACCTTAAGGACCAGTCAAGCCAACAAATGGGTTTATCAGACTGTACATAGATAATCCATCTCTCTGTTGGGTTTATCAGGATACCTAGCCAATCTAGCATTCGTATTTGGGTTTATCATACTGTCTAGGAAAAGGTTACTCATAAGGTCAAACACAACAAGACACAACCAAGCCAACATATGGGTTTATCAAGCTACCAGCCAAGCCATCTTTCAAGTTGGGTTTATCAGGATTCTAAGGCAACGTGCAGGAAGAACTACTAAGATATTGAGCTCATCTACAGAGCTAAGAACACCTTCATAAGGCCTATCTATCCTATCTTCCCCACTTCCTACACACCCAACAAAAGGAAGTGTCCCCTTCTCTGCTCCATAGTCCCTCAAGATACACCTTCCCTTCCAGTGCTCTTCAGGATGTGCATAGCAGGTTCACCAGCCACTCTTATCTTATTGTGAGGTTCCACACTAGGTTTATCAAGCACATTCTATGTATTTCCAATTCCTAAGTCTCGTACATAGTTCAGACCTGAACCAGGGTGCACAACACAACAACCACAGGGAGACTCCACAACACAGGATTTACTCTGGAACACGAGTAACAAGGTCTCATACACGGTGTAGTTAAAGATAACATTGCAACACAACAATCACAATTTCTCCAAGGGAAAACACTTACAGAACGCGAAGGATATACATTGAAAGAGCTTAGCTACCCAAGAGCTTCGGCGCGAATGGAAAGGATGATGGATGAGCAAGATGTCCCACAACTCCCAAAACATGAATCCAAACGAAGACATGAATGCCTCAGAAAAATGGCATACTGTTCTGGGTGTTTTCTCTTTCCCATGAAGTTAAAACACGGCATTCAAAACTGGGTGCTCTGCCCAATTCAAAATTTTCCATACTCTTCCCCTTCCCTGCAATAACTACCTCAACCACATTCTGGCATAAATAAATGGTTGGGAAGAAAGACAAGAAAAAGGGTAGTTGATAGTTTTGATGGGATTTCCCCATGACACACGGATTTTCCCAAATTGTTTCATGGTTAACATTCCCTCCCCCTTATCCTTAGGAAAATCATGCCCCCATCTCATTTATCGTTGCATTTACATAGATGGTTGTGGGTTTTTCATTAAATTTCATATTCACATGATGTTTGCAAATTTGCTTTCCTTAGCACATAAACCATAGGCATCAACCATGATCACCTATATACCAAACATTAATCAATGACAGGGCCATGGCCTTGAGCTCCTTGTCATGATTCCATATAATATTTACATCATATACATTAATGCAAACAAGGTCAAAACTAGGGTGTTATTTTCCCCTCCCCTTTCAATAGCACTTTCCTCGGTGCTTTACAAAATTAAACAAAAATGCTACACTGGTACCACCCTCAATGCTCCATAGATTCGAACAAAAATGGATGTGCCAATCGCATGGCATCCTCCAACTCCCATGTATCCTCTTCAGGACCGTAGTGCTCCAACTACACCTTTACCTGTCCTATGGCTTGGTTCCGGAGCATGGTGACCCTCTTGTCGAGGATGCGCATTGGTTCGATTCGAAACTCTCCCTCGGGTTCCACCTGAATCACATACCAATTTATCACATGGTTAGGTTAGGGTCATGTGTATATTTCTTAAGAAAAGAAACATGAAAAACATTATGATCCCTAGTGCTAGCTGGAAATGCAAGTCTATATGCAACTGGCCCTACTCTTTCAAGCACTTCAAATGACCCACAATATCTGGGTGACAACTTGGCACAACTTTCGAGTTTCAAGGAACTTTTCTTTTCCCTCACTCTGAGGTAAACATGATCCCCAACACTGAACTCTTTTTTCACCCTATGCTTATTAGCATAGATTTTCTATCTATCCTGGGATGCTTTCAGATTTTGCCTGATCTGTACAACCTCCTACTCCATCTCCTTGAGCAATTCTGGACCAATCACAACTTTTTTCACTGGATTATCCCAAGTCACGGGTGTCCTACACCTCCTGCCATACAAAGCTTCATATGGACTCATCCCCAAGGATGCTTGTTATCCATTGTTATAAGAAAACTATACCAAGTGTAAATAATCTTCCCTCTTGGTTGGTTTGTCCATCAAATACATGTGAAGCATGTCTTCAAGCACTTAGTTAACTCTCTATGTCTGTCCATCAGTTTGAGGATGGTACGCGGTGCTGAATTTTAGATTTGTACCCAAATATGCAAAGAATCCCTTCCAAAAATTGGAAGTGAACTCGACATCCCTGTCAAAGACTATTTCCTTTGGAAATCCATGCAATTTGAAAATATCCTTCATGAATATCTTTGCGATGTCATCAGTATTATGCATAGACTTAACCGGTATAAAATGTTCCACCTTTGTCAACTTGTCCGCCACAACCATGATGGAATCATGTTTCCTCCAAGTCATTGGAAATCCTGTAATAAAATCCATGGAAATAACTTCCCATTTCCATTCTGGAACTGGCAAAGGCTGCAACAAACCTGTTGGGTGTTGATGCTCAACCTTCACCTGCTAACATTTCATGCACCTTGAAATATATTCAGCCATGTCCTTTTTCATTCTTGGCCAAAATTACTGCTTTCTGGCTGTAGCAACTGTCACTTTGATATCCTGGGTGACCAAAATGTGGAGCTTGATGGATCTCATCCATAACAACTCTCCTCAAATCTGCTACAATTGGAATGTAAATTATGTTCTTATAAGTAACAAGTCCATCTTCTTCCAATTTATAAAGTATATCCCTCATACTTCTTTTCAAGGCTTTGTTGTTGCAATTTGTTCTTGACCTGCACATGATATAATTCATCTTCAGCAATATGATTAGCAATCTATTGCCTCAACTCCGATTGGAAAACACTAACGGATGCCACATGAATTCCCTACACCTTCCTACTAAGTGCATCAGCTACCTTATTCTCTTTCCCCTTTATGTGCTTGATCTCAAAATCAAACTCACATAAAAACTCCAACCATCTAGCTTGCCTAGCATTTAGAGTAGGCTAATCAAACAAATACTTCAGACCACAATGGTCTGTCCTTAGCTCAAATATTATTCCCATCAAGTAATGCCTCCACATCTTGAGAGCATGTACTATGGCTGTAAGTTCCAGATCATGAGTAGTATAGTTATTCTCATGTTCCTTCAAATTTTTGGAATCATAACATATCACATGGTTGTCTTTCCTAAGGACTCCTCTAATCCCTTGACTGCATGCATCAGTACACACCACAAAATCTTTCTCTAGGTTTTCAACTTTCAA
Source organism: Pseudotsuga menziesii (assembly GCA_001517045.1). Taxonomy (NCBI): domain Eukaryota; kingdom Viridiplantae; phylum Streptophyta; class Pinopsida; order Pinales; family Pinaceae; genus Pseudotsuga; species Pseudotsuga menziesii. Next base: position 156,253 of record LPNX010806495.1, on the reverse strand, counting down.
TACTGGAGCATGGGTGAGAAGATTCTTCAACTGTTGGAAGCTTTCTTCACACCTCACTTTCCATTCAAACTCTATTCCCTTCTTTTTCAAAGAAGTAATGGCATGTGCAACCTTGGAGAATCCTTCAATGAATCTCCTATAGTATCCTGCAAGTCCCATAAAAGATCTTACATCTACCATGTTTCTTGGAGTAGGCCAATTCATCATGGCTTCAATCTTGTCAAGGTCCACAAATATACCCTCTTTTGAGATAATGTGACCCAAGTACTAAATTTTATCTTTATAGAAGTCACACTTGCTCAGCTTTGCATACAACCTCAGATGCTCTTCATGCTCTGCCTCATCCTTAGAATAGACAAGAATGTCATCAAGGAAAACAAGAACAAACTTGTCCAAATACCGGCTGCTAAAGACACTATTCATAAGGCACATTAACGTAGCTGGTGCATTTGTGAGACCAAATGGTACCACTACAAAGTCAATCTTGGAAAACACCCTTGCTCCTCTCATTTGATCAAATAGGTCATAAACTCTAGCAAAAGGATATTGATTCTTCACCGTAACCTTGTTCAGTTGTCTATAATAAACACACAATATGAGTGTACCATCTTTCTTCCTTACAAATAGAACTAGTGCTCCCCAAGGAGACACACTCAGCCTCATATACATTTTCTCCAACAACTCTTGCAGCTGCATCTTCAGTTCTAACATTTTCGGCGTACTCATTCTGTAGGGTGTCTTGGACACTGGTGCTGCTCCTGGCACAAGTTCAATCGTGAAATCAATTTCATTCTTTGGAGGAAGCCCTAGAATCTCATTGGGAAAAACAACCATGAATTCCTAAAATACCTAAAAGTACTCCAACCTAGGAGTTTCATTCTCCACTGCCTCCACAATATGAGTTGCATACAATTGGAAACCCTTCCTACAAAATTTCTTCAACTGTATTGTTGAAACCTGCCTCACTGAAATTACCTTTGGAATGCCTCTTACAACTTTCGGGTTCCATTCTTCATCCATGCATTCAAAATTATTATGGTAACAGACAAGCTTTACCCTATGAGCTTCTAACCAATCCATTCCAATGACAACATCATAGGAATCAAGGGGTAGAACATTCAAATCTACACAAGTAACCCATCCAGTCATCACCAATGGACATTTATCTACCACTTCACTAACCTTTCTCTTAGTTCCAGTGGCTAGCTGAACTAACCATGATTTTCTATTCCTTACTTTCTTGAAAGCACAAATCTCCACTAATCTAGGAACACTATAACTGTGGGTAGAACCAGGGTCAATGAAAATAGAAACAAATTGATCAATAATATTACATGTAACTTCAACCATAGTTGACTAATGATCTTCCTGGCATCCCTCCAGTGCTACGTAAATACTAGGGACAACCCTTTCTACTTGACCCACTGTTTCTGCCTCTTGAAGGTTGTAAGATGGCCTTGCACTCTCATTCTCAAGCAGACAATTCTAATGCATGTGGGGTCCTCCACATCTCCAACATTGGAGTGGTTCTCTGATCTGTTGTGGATCTATTGGATTTTCTCCCACCACTCTGGCTAGCTGCTTCTCAGCTTGGGATGGTTGCCTCTGCCGATTTCTAAAGTTAGAAGGTTTGAAACGTTTCTTCCTTTGGTAAGAATTCTCATTCTTTCTGTCCTTCTGTAATGTCCCCGACCCTCAGACTGGTGAAGAGGACGCTACAACACACCAAATAATCCGGGCATCTAGCCCCATGAACATGAACATACATACATATAATGCTGAAGCAAGATACTTAAAAACATAAAACATACTACAATGCATTAATAATTCATATACATAGCGGAATCAAAACAACATGCATTCATATACAATTTTAGCATTCAACTTGTACATTATCATTCATCAATGGTAAATATGATTGCAGACACAAGTCAGGCAAGAATACTTATCTTAATAAGAACTTGTCCCGCAACCAGCTACGTCGCTGCAATGTTCCACCCAACCATAGGCCCGCGTGCGCCTTAATCTCTCAGCAACGCTGCCACCCCTGAGTCGGGCATGATTCCCCAAGGAATAAGGAACTAACAGGCTTACACATAGCCAAGTATAACAACACAACAAGGGTACACAGTTCATCCAAGACAACATAGTTGGTTTTATCAGGCGCACAATAGAACATCCAAGCCAACAAAGTTGGGTTTATCAGGCCATACAGGAGCTGGGAAAGGCTAATGGCTAAGCTGGTGAGCTCATTGAAGAGCTAAAGACACCTACACCAGAACCATCCTGGCTTCTAGGACACCCACACACACCCAACACAAGGAAATCAGTCCTTTCTCTGCAACGCAGTCCCTCAGACCCTGATCTCCCTTCGAGTGCTATTCAAGGGTTGTGGAGAAGAAATCCAACCCTCTATCTCTCTCTATGTGGTTCCCAAACACACCAAGTTTGTCAAGCACATCAGGCCCTCATCACCACTCCAATGCAGTTCGAATACCAACCACTGCATTCATGCAGCAAACCAGTAATTAAAGCTTTGACAGGGGAAAACAAACCCCCAAATCATTCTTGGCCCTATCGTGTCCAAAACGATTCCATAGTGATCTACATCATCCCAAATCGCAAAGGCAACCCAACCAACAAATGTGGGAAACAAAAACCAATGAACCACAAAAGAAAACCACAGTCCACGATCAATAATGAAATGTCTGGACAACTACAACAGGAACGACGGGCAGGAAACCGATCCTCAACATAGACAGGAGGAAGACATATCACCAAGGAAACCACGAAAAACATCCCACAGTGAAAAACCACGGCAACATTTCACAGTCCGACAATGGTGGAGTCAAAACACAGACTTTTTGCGTGAACAACAAGAAGAACCGATCCTCAGGCCAACAGTCGGTGAGGAAGAGGAGAACGAACCCCCACACGATGGATTGTAATCCCTTTTAACTCCACTCTGCATGGGGAAAATGAACATCTCATGATCAAGATAGTGGACAGACCATCCGAACCCAAAAGGCATGTCATGGAGAGAGTGCAAGCGTGAGCGTAGTGGTTTTCCTGCCAGCAAAATAGATGCCCCAACTAACAACAAAACAATTAAGGTGGTGGTTGGATGAGACAAGGGAAGGTGAGAAAAAAGAGTGGTGACACATGGCTTTTCCTAGGGAATCCAGGTTTCTCAATCCCCCCCTCAACCTTAGGAAATCATGCCCTTTTCAATATGGTTGCAGTGAACATAGCTAGTTGGGGTTATTTAATTAAAATGCATAGTTACATGATGCCGCAACTTAATATGTGTTGTATGTCCTGATATACCATCGGTGACAATTCCAATCAGAAACATAACATAACCAAATCGATGGTGGGTCCTTTTACTTTAGCTCCTCACCATGATTATTTACAATATATGTATCATATATATTTAATGCATTGGGGTCAAAACTGGGGTGTTACACCTTCCATGTCTTATGATAGCGAGGTTTTCCTTTGCTTTGCTCATAGCAATACTTAGCTTTCCTTATTGCTTCTTCCAGAGTTCTAGGTTCATAAAACTCAATTATGTCTTTGTAAGACTGAGGCAATCCACTCAGGAAATGCTATATTTTAACCTTCTCATTCTTGATATACCTGACATATCTAAACAACTCCAAGAACTTGTTTGCATACTCCTCCATGGTCGGCTGTCCCAATATCAACTCATGAAATTCTTTGATCTTGTCATCATAGTACTTGTCAGAGAGGTATTTCTGCTTGAAATACTTTTGGAACTGTTTCCACACAATTTTCCTTTCATTAATCTTCTTCACTTTCATGAAGTGCTCTCACCATATGGATGCTCTTCCAGTCAAAGTGAAGATGGCTACTCTAGCTTTCATATTTCCTCAATAATCCTGAACTTGGAAATATTTCCTCATCCAAAGAAACCAAGCTTCATCTTCTTGACCATTCTTTATCTTGCCATTTAAGATAGGCGGCCTCGCCTTCTTAAACCCATTACTTGAATGGTTCCAATAACGCATCTTCCTCTCATTCCTATGAGAAGAGGAACTTGAATCGCTAGTGGATCCTTCATAGTCAGATGACTCACTAGGAGATCTCTTTATCCTTCTAGAAGTGCTCTTACTGCCTTCTGGCCTCAATTTCTGGTCACCATAGTTCATCTGCCTCTGAATATCTATTAGACATTACAGCATGGCTGCATTCAAATGATTCTGATCCTCCTAAGCCTTAACCAACCTTTCATTGTTTTCCATGTAGCTTTGCATCTCCACCTTGAGGCTTCTCATGGTGGCTGCAAAATCTGGGGGAGTTTCCTGAAACCTCCTCCCATTAGACTCTATCTCAGCATTTCCAAATCAGAAATTTCCCCCCATAGTATCCTCCTCATGCTCATAGGGATCCTATGCATCATTCATGCCATAGAGTCTCATGGTCGAGCCAACAACCCACTTTTCCAATATGCACTATGACTCTGCAAAATGTGTTATCAAACATGATTTATTAGATACAAAGTAATTCAAAATTAAAACCATTTACTTACTGTCACCTGGCCTATCTAGGCCAAATGTTATAACCAACAACTCTATTAACTATTCAACCCGGTCCTTTCAGGCCCGAAACTGCAACCCGCAACGCTAATACTAGGATGTAGGTATAGCACCACTCCGTAGGTACCACTCTGTAGCGTACTACAATGATGGTATCTGAGGATATTCCTATCTCTTACTATCCATACTGGTCCATCCAGGCCCAATGCTGCAACCAGCAGCTTTGATACCACTCTGTACTGTACTACAGGGTTGGTATCAGAGGATGTTGGTATTTCCTATACCTGTTTGTCCTGGCCCATCCAGGCCCAATGTTGCAACCAGAAGCTTTGATACCACTCTGATAATCATGCGAAACTAAAAAATTTATCGAGAACCTTTACTGTTCATCGAAACGCAGGGCATGACCGCGAATCACTTCTCGACATTTCCAACACTGTCACGCTCCCTCCCATCTTCCACTGATCAGTTCGACGATCTACAAGTAAAGATATCAGAGGATATGGGACAGCGGAGAGAAATTGCGACAGAAACCAACGATCACAAATGGTTCTGCATCTGGAATCAAATCAACGGCAAAGGATCATCCCACAAAAATCGATGACGTGGAAAACTTACCTTGCGGGATCGAGAATTGTGGAAATCCTGATACTGCGATCCCGCATCCTACATCCCGTATTCTACATTCCCGCATCCCACATTTGGAAATGACCATTGCGGAAATTGAAATCTACGAAGCTACATCCTGCATTTTGCATTCCCGCATCCCACATGCGGAAATGACCGTTGTGGAAATCTAAATCTATGAAGCTACATCCTGCATCCCACAAGTTGTGGAAAGGTGCATTGTGGAACGAAAACTAGGGAAATCCATAATTCACAAAAAGACATCTCCGCATCCCGCAATTGCGGAAAGGAAATTGCGGAGGTCCAAATCTGCCAAAGGATGTCTTCCGCATTCCACATCCTGCCTGTGGAATAAACCATTGCGGAAGAAGTTTTCTGCTTGAAAATTCGACCTGCTAATCGAAGTCTTTGAATAGACTTGGCCATCTAGGCCAACATCAATCTAAGATTCTAACCCTGCACCTTAGTTTAACAATGCATTAAAGGAAACATACATAGATTCCTATCATTGCATTTATTCAAAGGAACAATTCATCAATTCAACACATCCAACATGTTCATCATATTCCATCAAGAAATTACAATGCAAGAAATAAAATTACAGAGATTAACATGGACAAGAACACTTATCTTGAGAAGAAATTATCCCGCAACAAGCTATGTCGCTGCAATGTTCCACCCAACCATAGGCCAGTGTGCTCATCAATCTCTCAGCAACATTTCCACCCTCGAGCTGGGCATGATTTCCTCAAGGAATAATGGGACACTAGCAGACTCATACATAGCCAAGGGTGCAACAAAACTCAGCCAAGCCAACACAGTTGGGTTTATTAGGCTGTAAGGGAAAACAAACCAACAGTTGGGTTTCACAGGCCACTCATCCAAGCCATCTCATGGTTGGGTTTTGCACACTGTTCATAGTCAAGCCAACATATGGGTTTATCATACTATACACAGTCAAGCCATCTCACTGCTAGGTTTATCAAGATACCTAGCCAAGCCAGCATTCACAGTTGTTTTTATCAGACTGTCCAAACAAAAGATACTCACAAGGTCAAACACAACAAGACATAACCAAGCCAACAGATGGGTTTATCAGGCTGTCAACCAAGCCATATTTCCAGTTGGGTTTATCAAGATTCTAATGCAATGGGTAGGAAGAACTGCTAAGATATTGATCTCATCTACAGAGCTAAGAACACCTTCACAAGACCTATATGGAATGGCTTCTCCACTTCCTACACACCCAACACAAGGAAGTGTCCCCTTCTCTGCTCCACAGTCCCTTAGGCTACACCTTCCCTTCCAGTGCTCTTCAGGATGTGCATAGTAGGTTCACCAGCCACTCTTATCTTATTGTGAGGTTCCACACTAGGTTTATCAAGCAAATTCTACGTCTCTCCCATTCCTAAGTCTTGTACATAGTTCATACTTGAACCAGGGTGCACAACACAACAACCACAAGGAGACTCCACAACACAGTATTTACTCTGGAACACGAGTAACAGGATCTCATACACTCTGTAGTTCAAGATAATGCTGCAACACAACAATCACAGTTTCGCCAAGGGAAAACACTTGCAGAACGCGAAGGATACACATCGGAAGAGCTCAGCTACCTAAGAGCTTCCACGCGAATGGAAAGAATGATGGATGAGCAAGACGTCTCGCAGCTCCCAAAACATGAATCCAAACGAATATGTGAACGCCTCAGAAAAATGGCATATGGTTCTGGGTGTTTTTTCTTTCCCATGAATTCAAAACACGACATTCAAAACCGGGTGCTCTTCCCAATTCAAATTTTCCCATACTCTTCCCCTTCCCCACAATAACTACCTCGACCACATTCTGGCATAAATAAATGGTTGGGAAGAAAGACAAGAAAAAGGGTAGTTGACAGTTTTGATGGGATTTCCCCATGACACATGGCTTTTCCCAAGCTGGTTCAAGGTTAACATTCCCTCCCCCTTATTCTTAGAAAAATCATGCCCCCATCTCATTTTTCATTGCATTGACATAGCTGGTTGTGGGTTTTTCATTAATTTGCATATTTACATGATGTTTACAAACATGCTTTCCTTAGCACATAAACCATAGGCATCAACCATGACCGTCTATATACCAAAAATTAATCAATGATAGAGCCTTGGCCTTCAGCTCCTTGTCATGATTCAATATAATATTTACATCATATACATTAATGCAAACAGGGTCAAAATCGAGGTGTTACAAAATGAGCATTACGCATTTCTCTTCACATAAATGAAAATACAAAGGAAATTGTACGCTCTATGGAATTACCTATGACTCTATGACCAAAATGACTACTACTAGATCACCTACATCCTCCGTTCTACTATAATATGCACCCTTGTGTTGTTACTTAGCTATGGAACAATACAATAGCATCATAAAAATGGAATCCCTTAATTTCCTAATGGATCGGTATTTAACATAGCTCGATATATGCCTAGGGTTAGTTCTAGGGTTTTTCATGCCTCAACTTCTGATTAGGGTTAAACTTTCTTACCTTCTATAATTCTTTTGAAAGTCCATGTGTGACTAGCGTTGCATGTGCGAGAAATGAGAGCAGGCGTGGAATCCATGCGGTACAATGGTGGTCAACTAGATAGGTCAACTTGCTGGAGGCATAACTTCCTCATACCGTAACTTCGATTGAGGCAATTATTAGACCGTTGAAAGGTCTCAGAGTTTATAATATTCCTAAGGTGCATCTTGGAAGCAATGAAATTTTGACACAAAAAAGCACACTTTAATCCCTCAAACATGCATTGGAAGATTCTGGACCACAAATATACAAAGTGAGATCTGCCCTAAAATGGGCTTTCAAAGCTAATTCATCAAATATTTCCAACCAAAACAGACCAAAATAGATGAAAATTTATATATTGATCTGTTTCATATCAAGATCGCTAGGAAGCATATATGGGAATTGAAGATGGCACAATTATCAAGTTGGGCACATCCACTAAATTATGCTCGTAAGCTAAGACTTTTACATAAAATTTAACATATTTCCTAATAATAATTTCATTAGAATGAGGTTGAAGAAGTTGATAAATTTTTACATCTTTAAAATATCCAACAAAAATACACTTCTCACTCTTAGGCTATAATTCTGTCCATTTATCATTAGGAATGTGAGCCCATGATTCACTACAAAACACATGAAAATGGCTTACATATAGTTTAATTTTACTCCATGATTCTTCTAATGTTATATATTTTAAATCTTTTTTGGAAGTGTGATTAACAAATTAATGGCTTCCACCCAAAATGGAGGAGTTAATCCACGATCATACAATTTTTCTCTTTAATGTGTTATTATTTCTCTTAGCAAAACCGTTTTTTTGTGGTGTGTATGGAACAATATGTTGAATTTGAATGCCCTATGCAATGTAGTAATTAGTAAATTTTTTGTTTACATGTTTTCCTTCAGTATTTATTCTTATATTTTTTGGTTACATAGTTATGCTTCAAAATCATTGAGCCAATCATTAGGCGTAGATTATGTATTGAAGGAAAGACCAAAGGAGGAATGTGCATGTCCATGAGAATAAGAGTTACAAGAAAAATCAAGAATAATTTTTTGCTTCTTCATTGTTATTTATAAAACCTCCATCTTCTTGAAACGGTTAAAATCTAGATGATGTCATCAATGGTACTGGCCATTCTACTAACATTACAATCAATAGGTTGCAAGCTAATATACTTGCTCATCATTATCCTCCCTCCTCTATGTGGCCTATATGTTGAGTGCATGTTTGTTTGAATAATAAAGTAAGATATTTCATGAATGAAACCTTGGAAATGATTTTACGACCATAAAATATACCATCCCCCTCTACTTGTTATCCCACAATAGTTATAAGGATTAGTTTGTGTTGTTGTAAATGTAAATTCAGAAGATATTCTTTGTATTATTATTATTATTCTTCTATCATACTTTTGTTATTTCTTCTTTCGGGGATGTTTTCGCTCTGATTAGAGATGACATTAATGTAATTGGTCATGTAAGAGTCAAGGTAAAACCTCCATTGTAAATTGGGGCAATAGTCCCCAAGGAAATAATGTAAAATGTATTTCTGATCTCCCACAAGAACAAGTCGACCCAGTCAATTATAGAAGTCGTCCCTATTGAGGAAAAATGTCACACACATTATCAGTATAAATAGGGAGGTGCCCTCCCTCATTTGGACAGACAACAATCAGAAGCAAGTTTGCTCCAAGAGAGATAAATACAAGTTCACTAGGGTTGAATAAGAAGAAGAAATTGTAGAAGACATCTTATCTTTGATTTTTATATCTTTCTCACATTATACTAAGTGACGAATCTATACATAAGAAGTTGATGGTTTTTCTTGATTATGGTTTCCCGGGATAAAATTATGTGTGTCTTTATTTATGTTGTTCTTGTCTATCTTTTAGAGATCCTAGTACATTATATTAAATATCTAACATATTTAAATTAAAGTGCAAACTATAACATGGAATCAGAGCCACCCATAAAGAAGGCACTATGTAGCTACAAAAACTAGGGTTTCCAAGATTCGGCATTTTTCCACACAAACTTTCTAGAAAAGAGGGCTAGGCTAACTCGCCCCAAGGAGGCGCATCTTTTGGTGGAGAAAGTTTCAAGTTTGAAGAAGTTTCATTTTTAACCTCATCACTATTGTCGGGTGAAACCAAGGAATCGGATTGGAGCTTCCCTCCACCAATCCGAAAAAGGGCATCATTTAAAAACTTACCTAAAGGAGGCGCATCTTTCTATCCATACAGAAGTCCAAGATTCCAAGTTTGAAAAAACAGGGTTTCTATGTGAAACAATAGTTCAACTAGTTCAAGAAGCAGTTTGGGCAACTCAAATTGGTAAGATCTACTTCTTGCCTATTTCCATTTGAGGTTCTCTTATCAACATGTTGAATTATACCAAGCTTGAGGATAAGATTGAAGGGGATAAAAAATTCTGAGCATGGAAATATAGAATCTCTCTTATTCTAAAAGAGAATGACTTGGACACATATGTCACTAACGAGGTTCCAAAACCAAAGGGAGATGAGGCCAAGGATACTCACAAGAATAATTTGATAAGATCCAAGAGAATTATTGTAGACTCCATCAAAGATCATCTCATCCCTCATGTCTCTTCATTAAAGAATCCCAAGAATATGTTCGATGCTTTGAACAAGATATATGAAGGGAAAAACATCAAATGGAAGATGACCTTGACAAACAAACACAAGAATGCGAAGATTCAAGATTCAAATACCATCCAATCCTACTTCTCAAGTGTCTTTGAAATCAAGGAGCAACTTGAATCTATTGAAGAGAATGTTGAAGAAGGAGAGATAGTAATGACCACATTAAATGGCCTTTAAAATCATGGGATTCTTTCATCCATTGAATATGCACTAGAAAGAAACTTATTAAGTTCAGTAGATTATGGGAGGAATGCACTCAGGAAGAAGCTCGACTAGTATCGAGAGAAGAGAATATGGGAGTTGATGATGAACAAGCCTTAGTTTCTCATGCTAAGAAGGACTGGAGGAAGGAGGATAAACCTCAAAGAAGGCCTAAAATATTCCAAAAGAATCATAAATCTAAATGTGACATCTTCAGTCTCAGATGCTTCACATATGATGAGAAATGTCATTTTGAAAAATATTTCCCCAGAAACAAAGAATCCATGAGAGCAAACAAGAGGAGGAATCATGCTCACATTGTTGAAGAGGATGAACCATAAAGGAAAATAACAAAAGAAGATTCCTCAAGTGATGAGGAATATGTACTTTAATCCAAAAGGATTCAGCTCATGATGAAGAATAACCTCTTATCAATTTCAGTATTTGGATAAGAATGGATGCAGTTGTGAATGAGGAAAAAGGGGCACTCAGATTCAGAACCATTACACATTCCCATGTGATCTATGGTGTAGAAGAGTTGCTCCAAGAGGAACCTAAATCTCCCAAGTTCAGAGACATCATGATGGAAGAAATAGCTTTAGAAGAACATGAGAATCATGATATGACCAAGCCATAAAGACTAGTAGATCCACCTCAATAGCTGAACACATACAAGAGAAGACCAGCTTGGGCACGAGAGATCATCTAAGATGAAGAAAATTATGGTGCTCTATACTAGGGTTCCAAAGAAAGAAAGAGGCCCCGTGTTAAATTTGTGAACCATTGATCTACATGAAAATATGAAAGTTGTAGGAAGGGAATTATGCAATGGAATAATCAAAGAGAATGTACACTGAACAGGAAATTCATGACACAAATTTCAGATCAATTAGAAAAGAATTGCTCAGATAATCACAACATTAATATTTTCATTCATTAATCATTAATACAATTATTATATAATAAATAGAATTCGAATGCTAAATATAGGTTTCAAATATATCAGTTCTAACTGACTGATTAGCTCACTCGGTGTGTCTAAATCATAGTTGGAGCTCACTAGTTTAACTCTGTATTTCTAAATCAGCCTACAATCAGTTAACTGATGAGCTAGGTGGAAAAACTGCTCCACACTCCCTATATGCATGCAAAACTAGCGCTAGGATAACTAATAGTGATCTAACTGATTGTAACTGGATGATAACTCAACATAATTACTTACCTACCATAGCTAACATAATGAGGTTGTCGGTGGCACTCACAGTGGGATCCTATATTGTAGGGATTGGTCCCAGAGGCACATAAACTCATGCATGCACATGCAGTAGGTGGCATATAACCTCTAGGTTTGTCCCCCATACTCTAGCTAAGTGATAATGACTTCCTAATTTAGGCAAGATAACTAAATAATGACTATATTGGACAAAGGAGGATTAATTAATCCTAACAACCCCCTTAATCCTAACTTTGGAAAACTTGGGCCATGACAACTAGGCCAAAAGTCACCCATACAATCTAAACGAATAAAATATTTCTTAATAAAATAAGGAAAATGGGGAAAACCTCATGATTAAGAGCCCCCCCCCCCCCCTCAAAATAAGCAGGAATCAGTAAATAAGCTATACTTGAGAGAAAGTTTTTCTCTTTGAGAAAAAACTTGTGAAAAAATTGTTGTAGTTTGCAACACTGTGGAGCAGCCATGCAGAATCATGGTTCTTATGTGCATCAACATCCTAGGACTGTGCATGTGAACTTTTCCATATTCTTCCAATCTGTTGAATGTTGTTTTTGTCTCTTCTTTCTGGAGGAGGAATAGAATGATCCATTTTGTTATTTAGTGGGACAAATTGTGAAACAATCTTCATCATCAAGTAGCTTCTCTCTGGAATTTTGGTGCACCACTCTGTAAGTATCAAAGTTGTGTGAGAGAGTGCAACATGTTCATTTTGATAGTGGGACCTCATTCTTCTTCTATCATCTGGATCCCCAACAACATTCCTAGCTGTTTCAATGAGATTTTCAACCCATTTAGGTTTCTGATTTGGAATAGGGGTTGGATGTGGATCTAGATCATCTTGAGGTACAATCTCAATATCAAGATCATGTTGATATTGTTCCTCATATTTTGAAACTGAAATATTAGACAACATATCATTATCTGCAAATGTAGATGAAAGAGGGTTTTTACCTTCCCTTTCGAATGGTTGTTGAGATTGTACTGAAGCTGAGTATGGCAGAAAGTGTGAGAATTCATATTCCTTGCGGGAATGGTTTGCAACACCCTTCACTATAATCTTCCCAATTGAGATATCTGAGATCTCCACTAAGTCAGGACCAAATACAACTTACTTTAGCGAGCTAGTATGTGTTATCTGATAAACATATAACAAATTTGTTGCAAGAGAGGGAAAATAGAGTACATTCTTGAACTCTCCATGCTAGATTTTAATGGAACCTCTCCCAGTAGCTGGGATCTGTGAATTATCCCCCATATGAATGTTAGGTCCTCATGACAGATCCAGTGTAGTGAAGTATTTTTTGGAGGAAACCATGTGGTTGGTGCTCCTGAATCAATCAGATAGGCCTTTCACTAAGTGAAACCTGCTTTTAAATAATGGCACCTCTCATATTCTTCAGTCTTCTCTCTAGCTTCACACATCTCTGCACCTTGTGGAAGGGAAATATTGTTATGTTCTAGGATTTTTTTCAACTATTCAATGGTCTTCTTCATGCACTGACTCTCTGGATGAAAGACTCTCATACAGTAAGGACATTTAGCCTTCTCGAATTACTTCTTTTTCTTGGAACATGAGGCTCCATCGAAATATTGTTGATTCTCCTTTGGAATCGAATCAGTGTTTTTGGTCTCCTTCCCATTGTGCTTCCCTCTTTCTTGCACATTTCTAGATTCCCCAAATAAGAGTACTAGATTCTTGGAGGTTTGAAACACAACCATTTGAATCAATTTGTCTTTTTCATGGATCAAAGACTCAACAAAAGCATATAGAGAAGGTATCTTCCAATTTAGAATGAAAACTATTCCAGAATGGAATGTAAAGACAAAGAATGAGAACTCTGAGCCAAGCTTGCTCAACACTGACAACACAAGCTGCTCATCTTCCTCTCTATCCCACATTGTTTGACTTGTAGTACTAGGGCTTTGTACCATGAGACGAATTGATTAATAGTCTCAAAACTGATGGGTTGCAGTGCAATGATCTCATTCTCCAGGATATTCCCTCGAAGCTCATCTTGTTTTCCAAACAAGGATTCGATCGTTTCCCAAGCTTCCTTCAGAGTCTTGAGTCCCTCAATACGGAACAAAAGATACCTAGATATGTGGATGCACATGAATCCAAAGGCTTCATCAAGTCGATTCAAAAAAAATTTCTTCTCAACATACTGTTGGGGCAAATCTTCTCTTCACATTGTCATCCTAAAAAGCCTTTGTTATGCAAGGAAACTTGCATATCTACCCTCTGATCAATGTAATTGAAGGGTGTAAGGATTCTAGGTACGAGAGATGAATAATTCTCCATTTTTCTATATGTTGATTAGTCAATTATTCAATAAGATATGTAGATACCTACAAATAACACTACAAAACCAATTCAATTCGCAATCATATGTCAGTTCCAACCTTTCCACCTCGACATGTGCACTTTTTTAGAGTCTGTCACACCTGTATAGACTTCTTTGGACAAAATCCAGAGGGGGAAATGATATGATTCTAGGAATTATGTGGAAACTCAACTACGTTTGGTACACAATGGAGGTTTCCAAGGTTTGAGTTTAGCCTAAACAAGGCTCTGATACCATGTTAAATTTGTAAACCATTGATCTAGAGGAAAATATGAAATTTGTAGGAAAGGAATTATGCAGTGGAATAATCAAAGAGAATTTACACTGAACAAGAAATTCATGACACAAATTTTAGATCAATCGGACAAGAATTGCTCAGATAATCACAACATTAATCTTTTCATTCATTAATCAATAATACAATGATTATACAATAAATAAAATTTGAATGCTAAAAATAGGATTTTAATCTATAAGTTCTAACTAACTAATTAGATAAGTCTATGTGTCTAAATCATAGCTGGAGCTCACTAGTTTAACTCTAGATATCTAAATTAGTTAACTAATGAGGTAGGTGGACAAAAGGTGTCACACTCCCTGCATGCATGCAAAACTAGTGCTAGGATAATTGATTGTAACTGGGGGATAAATCAACATAATTGCTTACCTACTGTATCCAACTAAAGGAGGTTGTTGGTGTCACTCATAGTGGGATCCTATAATGTAGGGATTGCTCCCAGAGGCACATAAACTCGTGCATGCACATTAAGTAAGTGGCATATAACCTCTAGGTGTGTCCCCCATACTCTAGCTAAGTGATAATGATTTCCTAAGTTAAGCAAGATGACCAAATAGACTATATTGGACAAAGGAGGATTAATTAATCCTAAACCTCAGACACACTCCAGTTATGCGACATTTTTGTGTGACATCATTGATGCGGATCCTTCTAGCTATGAAGAAGAAACCGAGAAAAAATAATGGAAGGATAATATGATCGAAGAGTACCAATTGATCATGAATAATGATCTCTTGGATGAGGTTCCGAGACCTGAAGGGAATTCTGTAGTGTCTTCCAAGTGGATCTACAAAATCAAGTATACAACAGACGGAAGCATAGAAAAATACAAGGCAAGATTTGTAGCTCCTGGATTCTCCCAGAAAGAAGGCATATATTATGAGGAGACATTTGCACCTATTGCAAGATACACTTCCATCAGATATGTACTTTCCTTAGACACATCGATGAAATGGAAGATACACCAAATGGATGTCAAGACAACTTTCTTAAATGGTGTAGTAAAGGAAGAAGTGTATGTGGATAAAAGACTAGGATTTGAGACACATGAAAGACATACACATGTGTGCAAGTTAAAGAAGGCCTTATATGGTTTGAAGCAGTCACCTAGGACGTGGTATGACAAGATGGGAAGATTTCTGATAAGCTTGGGATTTACTAAGAGTAAATCATATTCCAACCTTTACTTCAAGTTTGATGATGGAAAACCAGTGATACTCTTACTATACGTAGATGGCATGTTTCTAATAGGTGAGGTTGAGCTCATTGCAGATACAAAGAGGAGACTTGTCGCATAATTCGAGATGAAGGACCTAGGAGTGATGCACTACTTCTTAGGTCTAAAGGTGTGGCAGAGATCAGATGGGATATTCCTTGCTCAAGGAAAGTATGTAGTATATATTCTGAAGAGATTCCGAATGATGGAATACAAGGCCATTTCTACACCCATGGCATCAAACTTGAAGCTACTATGTGATGCTTCTTCAGAGACAGTTGATGCCACGATGTATAGGAAGATTATTGGTTCGTTAATGTACTTGACGAACACGAGGCCAAACATATGCTTTTTCTTGAAGACATTGATCCAGTTTTTGACAGATCTGAGACGTGTTCACCTTATTGTTGCAAAGCATGTACTGGGGTACCTGAAGGGTACAGTTGAGTATGGGCTCAACTATGCAATGGATCAAAGGATTAACCTGCATGGTTATGTTGATTCGAACTAGGAAGGAAGTGCCATAGATAGGAAGAGCAACTCAGGATGTTTCTTCAGTGTGGGATCTATTATGATCTCATGGTTTAGCAGGAAACAATCGAGTGTGGCACTGAGTACAGCCAAGGAAGAGTATATTGCAGCATGTTTGGCTAGTTGTGAGGAAGTATAGCTCAGAAAGTGACTTTCAAATTTGTTTGATCTTGAATTAGAGACTACTTGTATCTTCTATGACAACTAGAGTTGTGTGAAGTTGTCTGAGAACCTGGTGTTCCATGACAAATTTGAAGCACATTGAGATCAAGTATCACTATATGTGGGATATGGTGCAGAGAGGAGCAGTGAAGCTCCAGTATGTGGCGATAGACGAGTAGACATTCGATGTGTTGACCAAGCCATTAGCAGGAGTGAATTTTGAGTACTTCATAGAGAATCTTGGTGTTATCCATATCGATGTTCCATGAAAGAGGGAGTGATGTGACATTCCCAGAAGAAGGAGGTGCACCAACCATGTATTTACATGGAGCGAGAGGGAGGTGGTCCGAAAGGGAATAATGTATCTAGGATACTCTTGGGTTGTACCCACGTGTCTGAATACCCTGGAGGTCCATGAGTCATAAAACATATGGGATGTGGTTGGCTTGTACCTACATGGAGGGAGACACAGGTGGTCCGAAAGGATGTAATGTATCTTAGATACTCCTGGGATGTGCCCACATAATTGAGAAACGTGTTGATATAGAGAGTCGTAATACATTTGGGTTGTACCCACTGAGTGGGAGACCCAAATATTCCTGGGTTGTACCCACTTGGCGGCAGATGTAGGTGGACTGAGAGATATTTGTAATACAACTGGGATGTACCCATTGGGTGGGATACATAGATGTTCCTGGGTTGTACCCACTAGGTGGGAGAGACAAATGTTCCTAGGATATACCCAATTAATGGGAGACACGAGTTGACTGAGACAGACATAATACACTTGGGTTGTACCCACTAGGTAGGAGACGCATATGTTGATGGGTTGCACCTACTAGGTGGGAGATGCAGGATGTTTTGTAGACATGATATGCACCTAGGTTTCTCTCCATTTGGATGATGTCATGTATGCTCCTAAGCTTATCTCCACAGGGTGGAAGACGCAGGTTTCCCTAGGGACATGTTGGCACCCCAACAAATCCCCTTGATTCTCACAAAAATCAAGAGGCCCCACATTAGAATTTCTAAATACTTAGGTCTTGGTCTTCTTTTATTTTTGTTTTATTTAGCTAGTTTTTGACTTTCTATGCTGGCTTCTCTTCGACTTAGTTTTCATGAAAGATGATTTAGTGATTGCTTGTTTGCTCAAGGTTTGGCTTTGAATTGATGCTTTTTGCTATGCGGTAATAACTTTGCAATCTAAGCAGTGAGTGAAAATTTATTATCATTTCATTATATTATTTAATTGATTGTTTTGTCGACAATTGATTATTCTGTCGTTGAGTTTTCTTACTTTCTACTAGTTAGAAAACACTCACATACTATTATTTGATCTCAACTGATTTTATTGAACACCTTATTTTAAAGGAATTCAATTATCTGGGCCTTACGACAGCCTTGCCAAATTTTAGTCATAACATTATTAATGAGCACTTTGACAAATCGAAATGAATTGAGTAGACGCTTATCTCTATCTACATCTTGGAAGAATTAATATCAAATGACGGGATCATGTTCTTAATTTTGAATTAGAATGATCCATTGACTTTTGAAAGCCTTTAAACATTTGGTTAAAATTCTTACCTTTCATGAAATTGAGATTCGACCAGTTGTTTTATCCTTATCACATTAGTCTTATGGTTTCTTGGTTGTTTAACAATGGTTACATACCCATATTCAAGCTTATTCAAGATAATCACATGTTTCAATTTGGCTTAATTGGATTGTTATAACATTTTGACACTTTTGTCAAATTTTGGCCTTCTCATTATCAATGATATGCCAATTTTTGCACTATTTCTAGTTGAAGCTCATTTATACTCGACTCTCATTTTAAAGAATAAGAGGACATAGTCATATTTTCTCTTAGATAAATGAATTTCATGTTTCATTCATATGGGATATTTGTGGCTCATGAAATGTTCACATAAATGGGAATATTAAACTTTTAATTTCCATATAATTGTCTTAACAAATCTTCTTTATTAATAAAAGCTAACATTTATTATTGTCTAATTATATTCATTTTACTTTCAAGACAATATTGGTTGCATTATTTTAGCTTTCAAATAAAGAATCTTTAAAAGGAGATTGGTTTAAGTCATATATTATAAATGAATGGATAAATCTTTATGAGATGATATCCATTGATTTCAAAGTCAGTTACTCCTTAAAACTACGTCAAATATGCATTACTCATTTAATGTTTCTTTATGGAATTGAAGGTAATCTACATCCATTCATATCCTAAAATGATTTTTTTTTTAGGGTTAATATAATTTCACATCTAATTTGTTTCAATATCAAGAAATATTTCGTGACATTATCATCACTCATGGAAATTTTGTGATTTTTTTTGGAAGAATAAAGTATGGATGAGGTGGCATTTGAAATATTGTTATTTATTGCCTTATGAAGAAATTTTTCCTATGACATTTATTTTCACGTTGGCTTAGGATAAGCTTTTCTTTTATTTAAGACTTAAAATAAAACATTGTTATATAAAGTGTTAATCCTCATACAATAACTTCAAATTGTGATGTTTTACGATTATTTTCAGGTTAATGCCATGTGGAAATGCCATAACATTGGGTTTAACATCAAAGAAACGATAATCACCCAAGTTGAGATCGCCACTATAAGTGTTATACTTACAAGCAAGCAAGCGAGAGAAACAAAGAAATATTTAACATGTTATCATTAAAATATACCTGCCTCGTGCATGAAGAATTTGATGCCAAGAGTTATTACTCCAACTGCAAAAAGAAACTAGAATTTTGTTTTGCATTAAGAGATAGTCAAGTCAAATTAAATGAAAGGGAATATCATCATGCATGGAGAAGACGATAACCTACGCCAAAATCACTGCCAAAAATAATAAAGAAATCACCACATTGTTAAGAAAATAAGATATTGAAGAGTCTGCCAGCTAAAGGGACCGCTACTGAGTCATTAAATAGCTCAAAATGGAAGCCTGAACTATAACATGTTAAAATGGAAATCTATCCAGATCGCAATTTTTGAGTCATGAAATTGGGAAAGGAGGATGCAAAATAGAAAAGGGAGTTTGTGAAGACAAGACTTATACTGAAATTTCAAACTTTCTCACTGGTGGATATTAAAGAAGAGTTATCTCTTTCTTGGATCTTTCAGGAGTGTTTCATGAAACTGGTATCTTTGTGATCGTTGTTTTGTTAAAATGTATATATATAAATTTGGTATCTGACTTTCTTGGCTTTATTATATCTTGTCATACTTGGTTATGGTTTTGTATCAATCTATAAGACTTGCTCTAATCACTCATTTCGGTATTCGATATTCAATATTGTATCTTTATTTATTTAAGGTTTTACTTGGTAAATAAATGAGATTGATGTTATCTTTCCTTAACTAATTGATTAAAATATTTTGTGTTTTGGCAAATATTTTAATTCACAGTTAGTTAACTATCATATTATTCAAATATTGAAGTGTGGAAGTTTAATTATCTTTTGATAAGCTATGGAAAAAGAATAGTGAAACTATTTTATTATTTCATCATTCTTTTCTCATAAATATTTTAAAGTCTCAAATGTTATAATTTCTATTCGATTGAGTTGTTTCATTGATTTAGAATTGTTTCTTTTTAGACTTATTTATCATCAAAAGGTAATTAAATTTAGTTTTTTTAAACTCGCTCTCAGCTGAGATAGGATAGAATAGTTAATTAGTTTAGTTTAAATTTTCTAGTTAAATTTTAGCAGCTGTTAGATAGGTTTTAATCAGATTTAAATTTTTGAAAAAGTTTCTTAATCACAAATTTAAATCAAAAATCCCAAAAATAGGAGACTTTCCTTAAGAAAGCACTTTAGGATTACTTAGATCTAGAAATCGACTTTAGAATTCACTTTAAACAGTAGTTTAATTAGGATACATTTTTGCTGAATTTTTACATTCCCCTTAAGAGAATAAATTCAGCTAGTAGCAGGACCATAACCTGTGAGGTTTTGCTATTCCAAACACACCGGGAGTTGTTCTAAGCAACTTGTGTGGGTTTAATCTCCTTAAGTTGGCCTAGGTCAAAACATCCGTCCAACAAATGGCGCTAGAAGGAGGGCCATAGGTAAAACAAATGGTTTTTGTTTTTATCTTTGTATTATTTATTCATTAATCATTTATCCTCTGGCTCTTATATTTCAGTATTTTTAATATCTTATTCTTCTATGATGTCATACATGCACTATAGAGTTTGTTAGATGGCAAACTAATCTCTTAGGAGTCAATGTTTTTAATATTTATCAATTATGACTTCTGCTCAAATCCCAACATGGAAGTCCAATAATGCACTAAGCCTCCAAGGCCCTTTGCATGAACTTCCAAGAAAGGCAGTAGATCTTTTTCCAAGATTTAAAGGTGAGGGAAATGCTTCAGCTAATGAAAATATTATAAAATACGAGTCAATTATATGCCTGCTTAATGTTGTTCATGAAGATGTTGTTTGCAGGTTATTTCCGCTCACACTCGAAGGTAAGGCTTTTTGCTGGTTCAATGTTTTTCCTATTCATTCAGTTCATAATTGGTCTCAATTTAAAAAGTTGTTCTAAAATTCTTTTGATAATTCTGATCCGATTAAGATTCATAACAATCTTTATGAAATGCTGGGGTGGCAGGAGCGGGGGGGATCCTTCTGGATCCCGGAGGAAACATAGAACAATCCTTTGCCTGGGGGTTAGGGAATAGAACTAATAATGAAGCTGAGTGGCTAGCTCTGCTCCAAGGTCTTCAGCTTTTACAGGCCAAAAATTATCGGAAGGTTTTAATATTTGGAGACTCAAAGCATGTCATCTCCAAATTGATCAACGGCTACCCCTCGGGGGCAATCAATTGCCGTCGCCTGTACAACAAAGTAAAGACTCTTATGCTCCATTCCTACGAGCCCCTCCATATTCTCCGGACTAATAACACTGCTGCAGACAAAATGGCCAACATTGGGGCTTCTCTTCCGCAAGGCGTTTATAAGCAAGATGGGAACCCTCCCCTCCATAAATTTATCCCGTAATGATGAATAGGGTCTCTCTTTGGTGCAAACATTCTTATGTGTTTAGGAATTTTCACATGGTTGGTTATTGTCTTAAGGTTTTCACCCTTGTTCTATGGTTTCTTGCCTCCCCTCCTATCCCCTTGCCCCTCCCCTTTTTCCCCTTTATCCTCCCGCTCCTAGCCTGCCTTTGCCATTTCGTTCTCCCCCCCTGCTCGTCCTTTGTCGGCTCCCTGCATTTATCTCCCAGTCCCTTCCTCCTCGTCGCGTGGCCTTCTCCTTGTTCCCTCCACCTTTCAGACGATGCGGTATTAATGGCCTTAAGGCCCCGGGACATTGGCATTTATCCCTCGCACGCCTCTCGTCCCCTCTTTCTTTATCCCCTATCTTCCTCCGGACTCAGTATGTCTCTTCATCCCTTTCCCATTGTGAGCTCTGGCCTCCATGAAGCTCTGCGTCTTTTGCTATAGGTAGTTTCAGGCATCAGTGAAGGGTGGCTTCAAGGCCTCCCGTGGCAGGACCTCCCCCTCACGCGCTCAGTGGTGAAGGAACGGCTGGCATTTGCAGCTCTATCCTCTTGTTCGTGTTCATCCTTATCAGTGTCTCGGCCTGCAGCTCTCAACACTGGTGTCTCAGCGTCTGGTAATAGGGGGCGAAGTTTGGTTCTTTGCTGCCACTGCTTGGGCTGGCAGGAAGGAGCTGTGGGCTCGGTGGTCTGCCAAAAGCAAGGCGAAGGTTCTCTGCTCCAAGAACTTGTTGTGCTCAGTTCGTTCGTGCAACAAGACAGCGTTCTAGTCAATCCTGTTAGTGTCACCCTTAATCACTTCGCTCGGTTAAGCATCTTGGCTGAATAATTCAGAATGGCGCAGTGTGGAGAATCGGCAGGCATAATGGATATAAAAAAGAATTTGCGTAGACTTTACGAGCTTCTAGCTATCAATGTCGTGGACACCAAAGAAATGGCCTTGGAGGTGAAGAAAATAGCAGACACCGTTAGTTACACCTCTCAGCATGTAAGTAATAATGATGCTCGCATAGATGACAACGAGAGCAATCTCCGGGAACTTATGGGGAAAGTGGATAGGATCCAGGAGGATCTTCAGCAATTCATTGCAATGAACCAGACCAGCAGAGTCAGTGGTGAAGTCACAGAAGCCGTGATTCCTATGGAGGAGGAATCTATCATTCAACCTAGAAATAACAGAGGAAATCAGTAATATGCCCCCCCTTTTTGTTATGTCTGCATGTTTTTTTGTCTATTTTTATGTCAGCAGTTTGTAAGGGTATACCCCTCCTGCAGTTTCAGATGCTTTGAGCAAATTTTGTGTAAGGATTTTTGGACAGCCCCATGGTTAGACCTTCTGTGCAGCTTTTTTGTTGTACATAAACACTTGATATTATCTATTTTGTAATGAATGGCTATGCACAGCCTCTTTTATACAAACCCCCTTTTTAGTTTCTGTTAAAAAAAAACAATCTTTATGAAATGCAAATGAACGATGGTGAATCAATCAATGATTTCAATATTCGCTTTCGAAAGGTATTTCTTAGCTTACACAAGAAGCATAGACCTTCAACAGACATCATGTTAGAATGGTATGTACAATCTCTTCCCAAAGACATGGCTATGTTCATTTTACAAGAGGGCATAACGGATTTACATGAAGCATGTGAGTTCGCTCCAAAGCTCGAAAAAGATTTCAAAAGGTATTCTTCTGAAAGTTGTTTCCATTTTTCTTTATGTGATGAAAATGATATTAAAGACAAGTCCAAGATTTCACAATTATCTATATTAGAAGAACAAGTTAAGTTTTTATGCCATGAAGTAGTTTCTTTACAAAAGGGAAGAATTACACAAAACAGAAAAAGTGAAATAAATTTAAATTTTTCTTCCTCAAATAGATATGTTGAATGTCTTACTTCTGACCTTCATTGTCTAAAATATAAACCTGCAATTCTAGAAGAAAATCTTAACTCTAATACTTTGAATTTATCACATAGAAATTCTACCATATCTGATCATTTGCCTATTTCTGAGTTTGATCACACCGTGGACGAGAATAGAATTGGGAATAAAGATGATTTATTATCTACTTTACATGATTTGGAAAATCTTCTTTTAACAAATGATAAGCAAGAAGATAATTTTACCTTCCCATTTTATAAATCTATACATTCTATTGTTGATGAAAATCTCGGAATCATTAATCGAAACCTTCAAATCATTAGTTGCAGTTCAGATTTTGAAATACATAAATTGGATCCTTTTTATTTTCAGAAATCTGAATTAGAGAATAAACTAATTGAATATCCTTCATCTTTATCTACTAGATTAGAATATCATGAAGAACATAATGAAGATAGGTCTTTGGAGAAATAATTGGCTAAGATTGAAAATGAATTTCAGAGTATTTGTTCTAATTACAACTTGATTAAAAATCAAAATTTTAATGAAAAACTAATACAGACAAATATTTTGAAAAACAAGAAAAGCCATGATTTTGTCCATTTTAAGGAAGCAGATGATAGTAATCAATAAAGCCCTATTCATAACAAAACACGTACCTATAATGTTGATTTGGTCGATCCACAAAACTATGAGCTGGAAGAAAAACCTATTGGTAGTCTACCTTGAATAAATTTCACCAATGTAAAAGATTTTGAACACACACACGTTTTGGGAAATATGATTGATAGGGATTTTTTATATAATAATAAAATTTCTTTAAATGAGATATCCTCTATTAATACTTTTCCCTCAAATTTTCTACGTCTTTATGATGAAATGTCTAATCAATTCATTGAATCTTATAGCTTCCAATCTTATTTTCATGATCCATTTTATGCACAGTTGGAAGAATCATATTTAAAGAGGTTCCATTTTCATTTTCCTTTCTTTGAAAATAATGGATTTGATTTAATTTTTTCTATCTTTCAACATGAAGCATCTCGATTCCCAATACTAATGTTTAATGAATTCTATTTCTTAGAATTGGAACTACTTCAATGGATTCATTGGTTGTTTGATTTTACTTAATCTTTTGTCTATGTAGTTTAGCTTAGGATTAGGATAGCTAGTGAATAAATTACTTTACTTTTTGTTTCAAATAAAGCAGTTATCAAGAATTTTGATGAAAGGTGGTCCACCATCTAAACATGTTCAAGGAAATTTTCTATAATTTATTTAGTATTCTTGTTCATACTATTTTCTTAAAAGATGATGACACAAGAATACATATTTTTTTATTTTTCTTATGATTTTATCCTTTGACATGGAATTTAACATGGATCGCTTATTTTAATTATAAACATACGCTGCACCGTTTAGAATTTGCTTCATTTATATTTTCTTCTTGTAAATAATATTGAATAAAGGATCTATTTTATTCAAACTTATTCATTTAAAATTGAACACAACCTCAAGAAAAAGAGAAATTTTACAATTGAAACATTTTTACGATAATGAGCTCAAAATTCGACATTATGACAAACTTATTTTTTGTATATTATAATATCTTCGTCCTATATGCATATTATATCACTATCTTCCTTTTTCTGTCATTAATTTGACCTTTTGATGAAATTATTAAGAATTCAATTCTTTGTATTACTATATCGTGGTCAATTTAAATATTGGGAGATTGGTCGTCCTTCTGTATGCATATCATCATTTCATGATTTTTACATTATTTTGTATAGCACGTCTCATAGAATATGACCATGTTTTAATTTTTGAATTTCGATTTTATTGATTTTCTTCGACAACTAATTGAAGTTTCGATAGATTTTGCTTATCATCGAAGAAATTTTCCATCTTTGTGAATACTTATTTCTTCTTTCCTTTTGAATTGTGATTCATACCTTTTGGTTGATATTTTGATTTGATTAGATCCTATTTTGTATATAAATTTTTGGATGCTCAGGTTCAATTAATTTTTAAATTTGTTTGGTTGATTAGTTTTTAGTAGTTTTAATATTATAAGCTTTCTGATTTTTCTCTTTGTTTAATAAGGGAGCATTGTAGATAAATAATACTTTGATGGCACGCTGCTAGATGTCCATATTTTTCTCTACTAATCAACCTGATATATTTAACGGAAATTATTGTAAGGAGTTTCTTTCCATATCAAATTTTCTTACTATGACTAAATCATTCATAGCCTTGAAATATTTCTTATGAACTTAGCTAATCAGTCAATTGAACTCACGATTATTATTCTTGGACTTTATTTTGAGAATGATATCATTAGATAGGCAATTCAACCTGTTGGGAAACCTTTCTCTTAGAATCTTTATGAATCAATGACATTAGCCATCTTTAGGCCTTCCATGTTATTATAGAAGTCTTATTTGGATTTGTTTCCCATCCACTAGACAAATTTTATAAATCTAATTAAAAACTTTGATTGAAGAATAGGAGGTCTCATTACGAGCCGACCTAATCAAGATCATCAGCCCTGTCGGGGATAACATCATTTCTGATCACCAGGGTAATGGCTCTTGGTCATAAGATCAAGGGACAGGTGGTCTCATCATGATTCGGCTTGTTTATATCTGGCAGTTCTCGTGAATGATGCTATCAATATCTGGTTACCACAATAGAATAGTAGTCTTGAATCAAAGATATAATTTTAAAAAAAAAAAAAAAAGAAGAAGAAAAAAATAAATGTTATCTTTCATTTATTTATATCTAATGGATGGGGAACTTATCTAGATATATTCTTAAGGTATGGAGGTCATATCTTTATACTGGTGTTATTAGATTATCCTTAGCTGTTGAGAAAGAATTCTTGATAAGGTTTATTTGCTATGCATACATTTAAAAATCATTTACCTTTATGAAGTCTCTGAATAATAGTTGGGATAATTCATTTGATTGTGACAGCACTTTAAGTTCAAATTTTACTATATAGGCTAGTGATGTGAGAATGTCATGTGGTGTGAAATTTGATATTTTGAGAAAGTCTTGATTTTATTTTCCTATATCTTTAATCTTCAGGTAAACATACAGAGATAACTGGTTCACCCAACATGTCGCCATTTGTTGGCACCCCAACAAATCCCCTTTATTTTTGCAAAATAAAGGGGCCCCCCATGTAAATTTTGTAAATACTTAGATTTTTCTTTTACATTGCTTGATTCAGTAGGTTCTTTTATGATCTCCGTTGGATCCTTGACTTTCCATGAAAAATGGTTTGGTGAGCATTTTATTTCCCAAGCTTTGGCTCTGAGTGTTTCATGCTTGATGCTTCCGCTTTCTTGAGATGATGACTTTATTTCATTGTGTTGCTTAAACATAATGGTTCTTCTCCTTAAATAATTACAATTTTATTTGTGGCCAAAATTCATTAAATAGCATGACTTACATTTTTAGTTGGTCCTTAATTTAAAATATGTCAAATTGATTTTTGTTGAAATTTATATTCTCGTTATTCATCATAATAATAGTCATTATCAATATCAATAAATTTTAAAAAAGATTATATGTTTGATATATATATTTTAAGAGGAGGAGAACATTTTATTTCATCAAAATATTAAGATTATCTTCAATCCTTGATTTTCTTATCAATATATGAAATTATTAGTTTCAAGAAATCAAAATTAATCTTTATATGAAGTATCATATCTTTAATATTCTCAACTTCACTTACAAAATCATTTTTCAAAATCCTTTATCCTAAAATCTCTTTTTACAATATCATGTACCTATATTAATATGAAAGAATCTTTGATAAAGCTTTAATTGTTATTTTAAAGGGTTCTTTAATATTGCAATTTTAACACATGTGATTATCCCTTAAGGCTTTTCTATTATAAACAAATCTTGGGATTGTTTATTTAAATAAAGCATTATTTCCCATAAAGTTTTAAGCTTTTTTAACAATTCTGAGATTGTTATTTTATGATGGAAAGTTCACGGTGGATTTATTTCCACTCAAGGGATAAGCCTTTTTACCTTCAATAATTACATTTATAATATTCTAAAGGCTATCTTTTCATGTCTGGAAGATTGTACACGTGCTTAAGAAAATTTGGCATTTCCAACTATTAGTTAAAGCCATATTTTGGTATAAGTTAAATGCTTCTTATCTATTTGAAGATTCGAGACCAATGAGTTTGCAAAGATCAGACTGTGATCATAAAAAAAACAATTTTTCGATCTTCTATGGGTTTGTTCTATGATGTGACAGGAAAGAGAAGCTCATTTGAAAGTATATTATACTTTTCTGCTACAAAATCATTGATGGACTGCGAGATGGCATTACTTATGCCATGTAGTTATTAATTTTAACTATAAAGAAATCAGTCCACCAGTTGTCAAGCTGGTGCCTTACAACGTTTACTCTTCCCAAGGCTACGAGATTGTTTCATTTATTGCTTTTGGTTTTGAATCTATGAAGAAAGAACTCCATGTTGCATCACGGGATTACGACAAGATAAATATGATTCAATCATAGATTTGAGTGTCAGTAAAATATCTTCAACAATCCATTAAAAATGGATTCGAATGCACTCAGATCATTATGGAGGGTTAATGAAATAAAGAATATGCGTCACTGTCAAAGTCATGTGGTAGCCACTCCATAAAACAAGCTCCATAATTTTCAGAAAAAAAAAAAAAAGGACATTGTTATACCAGATTTTGGGCAATTAGGACGTTAAGATAAATGTTCACGCCACTAAGTTAATTGTCAAATGAAGACTGCCATAAAAACGTCAATGCAAGGAAAGCTTGTAGGCATTGTTTAAAAGAGCCATATGTAATCTGTTGTTTGGTCTCGAGAGGATTGACATGTGCATTAGAATCTTTGAGAAGAAGCTCAAATCTTGTAGTTAGATTCATAAGGCAACCGTTAATCATTCGCCAAATTGAAGGGAGAAAACCTTTAGTAATATTTCTTTGCTCTCTCTCAGTTTGATTAGTTTTAAATTTGTACATATAAATATTGTTTCTCAGTTGGATAAATTATTAATCTGCAATTTCACATTGGTGCAGGTTTTATGGAGAACAGAAGCCGGTTGAACAAGAAGACGTTGAGATATATGGGACCTACTCACTAGTAATAATGAGGACCACACCAAACTCCGAGCATATTAGAAATCACAGGAAAAAATGAATATAACAGAACCGGATTCCTGTCGTTCTTCAGGATGTGAATTTCAGGGTCAATTTGTGACCAAACCGTAAAGAATCTCGTGATTTTGTTCAAAACCCACTTCCCAAATGGGGTATTTTACCTATAGTTGTAGGCCGTTTCCAGAAATTACCAAAGAGTTGGGAGATTTTTGGGCTATTTTAGGTTGTACATTTTCTAGAAGATTTATGCTGCGTCCAGCTGTAGGAGTAATTTTTGGAGATTGTTATGATGTCTTCTGTCTATTTAGGAAGAGGTAATTCGACTCAAGAGGGTGGGGGTCGGGAGAGAAGGAAAGGAAGCTTGGACTTCTTCATTTTTGTTTTTTTTTTCATTATGTATAAATTTTATTTGCAGATGGAGGATACACGACCGCAACGAGGTGATATGAGTTTGTGAAGATAAGACTTATACTGAAATTTCAAACTTTCTCACTGGTGGATATTAAAGAAGAGTTGTCTCTTTCTTTGATCTTTTAGGAGCGTTTCATGAAACTGGTATCTTTGTGATCGTTGTTTTGTTAAAACGTATATATATAAATTTGGTATCTGACTTTCTTGGCTTTATTATATATTATCATACTTGGTTATGGTTTTGTATAAATATATCAAACTTTCTCTAATCACTCATTTTGGTATTTGATATTCAATATTGTATCTTTATTTATTTAAGGTTTGACTTGGTAAATAAATGAGATTGATATTATCTTTCCTTATCTTTCTTGGCTTTATTATATATTGTCATACTTGGTTATGGTTTTGTATAAATATATAAAACTTGCTCTAATCACTCATTTCGGTATTTGATATTCAATATTGTATCTTTATTTATTTAAGGTTTTACTTGGTAAATAAATGAGATTGATATTATCTTTCCTTAACTAATTGATTAAAATATTTTGTGTTTTGACAAATATTTTAATTCACAGTTAGTTAACTATCATATTATTCAAACATTGAAGTGTGGAAGTTTAATTATCTTTTGATAAACTATGGAAAAATAATAGTGACACTATTTTATTATTTCATCATTATTTTCTCATAAATATTTTAAAGTCTCAAGTGTTATAATTTCTATTCGATTGAGTTGTTTCATTGATTTAGAATTGTTTCTTTTTAGACTTATTTATCATCAAAAGGTAATTAAATTTAGTTTTTTTAAACTCGCTCTCAACTGAGATAGGATAGAATAGTTAATTAGTTTAGTTTAAATTTTCTAGTTAAATTTTAGCAGCTGTTAGATAGGTTTTAATCATGTTTAAACTTTTGAAAAAGTTCCTGAATCACAGTTTTAAATCAAAATAGGAGACTTTCCTTAAGAAAGCACTTTAGGATTACTTAGATCTAGAAATCGGCCTTAGAATTTACTTTAAACAGTAGTTTAATTAGGATACATTTTTGCTGAATTTTTACATTCCCCTTAAGAGAATAAATTCAGTTGGAAGTAGGACCATAACCTGCAAGGTTTTGCTATTCCAAACACACCGGGAGCTATTCTAAGCAACTTGTGTGGGCTTAATCTCCTTAACTTGGCCTAGGTCAAAACATCCAGCCAACAAATGGCGCTAGAAGGAGGGCCATAGGTAAAACAAATGGTTTTGTTTTTATCTTTGTATTATTTATTCATTAATCATTTATCCTCTCGTTCTTATATTTCAATATTTTTAATATCTTATTCTTCTACGCTGTCATGCATGCACTATAGAGCTGGTTAGACGAAAAACTAATCTCTTAGGAGTCAATTTTTTTAATATTTATCAATTATGACTTTTGCTCAAATCCCTGCATGGGAGTCCAATAATGCACTAAGCCTCCAAGGCCCTTTGCATGAACTTCCAAGAAAGGCAATAGATCTTTTACCAAGATTTAAAGGTGATGGAAATGCTTCAGCTAATGAACATATCAGAAAATACGAGTCAATTATATGCCTGCTTAATTTTGTTCATGAAGATGTTGTTTGCGGGTTATTTCCACTCACACTCGAAGGTAAGGCTTTTTGCTGGTTCAATGTTTTGCCTATTCCTTCAATTCATAATTGGTCTCAATTTAAAAATTTGTTCGAAAATTCTTTTGATAATTATGATCCAATTAAGATTCATAACAATCGTTATGAAATTCAGGTGAACGATGGTGAATCAATCAATGATTTCAATATTCGCTTTCGACAGGAATTTCTTAGCTTACACGAGAAGCATAGACCTTCAATAGACATCATGTTAGAATGGTATGTGCAATATCTTCCCAAGGACATGGCTATGTTCATTTTACAAAAGGGCATAACGGATTTACATGAAGCATGTGAGTACGCTCTAAAACTCGAAAAATATTTCAAAATATATTCTTTTGAAATTGTTCTTATTTTTCTTTATGTGATGAAAATTATATCGAAGACGAGTCCAATATTTCAAAATTATCTAGATTAGAAGAAAAAGTTAAGGTTT
Source organism: Pseudotsuga menziesii (assembly GCA_001517045.1). Taxonomy (NCBI): domain Eukaryota; kingdom Viridiplantae; phylum Streptophyta; class Pinopsida; order Pinales; family Pinaceae; genus Pseudotsuga; species Pseudotsuga menziesii. The sequence continues at coordinate 125,256 of LPNX010806495.1, read as the reverse complement.
TATGCCATGAAGTAGTTTCTTTACAAAAGGGAAGAATTACACAGAACAGAAAAAGTGAAATAAATTTAATTTTTTCTTCCTCAAATAGATATGTTGAATGTCTTACTTCTGACCTTCATTGTCTAAAATCTGAACCCGCAATTTTAGAAGAAAATCTTAACTCTAATACTTTGAATTTATCACATAGCAATTCTACCATATCTTATCATTTGCCTATTTTTGAGTTTGATCACACCATGGACGAGAATAGAATTGGGAATAAAGATCTTTTATTATCTACTTTACATGATTTGGAAAATCTTCTTTTAACAGATGATAAGCATGAAGATAATTTTACCTTCCCATTTGATCAATCTACACATTCTAATGTTGATGAAGATCTCGGAATCATTTATTGAAACCTTCAAATCATTAATTGTAGTTCAGATTTTGAAGTAAATAAATTGTATCCTTTTTATTTTCAGAAATCTGAATTAGACAATCAATTAATTGAATATATTTCATCTTTATCTACTAGATTCGAATATCATGAATAACATAGTGAAGATAGGTCTTTGGAGAAAGAATTGGCTAAGATAGTTCTAATTACAACTTGATTAAAAATAAAAAAATTTAAGGAAAAACTAATACAAACAAATATTTTGAAAAACAAGAAAAGCCATGCCTTTGTCCATTTTAAAGAAGCAGATGATAGTAATCAATCAAGGCCTATTCATAACAAAACACATACCTATGATGTTGATTTGGTCGATCCACAAAACTATGAGCTGAAAGAAAAAACTATTGGTAGGCTACCTTGTATAAATTTCACCAATGTAAAAGATTTTGAACAGACACACGTTTTGAGAAATATGATTTACAAGGATGTTTTATATAATAATAAAATTTCTTTAAATGAGATATCCTTTATTAAGACTTTTCCCGAGTCATCAAATTTTCTGTGTCTTAATGATGAAATGTCTAATCAATTCATTGAATATTATAGCTTCCAATCTGATTTTCATGATCCATTTTATGCACAGTTGGAAGAATCATATTTAAAGAGGTTCCATTTTCATTTTCCTTTCTTTGAAAATAATGGATCTGATTTAATTTTTTCTGTCTTTCAACATGAAGCATCTCAATTCCCAATACTGATGTTTAACGAATTCTATTTTTCAGAATTGGAAATGCTTCAATGGCTTCGATGGTTGTTTGATTTTACTTAATCTTTTGTATATATGTAGTTTAGCTTAGGATTAGGATAGCTAGTGAATAAATTACTTTACTTTTAGTTTCAAATAAAGCAGTTATCAAGAATTTTGATGAAAGGTGGTCCACCATCCAAACATGTTCAAGGAAATTTTCTATAATTTATTTAGTATTCTTGTTCATACTTTTTTCCTAAAACATGATGACACAAGAATACATATTTTTTATTTTTCTTATGATTTTATCCTTTGACATGGTATTTAACATGGATCGCGTATTTTAATTATAATCATAAACTGCATCGTTCAGAATTTGCTTCATTTATATTTTCTTCTTGTAAATAATATTGAATAAAGGATCTATTTTATTCAAACTTGTTCATTAAAATTGAACACAACCTTAAGAAAAAGAGAAATTTTACAATTGAAACATTTTTACGATAATGAGCTCAAAATTCGACATTATGACGAACTTATTTTTTGTATATTATATTATCTTCATCCTATATGCATATTATATCACTATCTTCCTTTTTCTATCATTAATTTGACCTTTTGATGAAATTATTAAGAATTCAATTCTTTGTGTTACTATATCGTGGTCAATTTAAATATTGGGAGATTGGTCGTCTTTCTATATGCATATCATCATTTCATGATTTTTACATTATTTTGTATAGCTCGTATCATAGAATATTCCCATGTTTTAATTTTTGAATTTCGAGTTTATTTATTTTCTTCGACAACTAATTGAAGTTTCAATAGATTTTGCTCATCATCGAAGAAATTTGCCATCTTTGTGAATACTTATTTCTTCTTTCCTTTCGAATTGTGATACATACCTTTTGGTTGAGATTTTGATTTGATTAGATCGTATTTTGTATATAAATTTTTGGATGCTCGGGTTCAATTAATTTTTAAATTTGTTTGGTTGATTAGTTTTTAGTAGTTTTAATATTCTAAGATTTCTGATTTTTCTCTTTGTTTAATAAGGGAGCATTGTAGATAAATAATACTTTGATGGCACACTGCTGGATGTCCATATTTTTCTCTACTAATCAACCTGATATCTTTAAGGGAATTTATTGTAAGTATTTTCTTGCCATATCAAATTTTCTTGTTGGGACTAAATCATTCGTAGCCTTGAAATGTTTCTTATGAACTTAGCTAATCAGTCAGTTGAACTCACGATTATTATTCTTTGACTTTATTTTGAGAATGATATCATTAGTTAGGCAAGTTAACCTATTCGGAAACGTTTCTCTCGGAATCTTTATGAATCAATGACATTAGCCATCTCTAGGCCTTGCATGTTATTATAGAAGTCTTATTTGGATTTGTTTCCCATCCACAAGACAAATTTTATAAATCTAATTAAAAAGTTTGATTGAAGAATAGGGGGTCTCATTACGAGCCGACCTAATCATGATCATTAGCCCTGTCGGCGATAACATCATTTCTGATCACCGGGGTAATGGCTCTTGGTCATAAGATCAAGGGACAGGAGGTCTCATCACGAGCCAGCTTGTTTATCTCTGGCAGTTCTCATGAATGATGCTATCAATATCTGGTTACCAGGCCAGGATAGTAGTCTTGAATCAAAGATATAATTAAAAAATAAAAAATAAAATAAAAATAAAATAAAAAAGAAATAAAGAAAGAAGAAGAGAAAAACAAATGTTATCTTTCATTTATTTATATCTAATGGATGAGGAACTTATCTAGATATATTCTTAAGGTATGGAGGTCATATCTTTATACTGGTGTTATTAGATTATCCTTAGCTGTTGAGAAATCATTCTTGATAAGGTTTATTTTCTATGCATATACTTAAAAATCATTTATCTTTATGAAGTCTGAATAATAGTTGGGATAATTCATTTGATTGTGACAGCACTTTAAGTTCAAACTTTACTATATAGGCTAGTGATGTGAGAATGTCATGTGGTGTGAAATTTGATATTTTGAGAAAATAATGATTTTATTTTCCTATATCTTTAATCTTCAGGTAAACATACAGAGATAACTGGTTCACCCGGCATGTCGCAATTTGTTGGCACCCCAACAAATCCCCTTGATTTTGCAAAATAAATTTTGTAAATACTTAGATTTTTCTTTTACATTGCTTGATTCAGTAGGTTCTTTTATGATCTCCGTTGGATCCTTGACTTTCCATGAAAAATGGTTTGGTGAACATTTTCTTTCCCAAGCTTTGGCTCTGAGTGTTTCATGCTTGATACGTCCACTTTCTTGAGATGATGACTTTATTTCATTGTGTTGCTTAAACATAATGGTTCTTCTCCTTAAATAATTACAATTTTTTGGCCAAAATTCATTAAATAGCATCACTTACATTTTTAGTTGGTCCTTAATTAAAATATGTCAAATTGATTTTTGTTGAAATTTATATTCTCATTATTCATCATAATGATAGTCATTATCAATATCAATAAATTTTAACAAAGATTATATGTTTGATATATATATTTTAAGAGGAGGAGAACATTTTATTTCATCAAAATATTAAGAACATCTTCAATCCTTGACTTTCTTATCAATATATGAAATTATTAGTTTCAAGAAATCAAAATTAATCTTTCTATGAAGTATCATGTCTTTAATATTCTCAACTTCACTCACAAAATCATTTTTCAAAATCCTTTATCCAAAAATCTATTTTTACAATATCATGTACCTAAATATTTGATAAAGCTTTAATTGTTATTTTAAAGGGTTCTTTAATATTGCAATTTTAAGACATGTGATTATCCCTTAAGGATTTGCTATTATAAACAAATCTTGGGATTGTTTATTTAAATAAAGCATTATTTCCCATAAAGTTTTAAGCTTCTTTTACAATTCTGAGATTGTTATTTTATGATGGAAAGTTCACGTGGATTTATTTCCACTCAAGGCATAAGCCTTTTGACCTTCAATAGTTACATTTATAATATTCTAAAGGCTATCATTTCATGTATGGAATATTGTACACGTGCTTAAGAAAATTTGGCATTTCCAACTATTAGTTAAAGCCATAGTTTGGTATAAGTTAAATGCTTCTTATCTATTTGAAGATTCGAGACCAATGAGTTTGCAAAGATCAGACTGTGATCATAAAAAAAAACAATTTTCTGATCTTCTATGGGTTTGTTCTACGATGTCACAGGAAAGAGAAGCCCGTTTGAAAGTATATTATACTTTTCTGCTACAAAATCATTGATGGACTGCGAGATGGCATTACTTATGCCATGTAGTTATTAATTTTAACTACAAAGAAATCAGTCCACCAATTGTCAAGCTGGTGCCTTGTCACGTTTACTATTCCCAAGGCTACGAGATTGTTTCATTTATTGCTTTTGGTTTTGAATCGATGAAAAAAGAACTCCACGTTGCATCACGGGATCACTACAAGATAAATATGATTCAATCAGATATTTGAGTGTCAGCAAAATATCTTCAACCGTCCATTAAAAACGGATTCGAATGCACTCGGATCATTATGGAGGGTTAATGAAATAAAGAATATGCATCACCATCAAAGTCATGTGGTAGCCACTCCATAAAATGAGCTCAATAATTTCCAGAAAAAAAAAGGCCATTGTTATACCAGATCATGGGCAATTAGGACGTTAAGATAAATATTCACGCCACTGAGTTAATTGTCAAATGAAGACTGCCATAAAAACACCAATGCCAGGAAATCTTGTAGGCATTGTTTAAAAGAGCCATATCTAATCTGTTGTTTGGTCTCGAGAGGATTGACGTGTGCATTAGAATATTCGAGAAGAAGCTCAAATCTCGCAGTTAGATTCATAAGGCAACCTGTAATCATTCGCCAAATTGAACGGAGAAACCCTTTACTAATATTTCTTTTCTCTCTCTCAGTTTGATTAGTTTTAAATTTTTACATATAAATATTGTTTCTCAATTGTATAAATTATTAATCTGTGATTTCACATTGGTGCAGGTTTTATGGAGAATGGAAGCCAGTTGAACAAGAAGACATTGAGATATATGGGACCTACTCACTAGCAATAATGAGGACCACACCAAAATCCGAGCATATCTGAGATCACGGGAAAAAATGAATATAATAGAACCGGATTCCCGTCGTTCTTCAGGAGGTGAATTTCGGGGTCAATTTGTGACCAAACCGTAAAGAATCTCGTGGTTTTGTTCAAAATGCACTTCCCAAATGGGGTATTTTACCTCTAACTGCGGGCCGTTTCTAAAAATTGCCAAAGAGTTGGGAGATTTTCGGGCCTGTTTGGGCTGTACTTCTTCTAGAAGATTCATGTTGCGTCCAGCTGTAGGAGTAATTTTTGGAGATTGTTATGATGTCTTCTGTATATTTAGGCAGAGGTAATTCGACTCAAGGGGGTGCGGGTCCGGAGAGAAGGAAAGGAAGCTTGGACTTCTTCACTTTTGTTTTTTTTTTCCTTCTGTATAAATTTTATTTGCAGATAGAGGAGACACGACCGCAAGGAGGTGATAGGAGTTTGTGAAGATAAGACTTATACTGAAATTTCAAACTTTCTCACTGGTGGATATTAAAGAAGAGTTTTCTCTTTCTTGGATCTTTCAGGAGAGTTTCATGAAACTGGTATCTTTGTGATCGTTGTTTTGTTAAAATGTATATATATAAATTTGGTATCTGACTTTCTTGGCTTTATTATCTATTGTCATACTTGGTTATGGTTTTGTATAAATCTATAAAACTTGCTCTAATCACGCATTTCGGTATTTGATATTCAATATTGTATCTTTATTTATTTAATGTTTTACTTGGTAGATAAATGAGATTGATATTATCTTTCCTTAACTAATTGATTAAAATATTTTGTGTTTTGGCAAATATTTTAATTCACAGTTAGTTAACTATCATATTATTCAAATATTGAAGTGTGGAAGTTTAATTATCTTTTGATAAACTATGGAAAAAGAATAGTGAAACTATTTTATTATTTCATCGTTCTTTTATCATAAATATTTTAAAGTCTCAAGTGTTATAATTTCTATTCGATTGAGTTGTTTCATTGATTTAGAATTGTTTCTTTTTAGACTTATTTGTCATCAAAAGGTAATTAAATTTATTTTTTTGAACTCGCTCTCAGCTAAGATAGGATAGAATAGTTAATTAGTTTAGTTTAAATTTTCTAGCTAAATTTTAGCAGCTGTTAGATAGGTTTTAATCATATTTAAATTTTTGAAAAAGTTCCGTAATCACAAATTTAAATCAAAAATCCCAAAAATAGGAGACTTTCCTTAAGAAAGCATTTTAGGATTACTTAGATCTAGAAATCAACTTTAGAACTTACTTTAAACAGTAGTTTAATTAGGATACATTTTTTCTAAATTTTTACATTCCCCTTAAGAGAATAAATTCAGTCGGAAGCAGGACCATAACCTGCGAGGTTTTGCTATTCCAAAAACACCGGGAACTATTCTAAGCAACTTGTGTGGGCTTAATCTCCTTAAGTTGGCCTAGGTCAAAACATCCGGCCAACATGGCGCTAGAAGGAGGGCCATAGGTAAAACAAATGGTTTTTGTTTTTATCTTTGTATTATTTATTCATTAATCATTTATCCTCTGGTTCTTATATTTCAGAATTTTTAATATCTTATTCTTCTATGTTGTCATGCATGCACTATAGAGCTGGTTAGACGGCAAACTAATCTCTTAGGAGTCAATGTTTTTAATATTTATCAATTATGACTTCTGCTAAAATCCCTGCATGGGAGTCCAATAATGCACTAAGCCTCCAAGGCCCTTTGCATGAACTTCCAAGAAAGGCAGTATATCTTTTGCCAAGATTTAAAAGTGAGGGAAATGCTTCAGCTAATGAACATATCAAAAAATACGAGTCAATTATATGCCTGCTTAATGTTGTTCATGAAGATGTTGTTTGCAGGTTATTTCCACTCACACTCGAAGGTAGGGATTTTTGCTGGTTCAATGTTTTGCCTATTTATTCAGTTCATAATTGGTCTCAATTTAAAAATTTGTTCTAAAATTCTTTTGATAATTATGATGCGATTAAGATTCATAACAATCTTTATGAAATTCAGGTGAACGATGGTGAATCAATCAATGATTTCAATATTCGCTTTCGACAGGTATTTCTTAGCTTACACGAGGAGTTTATACCTTCAACAAACATCATGTTATAATGGTATGTACAATCTCTTCCCAAAGACGTGGCTATGTTCATTTTACAAAAGGGCATAGCGGATTTCCATGAAGCATGTGAGTACGCTCTAAAACTCAAAAAATATTTCAAAAAATATTCTTCTGAAATTGTTCTCATTTTTCTTTATGTGATGAAAATAATATTGAAGACGAGTCCAAGATTTCAAAATTATCTAGATTAGAAGAACAAGTTAAGGTTTTATGCCATGAATTAGTTTCTTTACAAAAGGGAACAATTACACAGAACAGAAAAAGTGAAATAAATTTAAATTTTTCTTCCTCAAATAGACATGTTGAATGTCTTACTTCTGACCTTCATTGTCTAAAATTTGAACCCACAATTTTAGAACAAAATACTAACTCTAATACTTTGAATTTATCACATAGAAATTCTACCATATCGGATTATTTGCCTATTACTGACTTTGATCACACCATGGACGAGAATAGAATTGGAAATAAAGATGATTTATTATCTACTTTACATGATTTGGAAAATCTTCTTTTAACAGATGATAAGCATGAAGATAATTTTACCTTCCCATTTGATCAATCTATACATTCTAATGTTGATGAAGATCTCGGAATCATTAATCGAAACCTTCAAATCATTAGTTGTAGTTCATATTTTGAAATAAATAAATTGGATCCTTTTTTATTTTCAAAAATCTGAATTAGATAATCAATTAATTGAATATCCTTCATCTTTATCTACTAGATTAGAATATCATGAAGAACATAGTGAAGATAGGTCTTTGGAGAAAGAATTGGCTGAGATTGAAAATGAATTTCAGAGTATTTGTTCTAATTACAACTTGATTAAAAATCAAATTTTTAAGGAAAAACTAATACAGACAAATAGTTTGAAAAACAAGAAAATCCATGCTTTTGTCCATTTTAAGGAAGCAGATGATAGTAATCAATCAATCCCTATTCATAACAAAACACATACCTATGATGTTGATTTGGTCAATCCACAAAACTATGAGCTAGAAGAAAAAACTATTGGTAGTCTACCTTGTATAAATTTCACCAATGTAAAATACTTTGAACAGACACGCATTTTGGGAAATATGATTGACAAGGATGTTTTATATAATAATAAAATTTCATTAAATGAGATATCCTCTATTAAGACTTTTCCCGAGTCATCAAATTTGCTACGTCTTTATGATGAATGTCTAATCAATTCATTGAATCTTATAGCTTCCAATCTGATTTTCATGATCCATTTTATGCATAGTTGGAAGAATCATATTTAAAGAGGTTCCATTGTCATTTTCCTTTCTTTGAAAATAATGGATTTGATTTAATTTTTTCTATCTTTCAACATGAAGCATCTCAATTCCCAATACTGATGTTTAACGAATTCTATTTTTTCAGAATTGGAAATGCTTCAATGGCTTCATTGGTTGTTTGATTTTACTTAATCTTTTGTATATATGTAGTTTAGCTTAGGATTAGGATAGCTAGTGAATAAATTACTTTACTTTTTTGTTTCAAATAAAGCAGTTATCAAGAATTTTGATGAAAGGTGGTGCACCATCCAAACATGTTCAAGGAAATTTTCTATAATTTATTTAGTATTCTTGTTCATACTATTTTCTTAAAACATGATGACACAAGAATACATATTTTTTATTTTTCTTATGATTTTATCCTTTGACATGGTATTTAACATGGATCGCTTATTTTAATTATAATCATAAACTGCACCGTTTAGAATTTGCTTCATTTATATTTTCTTATTGTAAATGATATTGAATAAAGGATCTATTTTATTCAAACTTATTCATTTAAAATTGAACACAACCTCAAGAAAAAGAGAATTTTTACAATAGAAACATTTTTACGATAATGAGCTCAAAATTCGACATTATGACGAACTTATTTTTTGTATATTATAATATCTTCATCCTATATGCATATTATATCACTATCTTCCTTTTTCTATCATTAATTTGACCTTTTGATGAAATGATTAAGAATTCAATTCTATGTATTACTATATCGTGGTCAATTTAAATATTGGGAGATTGGTCGTCCTTTTGTATGCATATCATCATTTCATGATTTTTACATTATTTTGTATAGCTCGTCTCATAGAATACGACCATGTTTTAATTTTCGAATTTCGAGTTTATTTATTTTTTCAACAACTAATTGAAGTTTCGATAGATTGTGCTTATCATTGAAGAATTTTTCCATCTTTGTGAATACTTATTTCTTCTTTCCTTTCGAATTGTGATACATACCTTTTGGTTGAGATTTTGATTTGATTAGATCCTATTTTGTATATAAATTTTTGGATGCTCAGGTTCAATTAATTTTTAAATTTGTTTGGTTGATTAGTTTTTAGTAGTTTTAATATTCTAAGCTTTCTGATTTTTCTCTTTGTTTAATAAGGGAGCATTGTAAATAAATAATACTTTGATGGCACACTGTTGGATGTCCATATGTTTCTCTACTAATCAACCTGATATCTTTAAGGAAAATTATTGTAAGGAGTTTCTTGCCATATCAAATTTTCTTACTGTGGCTAAATCATTCGTAGCCTTGAAAGATTTCTTATGAACTTAGCTAATCAGTCAGTTGAACTCACGATTATTATTCTTGGACTTTATTTTGAGAATGATATCATTAGTTAGGCAAGTTAACCTGTTGGGAAACGTTTCTCTCATAATCTTTATGAATCAATGACATTATCCATCTTTAGGCATTCCATGTTATTATAGAAGTCTTATTTGGATTTCTTTCCCATCCACTAGACAGATTTTATAAATTTAATTAAAAACTTTGATTGAAGAATAGGAGGTCTCATTACGAGCCAACCTAATCATGATCATCAGCCCTATCGGGGATAACATCATTTCTGATCACCAGGGTGATGGCTCTTGGTCATAACATCAAGGGACAAGAGGTCTCATCATGAGCCGGCTTGTTTATCTCTGGCAGTTCTCGTGAATGATGCTATCAATATCTGGTTACCAGGCCAAGATAGTAGTCTTGAATCAAAGATATAATTAAAAAAAATGAAAGAAAGAAAGAAAGAAAAAGAGAAAAACAAATGTTTTCTTTCATTTATTTATATCTAATGGATGGGGAACTTATCTAGATATCTTCTTAAGGTATGGAGGTCATATCTTTATACTGGTGTTATTATATTATCCTTAGCTGTTGAGAAAGCATTCTTGATAAGGTTTATTTGTTATGCATATAATGAAAAATCATTTATCTTTATGAAGTCTCTGAATAATAGTTGGGATAATTCATTTGATTGTGACATCACTTTAAGTTCAAACTTTACTATATAGGCTAGTGATGTGAGAATGTCATGTGGTGTGAAATTTGATATTTTGAGAAAATATTGATTTTATTTTCCTATATCTTTAATATTCAGGTAAACATACGGAGATAACTGGTTCACCCAGCATTTCGCCATTTGTTGGCACCCCAACAAATCCCCTTGATTTTGCAAATCCTCTAATCAATTCATTGAATCTTATAGCTTCCAATCTAATTCTCATGATCCATTTTATGCACGGTAGGAAGAATCATATTTGAAGAGGTTCCATTTTCATTTTCCTTTCTCTAAAAATAATGGATTTGATTTAATTTTTTCTATCTTTCAACATGAAGCATCTCGATTCCCAATACTAATGTTTAACGAATTCTATTTTTCATAATTGGAAATGCTTCAATGGCTTCATTGGTTGTTTGATTTTACTTAATCTTTTGTATATATGTAATTTAGCTTAGGATTAGGATAGCCAATGAATAAATTAGTTTACTTTTTGTTTCAAATAAAGCAGTTATCAACAATTTTGATGAAACGTGGTCCACCATCCAAATATGCTCAAGAAAATTTTCTATAATTTATTTAGTATTCTTGTTCATAATATTTTCTTAAAACATTCTGACACAAGAATACATATTTTTTTATTTTTCTTATGATTTTATCCTTTGACATGGAATTTAACATGAATCACTTATTTTAATTATAATCATAAACTGCACCGTTTAGAATTTGCTTCATTTATATTTTCTTCTTGTAAATAATATTGAATAAAGGATCTATTTTATTCAAACATAATCATTTAAAATTGAACACAACCTCAAGAAAAAGAGAAATTTTACAATTGAAACATTTTTATGATAATGACCTCAAAATTCAACATTATGACGAACTTTTTTTTGTATATTATAATATCTTCGTCCTATACGCATATTATATCACTATCTTCCTTTTTCTATCATTAATTTGACCTTTTGATGAAATTATTAAGAATTCAATTCTTTGTATTACTATATCGTGGTCAATTTAAATTTTAGGAGATTGGTCGTCCTTCTGTATGCATATCATCATTTCATGATTTTTACATTGTTTTGTATAGCTCGTCTCATAGAATATGACCATGTTTTAATTTTCGAATTTCGAGTTTATTTATTTTCTTCGACAACTAATTGAAGTTTCGATAGGTTTTGCTTCTCATCGAAGAAATTTGCTATCTTTGTGAATACTTATTTCTTATTTCCTTTCGAATTGTGATACATACCTTTTGGTTGAGATTTTGATTTGATTAGATCCTATTTTGTATATAAATTTGTGGATGCTCAGGTTCAATTAATTTTTAAATTTGTTTGGTTGATTAGTTTTTTGTAGTTTTAATATTCTAAGCTTTCTTATTTTTCTCTTTGTTTAATAAGGGAGCATTGTAGATAAATAATACTTTGATGGCACACTGTTGGATGTCCATATGTTTCTCTACTAATCAACCTGATATCTTTAAGGGAAATTATTGTAAGGAATTTCTTGCCATATCAAATTTTCTTATTGTGACTAAATCATTCGTAGCCTTGAAAGATTTCTTATGAACTTAGCTAATCAGTTAGTTGAACTCACGATTATTATTCTTGGACTTTATTTTGAGAATGATATCATTAGTTAGGCAAGTTAACCTATTGGGAAACTTTTCTCTCAAAATCTTTATGAATCAATGACATTAGCCATCTTTAGGCCTTCCATGTTATTATAGAAGTCTTATTTGGATTTCTTTCCCATCCACTAGACAAATTTTATAAATCTAATTAAAAAGTTTGATTGAGGAATAGGAGGTCTCATTACGAGCCGACCTAATCATGATCATCAGCCCTGTCGGGGATAACATCATTTCTGATCACCAAGGTGATGGCTCTTGGTCATAACATCAAGGGACAAGAGGTCTGATCACGAGCCGGCTTGTTTATCTTTGGCAGTTCTCATGAATGGTGCTATCAATATCTGGTTACCAGGACAGGATAGTAGTCTTGAATCAAAGATATAATTAAAAAATAAAAAAAGAGAAAAACAAATGTTATGTTTCATTTTTTATATCTAATGGATGGGGAACTTATCTAGATATCTTCTTAAGGTATGGATGTCATATCTTTATACTAGTGTTATTAGATTATCCCTAGCCGTTGAGAAAGCATTCTTGATAAGGTTTATTTTCTATGCATATATTTAAAAATCATTTATCTTTATGAAGTCTCTGAATCATAGTTGGGATAATTCATTTGATTGTGACAACACTTTAAGTTCAAACTTTACTATATAGGCTAGTGATGTGAGAATGTCATGTGATGTGAAATTTGATATTTTGAGAAAATCTTGATTTTATTTTCCTATATCTTTAATCTTCAGGTAAACATACGGAGATAACTGGTTCACCCAGCATGTCGCCATTTGTTGGCACCCCAACAAATCCCCTTGATTTTGCAAATCCTCTAATCAATTCATTGAATTTTATAGCTTCCAATCTGATTCTCATGATCCATTTTATGCACGGTAGGAAGAATCATATTTGAAGAGGTTCCATTTTCATTTTCCTTTCTCTAAAAATAATGGATTTGATTTAATTTTTTCTATCTTTCAACATGAAGCATCTCGATTCCCAATACTGATGTTTAACGAATTCTATTTTTCAGAATTGGAAATGCTTCAATGGATTCATTGGTTGTTTGATTTTACTTAATTTTTTGTATATATGTAGTTTAGCTTAGGATTAGGATAGCCAATGAATAAATTAGTTTACTTTTTGTTTCAAATAAAGTAGTTATCAACAATTTTGATGAAAGGTGGTCCACCATCCAAACATGCTCAAGAAAATTTTCTATAATTTATTTAGTATTCTTGTTCATAATATTTTCTTAAAACATTATGACACAAGAATACATATTTTTTATTTTTCTTATGATTTTATCCTTTGACATGGAATTTAACATGGATCACTTATTTTAATTATAATCATAAACTGCACCGTTTAGAATTTTCTTCATTTATATTTTCTTCTTGTAGATAATATTGAATAAAGGATCTGTTTTATTCAAACAAAATCATTTAAAATTGAACACAACCTCAAGAAAAAGAGAAATTTTACAATTGAAACATTTTTATGATAATGACCTCAAAATTCGACATTATGACGAACTTTTTTTTTGTATATTATAATATCTTCGTCCTATACGCATATTATATCACTATCTTCCTTTTTTTATCATTAATTTGACCTTTTGATGAAATTATTAAGAATTCAATTCTTTGTATTACTATATCGTGGTCAATTTAAATTTTAGGAGATTGGTCGTCCTTCTGTATGCATATCATCATTTCGTGATTTTTACATTGTTTTGTATAGCTCGTCTCATAGAATATAACCATGTTTTAATTTTCGAATTTCGAGTTTATTTATTTTCTTCGATAACTAATTGAAGTTTCGATAGATTTTGCTTATCATCGAAGAAATTTGCCATCTTTGTGAATACTTATTTCTTATTTCCTTTCGAATTGTGATACATACCTTTTGGTTGAGATTTTGATTTGATTAGATCCTATTTTGTATATAAATTTTTGGATGCTTAGGTTCAATTAATTTTTAAATTTGTTTGGTTGATTAGTTTTTTGTAGTTTTAATATTCGAAGCTTTCTTATTTTTCTCTTTGTTTAATAAGGGAGAATTGTAGATAAATAATACTTTGATGGCACACTGTTGGATGTCCATATGTTTCTCTACTAATCAACCTGATATCTTTAAGGGAAATTATTGTAAGAAATTTCTTGCCATATCAAATTTTCTTATTGTGACTAAATCATTCGTAGCCTTGAAAGATTTCTTATAAACTTAGCTAATCAGTCAGTTGAACTCACGATTATTATTCTTGGACTTTATTTTGAGAATGATATCATTAGTTAGGAAAGTTAACCTATTGGGAAAATTTTCTCTCAGAATCTTTATGAATCAATGACATTAGCCATCTTTAGGCCTTCCATGTTATTATAGAAGTCTTATTTGAATTTCTTTCCCATCCACTAGACAAATTTTATAAATCTAATTAAAAAGTTTGATTGAGGAATAGGATGTCTCATTACGAGCCGACCTAATCATGATCATCAGCCTTGTCGAGGATAACATCATTTCTGATCACCAGGGTGATGGCTCTTGGTCATAACATCAAGGGACAGGAGGTCTCATCACGAGCCGACTTGTTTATCTTTGGCAGTTCTCGTGAATGATGCTATCAATATCTGGTTACCAGGACAGAATAGTAGTCTTGAATCAAAGATATAATTAAAAAATAAAATAAAAAAGAGAAAAACAAATGTTATCTTTCATTTTTTATATCTAATGGATGGGGAACTTATCTAGATATCTTCTTAAGGTATGGATGTCATATCTTTATACTGGTGTTATTAGATTATCCCTAGCCGTTGAGAAAGCATTCTTGATAAGGTTTATTTTCTATGCATATATTTAAAAATCATTTATCTTTATGAAGTCTCTGAATCATAGTTGGGATAATTCATTTGATTGTGACAACACTTTAAGTTCAAACTTTACTATATAGGCTAGTGATGTGAGAATGTCATGTGGTGTGAAATTTGATATTTTGAGAAAATCTTGATTTTATTTTCCTATATCTTTAATCTTTAGGTAAACATACAGAGATAATTGGTTCACCTAGCATGTCGCCATTTGTTGGCACCCCAACAAATCTCCTTGATTTTGTAAAATAAAGGGGAGGCCCATGTAAATTTTGTAAATACTTAGATTTTTCTTTTACATTGCTTGATTCAGTAGGTTCTTTTATGATCGTCGTTGGATCCTTGACTTTCCATGAAAAATGGTTTGGTGAACATTTTCTTTCCCAAGCTTTGGCTTTGAGTGTATTATGCTTGATTCTTCCACTTTCTTGAGATGATGACTTTATTTCATTGTGTTGCTTAAACATAATGGTTCTTCTCCTTAAATAATTACAATTTTATTTGTGGCCAAAATTCATTAAATAGCATCACTTACATTTTTAGTTGGTACTTAATTAAAATATGTCAAATTGATTTTTGTTGAAATTTATATTCTCATTATTGATCATAATGATAGTCATTATCAATATCAATAAATTTTAACAAAAATTATATGTTTGATATATATATTTTAAGAGGAGGAGAACATTTTATTTCATCAAAATATTAAGATTATCTTCAAACTTTGATTTTCTTATCAATATATGAAATTATTAGTTTCAAGAAATCAAAATTAATCTTTGTATGAAGTATCATATCTTTAATATTCTCAACTTCGCTTACAAAATCATTTTTCAAAATCCTTTATCCAAAAATCTATTTTTACAATATCATGTGCCTAAATATTTGATAAAGCTTTAATTGTTATTTTAAAGGGTTCTTTAATACTGCAATTTTAACACATGTGATGATTATCCCTTGAGGCTTTTCTATTATAAACAAATATTGGGATTCTTTATTTAAATAAAGCATTATTTCCCATAAAGTTTTAAGCTTCTTTTACAATTATGAGATTGTTATTTTATGATGGAAAGTTCACGTGGATTTATTTCCACTCAAGGCATAAGCCTTTTTACCTTCAATAATTACATTTATAATATTCTAAAGACTATCATTTCATGTCTAGAAGATTGTACACGTGCTTAAGAAAATTTGGCATTTCCAACTATTAGTTAGAGCCATAGTTTGGTATACTAGTTAAATGCTTCTTATCTATTTGAAGATTCGAGACCAATGAGTTTGCAAAGATCAGACTGTGATCATAAAAAAAACAATTTTCCAATCTTCTATGGGTTTGTTCTACGATGTCACGTGAAAGAGAAGCTCGTTTGAAAGTATATTATACTTTTCTGCTACAAAATCATTGATGGAATGCGAGATGGCATTACTTATGCCATGTAGTTATTAATTTTAACTACAAAGAAATCAGTCCACCAGTTGTCAAGCTGGTGCCTTATCACATTTACTCTTCCCAAGGTTACGAGATTGTTTTATTTATTGCTTTTGGTTTTGAATCGATGAAGAAAGAACTCCACGTTGCATCACGGGATCACTACAAGATAAATATGATTCAATCATAGATTTGAGCATCAGCAAAATATCTTCAACAGTCCATTAAAAACGGATTCAAATGCACTCAGATCATTATGGAGGGTTAATGAAATAAAGAATATATGTCACCATCAAAGTCATGTGGTAGCCACTCCATAAAACGAGCTCCATAATTTCTAGAAAAAAAGGACATTGTTATACCAGATCGTGGGCAATTAGGACGTTAAGATAAATGTTCACGCCACTGAGTTAATTGTCAAATGAAGACTGCCATAAAAACACCAATGCAAGGAAAGCTTGTAGGCATTGTTTAAAAGAGCCATATGTAATCTGTTGTTTGGTCTCGAGAGGATTGACATGTGCATTAGAATCTTTGAGAAGAAGCTCAAAGCTTGCAGTTAGATTCATAAGGAAACCATTAATCATTCACCAAATTGAAGGGAGAAACCCTTTACTAATATTTCTTTGCTCTCTCTCAGTTTGATTAGTTTTAAATTTTTACATATAAATCGTGTTTCTCAGTTGTATAAATTATTAATTTGTGATTTCACATTGGTGCAGGTTTTATGGAGAACAGAAGCCGATTGAACAAGAAGACGTTGAGATATATGGGACCTACTCACTAGCAATAATGAGGACCACACCAAACTCCGAGCATATTTGAGAGCACAGGGAAAAATGAATATAACAGAACCGGATTCTCGTCGTTCTTCAGGAGGCGAATTTCGGGGTCAATTTGTGACCAAACCGTAAAGAATCTTGTGATTTTGTTCAAAACCCACTTCCCAAATGGGGTATTTTACCTCTAACTATGGGTCGTTTCTAGAAATTGCCAAAGAGTTGGGATATTTTCGGGCCTGTTTAGGCTGTACTTTTTCCAGAAGATTTATGCTGCGTCCAGCTGTAGGAGTAATTTTTGGAGATTGTTATGATGTCTTCTGTCTATTTAGGCAAAGGTAATTTGACTCAAGGGGGTGGAGGTCGGGAAAGAAGGAAAGTAAGCTTGGACTTCTTCATTTTTGTTTTTTTTTCATTCTGTATAAATTTTATTTGCAGATGGAGGAGACACGACCGCAAGGAGGTGATAGGAGTTTGTGAAGATAAGACTTATACTGAAATTTCAAACTTTCTCACCCATGGATATTAAAGAAGAGTTGTCTCTTTCTTGGATCTTTCAGGAGCGTTTCATGAAACTGGTATCTTTGTGATTGTTGTTTTGTTAAAACGTATATATATAAATTTGGTATCTGACTTTCTTGGCTTTATTATATATTGTCATACTTGGTTATGGTTTTGTATAAATCTATAAAACTTGCTCTAATCACTCGTTTCGGTATTTAATATTCAATATTGTATCTTTATTTATTTAAGATTTTACTTGGTAAATAAATGAGATTGATATTATCTTTCCTTAACTAATTGATTAAAATATTTTGTGTTTTGGCAAATATTTTAATTCACAGTTAGTTAACTATCATATTATTCAAATATTGAAGTGTGGAAGTTTAATTATCTTTTGATAAACCATGGAAAAGAATAGTGAAACTATTTTATTATTTCATCATTCTTTTCTCATAAATATTTTAAAGTCTCAAGTGTTATAATTTCTATTCGATTGAGTTGTTTCATTGATTTAGAATTGTTTCTTTTTAGACTTATTTATCATCAAAAGGTAATTAAATTTAGTTTTTTTAAACTCGCTCTCAGCTGAGATAGGATAGAATAGTTAATTAGTTTAGTTTAAATTTTCTAGTTAAATTTTAGTAGCTGTTAGATAGGTTTTAATCAGATTTAAATTTTTGAAAAAGTTCCTTAATCACAAATTTAAATCAAAAATCCCAAAAATAGGAGACTTTCCTTAAGAAATCACTTTAGGATTACTTAGATCTAGAAATCAACTTTAGAATTTACTTTAAACGGTAGTTTAATTATGATACATTTTCGCTGAATTTTTACATTCCCCTTAAGAGAATAAATTCAGTTGGTAGCATGACCATAACCTGTGAGGTTTTGCTATTCCAAACACACCGGGAGTTGTTCTAAGCAACTTGTGTGGGCTTAATCTCCTTAAGTTGGCCTAGGTCAAAAAATCCATCCAACAAGACGTAATGTATGCATACGAGATGATGAGATGATTTGGATACGACAAGATGACAGTAGGAGACGTAGGTTATTTCTTGGGAAATGTAAAATGAGGACCTAGGTTGTACCTACTTGATGGCTTGCTCACAGAGATGATGATGAATTCCTAGATGGGATCTAGGCCTACATCCAAAATGAAAAAGTGTTGGCTCTGTAAAAATTCTGAGGACGTATAGATTCGAGAGATGTCACTAGTCAATGGTCGACGAGATGAGAATTGATGCAGTAGTGATGATGATCATCCAACGATGACAATGATCCAATGATGATGACGATGTACAGAGATTGTGTCCAATTGTGGTGATGACCGTGTCAGAAGGATACCTTCCTTGTTAAGAGGGAGTGTTGTTGTAGATGTAAATTCAAAATATATTCTTTGTATTATTATTATTATTATTATTATATTGTACTTTTGTTATTCCTTTTAGAGATATTTTCCCTCCAATCGGATATGTCATTAATGTAATTGGGAATGTAAGAGTCAAGGTAATACCCCTATTGTAAGTTGGAGAAATAGTCCCCAATGAAATAATGTAAAATGTGGTCTCCCACAAGGACAAGTCGGCCCATTCAATTAAAGAAGTTAGCCTTGTTGAGGAAAAAGGTTAGACACATGATCAGTATAAATAGGGAGGCTCCCTCCCTCATTTGAACACACATCAATCACAAGCAAGTTCGCTCCAAGAGAGAGAAATACAAGTTCATTGGGGTTGAAGAAGAAGAAGTTGCAAAAGACATCTTATCTTTGTGTTTTCTATGTTTCCGACATTGCACTAAGTGATGAATCTATACATAAGAAGTTGTTGGGTTTTCTCCCTTGTGTTTTTCCAGTATAAAATTCTTTGTCTTTCTTTAGGTCGTGCTTGTCTATCTTTCAAAGATCCTAGTACATTAGATTAAAGATCTAACATTTTTGAATTAAAGTGAAAACTATAACAATTTGTAGTGGCATAAAGGCCCAAATATGCCACGATCCTTATGCCGACAATGACATCCATAGTGGTAGTGGCCCTCCTACTAAGATAATGGATTGTTTTTATAAGGTTGATATGCCAACTTGTTGGACCTTCCCCTCCCTCTCCCCCCTCCTATATGTGGCTTGCATGTCAAGTGTGTTCACATATTTATGTTTATAAAATCTCACATATCTCTCTAATTGTTATCCCCCATTTGTTGTGATGATTGGCCTATGACAAGGTAAATGCCACAATGTGTTGTGATCCTTCTAGCAATTGTGGTGTTCACAATGGTAGTTCTCTCCTACTAACATAATGGTTGTTTAGTTGAGGGCATTGTATGTTATATTTTTATAGATATAGCAGTATAATTAAATTACATCTAATAAACGGGATCACTAAAAGAATAACCAAGCACAAAAATAATTGACACAAAGATTTTGATCTTGGAAACCATTAAGGGAGAAAACCCGATAACCTTCTAATAGAGATAATCAGTTCAAAAAGATACATATGTAGTTGAAAGATAAACCCCAAGAATATAAGAGAAACTTCTTCAATGATAGAGAACCCTAGAAAATCCTCTTCTAGCAGTTTCAACGAACTTCTTCTTGAGTGGAGCAAACTTGCTTGGTGAAAAATGAAAGAGGTGTCTTCTATTTATACTTTTACATGTTGACATTTTCACTTTTCAAGTGGGATCTACTTATCTATTTTCCTAGTATGACTTGTCTATTTTGGTTGACATAATAAGTGTTATCTTCAAGTTTCTTATGGGGCCGACTTAGGAGGATTCCTCATGCAACTACTACATCAACACTCCCTCTTAGCCAAGGAGGCAACATCAAATTGGAACATGTATGGATATCATCTATGTACATCACAATTGTCTTGAACATCTCTATATCATAAGGAAGGCCTTCCAACATAATATTAGTCCATCGAGAAGCGTCAACAACTCTATCTAATCCATCGGGGAGTCAACATGCATTCGCTCAACACAGTCCATCGAGGAACGTGCATCAACTCAACTTAGTCCATAGAGGAGTTAACATGCATCAACTCAACCCAATCCATCGAGGAACATGCAACAACTCAACTCAGTCCATCAAGAAGTCAACAACTCTACCCAGTCCATCAAGGATTCAACATGCATCAACTTAACCCAGTCCCTCAGAGAACATGAAACAACTCAACTCAATCCATGGAGGATTCAACATGCATCAAATCAACCTAGTACATCAAGGAACATGAAATAACTCAACTCAGTCCATCGAGGAGTAAAAAAATCTACACATTCCATCGAAGAGTCAACATGTAATATGCGTCAGTATGCACTAGTATGCACCAACCTCTCCACCCCTTCTAAAGGCGTCTGAGAGTTCTCTTCACTCCTTCACAAAGTAATCGAGAGAATGCACTAAATCTCTTTATCACTTCTCATGATGTCCGACAGATCTCCCCACTCCTTTACATAGTTTATAGGAGTATGCCCTAGCCTCTCCACCCCTTCTCAAGATGTTGGAGAGATCTTCCTACTCGTTTTTTAGTATCCAGAAGAATGTAGTGGCCTCTCCACCCCTTGTCAAGATGTCTGAGAGATCTTCCTACTCATTTTTTAGTGTCCAGAAGAATGTAGTGGCCTCTCCACCCCTTCTTAGGGTGCCCAAGAGATCTTCCCACTCCTTCTCAGAGTGTCAAGAATAATTCAATGGACTATCCACCCCTTCTTAGGGTGTCTGAGAGATCTCCCCATTCCTCTCAGAGTTTCCTGGAGAATGAAATAGAATCATTCTTCCCTTTTAGTGAGGGGAACAATCATGGGAAAATTCTCCCCACTCCTTCACAGAGTGTCAGGGAATAAAATCAACCTTCCCTCTTAACGAGGGAATCAACACGAGACCAATATCCCTATTCCTTCACAGAGTGTTAGGGAGAATGTACCGCCCCATCACATGGCTAATACTGGAGGAACACCTGTCTGATATTGCAATCATGACGTTTCATGCTCATCAAATCTCCCTCTATGGTGGAGCATCCTACTCCCTCTGCATCTGAGCATCTTAGTCCCTCTATATCTTAGCATCCTACTCCCTCTCTGGAGCTGCCTACAGGCTAGTCCATCAACTTATATGAGGTATCACTTTGAGTGTTGATCTGAACACCAGCTCTCATAGAGAAAATGAACAGAATTCCTTACTAAAGTCTAAGCATTCACCTTGGTGACGACCAGGTATATTAAGGATCCTTTAATTGTCTATATGGATCAAAACAACATTGATATCAATGTAGCCATGTACTCAAAGTCATCATGTTGGATCTGCTCAAGATCTCAACTGTGTTCTTCCTTTAACTTAGGAAGATCTCATCAAGTTTCTACCACACCATCAATACGTGATGCAATAGGCCAAGATCCTTATCTCAAACTCAGAAGCTAACTCTCTCTATATTTGAGAATAAGTATGTATGTCTTGGTGAGGAATAAATCACCAATATACAACATCACGAGCAAAGGATCATCATTAACAATATATTCTGAATCCCGAGGCACAACTCTGACTGAATGGATGTGTACCTCCTCATAAATCAATTGAGTAACTCTCGTCCTCCAAGACTAACATACTCTAATCCATATTTCATGACTCCAATTGGAAACCAACTGCTTTCCATAATCGTCGAAGAAACAAACATCTGTAGGAGAGAGACCAACATATGTTGGATCCTTCTACTCCCAATTGCCAATCTCTATATGAGATCCTCTCGACCTGTGGGTCATGTGTCCACATATAGTTGGATGTATTAGGTCCTTGTCTGTCTTTTGTTATTGTTGAACAATCATGGCTTCCATTTAACTGCTTTGTCTATTACGAAATTCATCCTTCTTCATGATCTGTAGTTTGGGCTGAGAGTCATGCTCCTAGAAGCTTCTCACTTCTGATCAATTTTCTCTCCTCGATCACTAATACTAACAAGATTTATATGTCCATCACTTATTATTTAGAAAAATTCTCATCATTCTTTGCTTGTAGGCCATAGCATATGGTCTTTCCCTACAGGTCAAATTCAGTGAAATAGTTACCAACATTACATAATCAAATTTAATCAATTCAATGTAATGACAATAGTTCACACAATGATGTAAGCATCTTAGATAATGCTTCAACACAACACTCATATATATCCTAAGCACATATGGTAACTATCTAGATGCCTTCTATCTCCATTAAAAAATACTATCAAGAGTGTGCACTACTCTAAGCATGTAAATAGGAGATATCATCCTAGACGAGCTCATGGAATGTTGTGCAATACTATAAGCTATTTAAATTGTGATCTACAAGAGCAATAGTAACAATTGAAAAATTCAAATACTTATATTTTATTCTTTTGTGCGTGGGATCCCACTGCCTACTTGTAGGAATCATGAAAGTCTTCTGATCTTCATATTTTTGTTGGAATCCCCATCGCAACATGGATCTTCATGATAATCACATCATCTCAACAAGAAGAGTACTAGAATAACTTGATTCGACGATCTTCTGCACTTCATAATCATCATTCCTTGTCTTCTTATGTGGAGTATATTTATCAACATCAATAGTTGAGGCTTAGTGTTTTCTCTTCTTTGAACCACGACAATGTATGGCATAGTGAACGTACTTCTAGCATTTGAAGGACTAGATATGTGAAAGATCCTTCTTTGTCTTTTGTTTTGAAATGGGACCTAATCTTTCACCTTTGTCTTTCTTGCCATGATACTTTCTTCCCTTAGTTTTTCCCTTCTTAACATGATATGTAAGGGCTTAATTTTCTCTGAGTTGAGTACCATGCAATCTGCTTCTAATTGCAAGTATAGTCTCTTCTTGTGTACAATCTACCCATAATCGATCAAACTTGGGCAACTTGGATCGCCCACTAAGACTCTAAATGAATGGTGCCCAAGAGGGAGGGAGATCGTTAAAAGTTTGTCATGACAATTTCTTTGTTTTCAATTGATTCTCCAATGGTACTCAATTGATCTCTTAGCTTGGAAATCTTCATGAAGTAAGTCGCAATTGAATCTAACCTTGTTATCTTGATATTGGATGATTGTTGTCTTAGGGAAAGAGCTTGATTGATGTTGCTTCTTCAAAAAACTTCTTTAAGACTTTAAACATATTCTTGGTTGTCTTCTTTTGAGAAATTTGAGAAACCAAGTGGTATCTTACTGAATTTACCAAGATCCTTTGTGCCTTCGCATCATTCTTCCTCCACCGAGTCTTTTATGTTTTCTCTTTTGGTTCTAGAACCTTCTCATTGACAAACTTCAAGAGATCATTTTCTTCCAAGATGAGGAGAACCGTTGACTTCCAAGAGCTTAAGTTGGAATCCCCATCAAATTTATCTTCAAGTACCTTCATACCAATTATCTTGACTGTAGACTGATAAAAAACCCTACCAGGAGCTAGGTCAAATTTGAAGTTCGGATTCTTGCAAATATGATTCCACAAATAAATGCAACCTCAGGGCAAGTTGAATAGACCTTATTTTCTCCTCAATCTATGCACAAAACAACAATAAGTATAAGCCCTAGTTTCTGGTACCAGTAGAGTTAGGTCAAAAACTAAAAATTCTTGAAATGAGGATTAACTTCCACAGAGAGATGCGCCATACCAAGGTGTGTTGAAGAATGTCAAGATCGAACCAAATCAATGGAAAGGAGGGCTTGAATCAAGAAACCCTAGATATTGACCCTAGCAAAATTAAGTAAAAAATTGAAAGTTCACCAATCTTGATTTTTCCTCCACAGAGAGGTGCACCCTCCTAAGGCAAATTCCAATATGTTATTTTCAGGATGAATTGAGGTTGCAACACTCCAAAGTATGGATCCCTAGTTTCTGACAATGGCTTCTTTTAACACTGCTCTGACACCATGTTAGATTTTTATAGATATAGCAACATAATTCAATTGCATCTAATAAACATGATCACTAAAAGAATAACCAAGCACAAAAACAATAGACAGAATTATTTTGATCTAGGAAACCACTAAGGGAGAAAACCCAACAACCTTCTAATAGAGATAACTAGTTCAAAGATCAATGTACATGCAGGTATATATGTAGTAAAAAGATAAACCCCAAGAATATAAGAGAAAATTCTTCAAATATGGAGAACCCCATAAAATCTTCTTCTAGCAATTGCAATGAACTTCTTCTTAAGTGGGGTGAACTTGCTTGGTGAGAAATGAAAGAGGTGTCTTCTATTTATACTTTTACATGTTGACATTCACTTTTCAAGTGGGGTCGACTTGTCTCTTTTCCTAGGTCAACTTGTCTCTTTTGGTTGACATAATAAGTGTTATCTTCAAGTATCTTCTGGGTCGACTTGTGAGGATGCTTCACATAGTTACAACATCAACATTGTATGCTTTCTTTCTCAATCTTCCGCTCCCTCCCTTATGTGGTATCTTTGATGGGTTCAAGTGTGTGAATATGGGTCAAATACACCATAAATGACATCTTGGCAATGCTCCATCATTATAAAATATCATATCTCTATCCCTATCTATGAGGACATTCTAATCTACCTATCCCCTCCTCTCAGTGGGCCCTTTCCCTAAAGATTAGTTTGCCTTATTCCACTCTACACCATTTTCCTTGTCAATGAGGGAATCCACAATGGCAATGACACCCCCGCTAACATAATGGTTGATTGATTGTAATGTTGATATGTTTATTTTCCTTGCACCCTACATCTATATGGCATGTCTATTATGTGTGTTTATGAACAATAAAGCCATATATGCCATGAGTGATGTCTTGGAAAATATTCTACAGCTATAAAATCCCATATCCCTTTCTACTTGTAATCCCACATTGGTCGTGACAATTGGTTTACCAAACATAAAGGCCGCAATATGCTAATAAAGGCATTCACAATGGTAGTGATCCTCCAAACATAATGGTTCATTAATTGCAAGGTTGATAATCTTGTTTGCTCGGTCCTCTACTCCCTCCCTTATGTGTTTTGTTTATTAGGTGTGCATGTGTGTGTGTATTTGTGTGAGAAAGAAACCCCCACATTATTGAAAAACAATCAAAACCGCTTTGAAGAACCCATCCATATCATATCTGTCTTCAAACTCCATCTTGAAGAATCCAAGCAAATATCTCTATATCCTTAATACTCATAAATTCCTACATTAGGTAAAATCAAACCTTGTAAAGATCTATTATGTGTTAATTGCTCGTCTCTACTTAATAAGTTATACGTGTATTCGACTTTTATAAATACACTATGCTAACAAACTTTTTTTCAACAATTCTATTTTTATAACAGTCCAATATAACTAAATGGATATCTCAAAGTGAATGGAAATCCCATCCCTTGTGTACTTACTCATAATCACTTAAATGTTACATATGCAAGTATCAACACCTTGGATTATCTAACAAAGCCTTCTTTATTCCCTTAATTTAGCTATCCCTTGGATATCCTTATACAAACCTATAAAAGGTTTGGCCTCCTCTTCAGCATGTGAATCTTCTTTTAATTCAACGCTCCTGATTATTTGAGGAACATAATAAAAAGGATATTAATATTTTTCATGTTGTCCTAGATAATTTGTATATCTCAAACCATACATAGTAAATAAGCTTATACAACAAAAGTATTTGACAAACATTTTGCAAAAGGATGCTTTTAATGGATCTGAGAGAAATAATTTAGTTTATAGTACATAAAATAGTTAGGTTGTCTACAATATCTGGCAACAAAGACATTTGTAGCTTTGTATTTCAAACTATATGTAATGTTGGTTTCTTTTTCATTAATAAAATTGGAAATTTCAATAGAAAATGCTTAAATTGAATAGTTAAATTTAGAAACAGATTTTTCATAACATATATAAACTAAGTTATTATCCATTTCTTAATTTCTCGTACATCCATGTATCTAAAAACACGTCAATAAAACATTTGAAGTGTTTGCGAGATAGTTTATGTTAGAAAGTAGCAACAAGGAAGGTCTCGTAGGATTGCATGTGTCCTTGCATGCTAGAAAGACGTTAAACAGAAAGGCAATGTATTAAAGTGATTTTCCTAAGTTTTGACTTAAGAAAATACTTTAATTATTCTAATTTGATTTTGACTTAATGGAATCACTTTTATAAAGTGAAAAGTGAAATAAACTTAAGTGATGGCTAATCTAATCTTAGCCATTGATCTCACCAGAGGATCACATCCATTGATCCATAATGACAGTTAGGATTTTCGCTTAGCCAATGAGTTAAAAAGAGATTTGGTGAAGAGGACACACACACAGATGAGATACAGACAAAGAGAAGTTAGATAGAGGAGCACCTACCCGACGAATTCATCGGAGTACCAGACTGAGTAGGGACAGTACAGATCACACAGAGGAGCAGCACCGTACACAGCAATAGGGCCGTACAGTTGTCGTACATCTACCATACAGATTCCATATTGTTGACGTCAACTCCGTATGAATTCCATACAACTGGGTCGTACTGCTAACGTAGGGGTCATACAGCTGCGTAGGGTGGTCGTACCTTGTCGCTGGGTTGTTTAGTGATTTAGCAGCAGTTTCCATTCGCCAGGTTGAGTGTATTTATCTGCTGATTGTAAAAGTTCCATATCTTTATAATATAAATTATATATCTAACTGCTGCATCGGTTTTCCCATCTTGGGTTTTATCTGAGGGTTTCCATAAACAAATACTGTGTCTATATTTTATGTGATGTTGTGGATGTTTCTTAGTATTTTATTTTTGTTGCACTACTAGTAAATGAAATTCATGTGTGGTTTCCGTAATAAATTAAATATAATGTTTATCCCTAGTTTAGATTTCAAAGGAAAATTTACATGGTATCATAGCTCAATTGAGCTAAATCTGAGAGACTTGCAACAGCATTGATAGATCAGGGGCAGATCTATGGAAGACACAAACCTAGAGTTTAGATCTAGGGTTTGACAGGTACACTTCAATATAGTCGTGCAGTTGAGAGCCGAGGATAGACTCCAGGGGAATCAGAACTTGCCTACATGGAAAGAAAGGATCACAAGGATCTTGGATGTCAGTGATGTAGTGGAGCACATTGACTCCACGAAGGTTGCGCCCACAAATCCAGCAGAGTTGGTATCTTGGAAGAAGATCAATTCCATAGCCATGTTGATCATCTTGGATGGAGTGAAGGACCACATAGTCCCTCATCTTTCTGGGATGAAGACCGCATCAGAGATGTGAAAAGCTTTGAAAAGTCTGTACCTGATCAAGAATGAAAACCAGAAGATGGTGTTGCAATAGAGGATGCGTAGTACCAAGATGGCCAAGAGAAAAGGAGTGGTGCCTTATCTCATAAGGCTCACACAGATCAGTGACGAGCTTGGAGCAGTTGGCTTTAAGACTAAGGATGAAGAGCTAGTTCGGATAGCCCTCAATAGCTTTCTAAGCCATGGGACGCCTTTGTCAAAGGTGTTGGGGCTAGGGAAAAGCTCCCTGATTGGCAGAGATTGTGGGATGACTTAGTGCAGGAAGAGACCTGCATGGGTCAAGTATCATGCTCATCCAACAATGCCCCACAGATCGTGGATGATGAGGCTCTAGCCCTAACAAGGAAGTGCAAGGGTGTTATAAATGTTAAATTTTAAATAGTGAGCTAGGTTAATTTTAGCAAATTTATGTAATTAAACTAAGAGGTGACTTGAAAAGTCACCTCTCTTCCCTACTTAGGGTATAAAATACCAGGGGCAATTATTATTGTAATCATCTTCTGCATTTTTATTACATATACATCTTACATTACGTTCTTTTCTCCTCCATCTACATTTTCGCTCTTCCAAAGGGTAAGGAAAAGAAGAAGGGTGGTAAGAAGAACCTTGACATGTCCAAGGTCAAGTGTTTTATCTGCCACAAGCAAAGACACTTTGCCTCCCAGTGCCCAGACAAGAAGAAGAAGAGAAATACCCAGATGACAGGATCTGTAGAGATGGAGGAATTCAACATGAACTTCGATAAAGATTTTTGCTTGATTGTTTGCATGGAAAGCACCACAGGAAGCAGTGTTTGGTATGCGAATAGTGGAGCATCTTGCCATATGATAGGACAAAAGAGATTCTTCAAAGACTTACAGGGGGGTAGATTAAACCTTCACATAGAGTTGGGTGATGATGCACGGTATCAAGTGCAGGGAGTTGGCACTATTTCATTTCAGATGGAGTCTAGCAAACCCCTTAGTTTTGCTGATGTTTTATATGTTATGGGGTTGACTAAGAACCTCATATGTATGTTTCCACCTTGGAGGACAAGGGATTTCATGTAAAGTTCCGAGACCATAGGGTGTACATCAGGCCCAAGGGGTCGGGTAGGAGTTTGGATCAAGTGATTAGGATCCTGAGCAATCAGGGTGATTTGTGGCATAGGAGGATGGCACACTTACACCATGGAGCATCGAGGCACTTGAGACAGGATGTCATTGGAGTTCCTCAAGTACAGGAGGAGAAGTATAATAACTGCAAGGGTTGTGCAATGGGGAAGAACATCAAGAGACCTTTCCAACAGAGTGAGCACAAGTATAAGGGGACCTTGGACTTAGTGCATTCAGATGTTTGCAGACCTATGAGTTTCTAATCTTTTAGTGGTTACATTTACTGCGTCACTTTCATTGACGACTAGTCCATGAAGACTTAGATCTATTTCCTGAAGTCCAAGCCAAAGGTCTTTGATCGAAGTTCAAGACTCTCGTGGAAAACCAGACTAAGAGGAAGATGTGTGTTTTGAGGACGAACAATGGGGGAGAGTACACCTATAATGAGTTCTTGGAGTATTGCTCAGCAAAGGGGATCAAGAAGGAGCACACAGTGCCTCATGCCCGCAACATAATGGAGTAGCAGAGAGAAAGAACATGACTATGGTAAGAGCAGCCAATGCCATGCTATTTGATCAGGGATTAGCACTATTCCTTTGGGTCGAGGCATACAAGACTGCAGTATACATTCAAAACAGGTGTCCCCACGCAGATTTTGGGAGGAAGACACCCAAGGAATTCTTCACAGGCACTAGACTAGATGTGAGCCACTTGCACATATTTGGGAGTGTCTGCTATTGTCACATTCATACTGGCACTAAGAAGAAGTTGGATCGTTCTGGAGAGAAGGGGTTACTTGTTGGTTACAACTAGACTTCGAAGGCATACATAGTTCATATTCTTGCTCGCAAGAGAATCATTGTGAGCAGGGATGTTTAGTTTGATGAGGACAGAGCCTTGCGAAGATCTATGGACTTACCAGCAGGGGGGCAGCCAACACAAGTCTTGGGGGTCAAGTTGGACGGGCCAAAGGTACAGGTACAAACACAGAGAACATGTTTTGGTAGTCATAGGGAGTCAAGTGGATAAGATCCTTTAGTCATTGACTTGGAGGATGAGCCGCAACAGGAGACGGATATCCAGCAGCCGCAACAGATAGACACTAGGCCAAGGTCTAAGTTGTTTAGGTTCACCGTTCAGGATTCTAGGCAGGTGAATCCTCCACAGAGTTCCATGAGACAGAGAAAACCACCAGAGACACTTAGCTATATGGCACTAATGACAGAGTTGCCTTCCAGTATCGAGGAGGCTGCACAACATGATATGTGGCAGGTGGCCATGGTTGAGGAGTATGACTTAATCATGAAGAATTAGGTATCGGAGGTTGTGTCGAGGCCACAAGGGAAAATGGTGGTGGGATCCAGATTGGATCTACAAAGTGAAGCATGCAACAGATGGAAGCGAGAGAAGTATAAGGCGCGCTTTGTAGCAAAAGGGTTTTCACAAGAGGGTATTGACTATGAGGAGACCTTCGCCCATGTTGTCAGGTATTCTTCCATTCAGACCATTATCTCATTAGCAGTTGAGATGGGTTGTGTGTCTATCAGATGGACGTCAAGGCTGCCTTCCTCAACGGAGTTATGGAGGATGAGGTATTCATTGAGCAACCAGAGGAGTTTGATGTGGAGTGGAGGGAAACACATGTATGTAGGTTGCAAAGAGATCCTTATGGGCTCAAGAAAGCACCTCGAGCATGGTACTCAAGGATAGACAACTATCAACGGGAGATGGGATTCCAACAAAGTGAGGCGGACCACAACCTTTACTTCTTGTCAAGTGAGGTACCTCTCATACTGGTAATGTATGTAGATGATTTCTTTCTTACAAGAGATGAGAGGTTGATTGACGACTACAAGTCCAACCTTGTAGTTGAATTTGAAATGCAAGACCTTGGATTGATGCATTACTTCCTAGGCTTGGAGGTTTGGCAAAGAGATAGGTGCTTCTTCATTGGACAAGGGAAGTATGCAGTGGAGATCTTGAAAAGATTCAGGATGGTGGATTGCAAGCCTATGACCATACCTCTAGTTTCCAACTCGAGGAAGATTGATGTGTCAAGGTCATAATGATTTGATCCTACATTATGTCACCAACTTATCAGATCGCTCATGTATTTAGTCAACACAAGGCCAAACATTAGCTTGCGGTCAACTCTTTGAGTCAGTTCATGGTGGACCCTCGAAGAGTGCATTGGACAACTACAAAGCACATACTTCGCTACATCAGAGGTACAGTGGAGTATGGGTTGGTTTATGAGCGCAGGGGGAGTATACATTTAGCAGACTTCACAGATGTTGACTGGGAAGGATGTGTAGAGGACCGAAAGAGCACTTCAAGTTGTTACTTCAATATTGGCTCAGGGATTGTCTCTTGGTTCAACAGGAAGCAAAAGTCAGTTGCATTGAGCTCGGCAGAGACCAAGTACACGGCAGCCATTTTGGATGCTTGTGAGGAAATGTGGCTGAGGAAGTTGCTTTCAGGGTTGTTCGAGTGTGAGCTAGAGGCTACAATAGTTCATTGTGACAGTTAGAGTGGCATCAAGCTATCTAAAAATCCAGTGTTCCATGACCGGACTAAACATATCGATATACAATACCACTTCCTAACCAAACATATAGACATACAATACCACTTCCTGAGAGATTGTGTACAAAGAGGAACTGTTAAATTTTCATATGCTAAGCTAGATCATTAGTATTTCATTTCGATTTCATAACAAAAGCATATAAACATGATCACTGAAATATAGACAAGCACAACCATACAAAAGGAGAACACAAAGATTTATCCTAGGAAAACCCTAAAGGGAAAAACCCAGCAAAAGCTTCATCAATATAGATGCCCCAAAAGATAAAAGATAAAACCAATAAGGAGA
>LPNX010806495.1:72914-93059 GCA_001517045.1 Pseudotsuga menziesii | reverse complement strand
TCATGTAGGCTCGAGTTACACATGTAGGCTCAAGTAACCACACTGGGGTGCTAATGACCCACCTTTACAATTAGAGGGGACAACCTCATGACTCTTATTTGTTCTTTCGATTAGAAGCATCGAGGTACAAGATAATACAAGTGATTCTCCCGATAGGACCATCGGGGACCACAAAAGATACATATAGAATATTCTTCGAAGTTACAATATTTCAACAAGAACCATTCAGTTGGAGTACATATAGACAAATGAGCAGGTGGTGAACATTCTCACCTAGGCACTTTGCAGACACAGTTTTGTGAAGTTTAGAGACAAGTTGGGGTTGCTACCAAATCCCCTCCTCGTTGAGGGAGTGTTAGAAAGTGGCAACAAGGAAGGTCTTCTAGCATTGCATGTGTCCTTACATGTTAGAGAGCCATAAAACAGGAAGCCAAATGTATTGAAGTGATTTTCGTAAGTTTTGACTTAGGAAATACTTTAATTATTCTAAATTGATTTTGACTTAATGGAATCACTTTTATAAAGTGAAAAGTGAAATAAACTTCAGAGATGGCTAGTATAATCTTGGCCATTGATCTCACCGGAGGATCACATGCATTGATCCATAGTGAGGGTTAAGTTTTTCGCTTAGCCAATGAGTTAAAAGGAGATTTGGTGGAGGACATACACAGGTGAGATACAAGCAGAGAGAAGTTAGACGAACGAGTTTACAGAAAAAACGGAGGAGTGTCTACCCAACAGATTCGCCAGAGTGCTAGGCTGAACAGGGACCTTACAAATCACGTAGAGGAACAACATCGTACACAGCAACAGGGTCGTACAGCTGTCATACGAAGTCTATACTGCTGACGTCATCACCATACGGATGCCGTACTGCTGGGTCGTACAGCTACGCAAGGTGGTCGTACTTTGTCGCTGGGTTGTTCAGTGATTTAGCAGAGGTTTCCATTCGCCAAGTTGGGTGTATTTATCTGTTGGTTGTAAAAGTTCCATATCTTCATAATATAAATTTTATATTTAGCACTAGTTTTCCCATCTTGGATTGTATCCCAGGGTTTCCATACCCAAATACTGTGTCTATATTTTATGTGATGTTGTGGATGTTTCTCAATATTTTATTTCCGCTTCAATACTAGTAAATGAAATTCATGAGTGGTTTCCAGTAACAAAGTAACAAATTAAATATATTGTTTAGCCCTAGTTTGGATTTCAAAGAAAAACTTACAATTTAAAATACAATAAATTATTTTTTCACTATGTTCTGTATACGCCCATTCATACCGCAATTTTCATGCCTCAAGTAGTCCAAGCAAAGATAAATGGTTGTCATTTTTGTTTTTTTAACTTTGAAAGGAAACACGAGTGAAAGGATTTTGAACATCGGAAAAGATTCGAATTGCACTGGTATCGACCGAATATGCACAGTATTTGTGTAAAGATGCACCCAAATTAATGAGGTTTTCAGAAATTTTCTTTGCTTTTGAACTAGAAACATACTCAAAATGTACAAAACCCAAAAAAGTTCTGCAATACACAAAATATTCAGAAACCTTCAATACCATTTTGATTTTTAATCAAAAGAGTACGTATTGCAAATCATTTATTTAAGATTCTTATGCAAAGTTACTTCATAGAAATCCTGTGAAATTAAAATTATATTAACTGTTCAAAATTTACAAAATTAGCAATTATAACTTTACTGCTTTACAAAACCATCACAAAACAAGCACTTCCTCCAAAGGACTACCAGCTACAAAACCATCACAAAACAGGCACTTCCTCCAAAGGACTACCAGCTAGAACAATTATTATTACTGTTAGTTTTTCAACATTAAGCTAGCGTTATTAGGATCTTTAACTGAGAGAATAACAAGAACAGCAATCAAACTCAAGAGACAATGAACACAGTGTTTTTCCTCGAGGAAACCATAAATGGAGAAAACCCCGCAACTTCCTCAGAGATAGAATCAACACCAAAACAGTAAAAGCCCAAAACAATAAGTGATCTCCCGACAGCAGTAATCTTCTTCTTGTCTAGCCCCAGTGTCTTCTCCTTCCTCAACTGTGCGCTACACTTGAGTGTGTATGAGTTGTGAGATAAATAGAGACTCCAGTTCTCTATTTATACTAATCCCGACATGACTAAAACCCTACCAGGGCCGACCTCTACTAAGAGAGTCTAATAACCCTAGTGCCCCGAAACTGCGGGGACATTAACCCTTAGACAATCGGAGGGTTACCCACAATGACTTCACATGACTTGTTTACATTATTGATCTTCTCGATCGGAACATCGGGGCATGACAACATGACTCAATTACATTATAGATACATCCCGGAATAAACATCGGGTTACAATACATAAGATACATAGATGAATACATTCCGAAGTTACAAATACATCAACACTCCCTCTTAACTAGGAAGGTATTCTTTCGACACAATTTTCAATATTGGCCTTCTCTGTATCAGTTGGATCATCTCGTCATCTACATCTCAAGTCTTCTGAGTCTTCAAGTCATATTCGTCTTCAAGTCATCTTCATCTTTAAGTCATCTTCATCTTCGAATCTAGATCATCTCTCAATCTAGATCATCATGGGACATCATCACTGGATCTGGATCATCACTCGATCTGGATCATCATCACTGGATCTGGATCATCACTCGATCTGGATCATCATCACTGGATCTAGATCATTACTCGATCTAGATCATCACTGGGCATCATCAATGGATCTGCATCATCACTCGATATGGATCATCACTGCTGGATCATCATCGCTGGATCTGGATCATCACTCAATATGGATCAATACTGGCTATCATCATTGGATCTGGATCATCACCGGTGCTATCTTATGATTCTTCTCGTCACAGGAAGTTCTACAGAGCCAGCCCTTTTTCATGCTGGTTGTAGGCCTAGCCCCCATGTAGGTCTTCTTCAGCACTTATATCTGACCTACTCGTCAGAAAGGCACAGTACTCACATCCATCCAAGCTGGAACACATCCTGCTCACAATGATGGAAGAGTTCTACACTTCCATCCAGGCCGAAACACATCCTGCTCACAATGATGGAAGATTTCCTCACTTTCATCCAGGTCGGAACCACATCCTGCTCACAATGATGGAAGAACTTTGTTCTTCCACCCAGGCCAGAACCACATCCTGCTCACAATGATGAAAGACTCTCATCTAGGCTAGAACACATCCTGCTCACAATGATGAAAGATTTATGCACTTACATTCATCCAAGCGGGAACACATCCTGCTCACAATGATGAAAAGGCTATGCACTTACATCCATCCAAGCGGGAACACATCCTGCTCACAATGATGGAAGGGCTCTACACTCACATCCGATCTTGTAGGAACCAATCCTACAGTCATATCAGAATGGCCCCCAGTCCTCCTCGACTGAGCTACCTAATAACTGACCAGGTGCCTCCATTCTCCTAGAGAATGGCAATTGCCCTTACATCCGACCTGCTCGTCGGAATGGCCAACACTCACATCTGACATGGAAGGAACTTAATCCTTTAGCCATGACAGAATGGTTCAACCCTTACATCTGATCAAGTGGGAACACATCCCTCTATCACATCAGAATGGCTTCTCAGTCCTAGACTGAGTTTTCCTAGTACCTCACCAGGTAGCTCCATTCAAAGAATGGCAATTGCCCTTAAATCTGTCCTACTCGACAGAATGGCCAGCACTCATATCTGACATGGAAGGAAGCAATCATCTCACCATGACAGAATGGCTCAGCCCTTACATCTGACCTACTCGTCAAAATGGCTATGGATCTCAGCACTCACATCTGACATGGAAGAAACCAATCCTCTCACCATGACAGAATGGCTTAGCCCTTACATCTGACCATGGAAGGAACCAATCCTCTCACCATGACAGAAAGGTTATGGGACTCATCACTTTCCCTTGGAGGAAATCTCGATCTGGAGAACACCAAGCTTCTCCCTGAAGTACTCGAACTTCACCCTAGCCAATGGCTTTGTCAAGATATCAGCTATCTGTTCCTTCATCGCAACATACTGGAGCTTCACTGCTCCCCTCTGCACCATATCCCTAATATAGTGCTACTTGATCTCGATATGCTTCGACTTGTCATGGAACACTGGATTCTCTGACAACTTTACACAACTCTGGTTGTCACAATGTATACAAGTAGCATCCAACTGGAGATCAAATAAATCAGACAGTAGCTTCCGTAGCCATACTGCCTCACAACTAGCTGAACAAGCTGCGACATAATCTGCTTCAGCTGTACTCAGTGCCACACAGGATTGCTTCATGCTAAACCAAGAGATCACACCTGATCCCATACTGAAGCAACACTTTGAAGTGCTCTTCCTATCGATGGCACTGCCTACCCAATCTGAATCAACATAACCCTCCAGGTTAATCTTCTGATTCGCATCGTACTTGAGCCCATAATCAACTGTACCCCTGAAGTACCTCAGAATATGCTTTGCAGCAATCAAGTGAACATTTCTCAGATCTGTCAAGAACTGGCTCAAGGTGTTCATAGCAAAGCAAATGTCTAGTCTCGTGTTCGTCAGGTACATCAATGACCCAATCATCTGCCGACACATCGTAGCATCAACTGACTCTGATGAAGCATCGCTCAATAGCTTCAGGTTTGATGCCATAGGTGTGGTCATAGCCTTGCAGTCCATCATCCCAAACCTCTTCAGGATCTCTACTGCATACTTCCCTTGTCCAAGGAAGATTCCATCTGTACTCTGCCACACCTCCATACCTAGAAAGTAATGCATCATCCCCAAGTCCTTCATTTCGAACTCAGCAGCAAGCTTTCTCTTCGTATCAACAATCAACCCATCCGTACATGTTACAAATAGATCATCTACATATAGTAGAAGTATCACTAGGTTGTCATCTTCAACCTTGTAGTAAAGGTTGGAATCTGCTTTACTCTTGGTAAAGCCCAAACTGGATAGAAAGCTGTCAATTCTGCCATACCAGGTCATGGGTGCCTATTTCAAACTGTACATGGCTTTCTTCAATCTGCATACATGAAACTCTCTGTCATGTGTCTCAAAACCGAGTGGTTGTTCTACATACACTTCCTCTTACTAAACCATTCAAGAAAGCAGTCTTGACATCCATTTGGTGTATCTTCCATTTCATCACTGCAACCAGAGCAAGTACCGATCTGATGGAAGTGTATCTGGCTACAAGTGCAAAGGTTTCTTCATAATCTATTCCTTCTTTCTGAGAGAAACCCCGTGCCACAAATCTTGCTTTATATTTTTCAATGCTACAGTCTGCAGCATGCTTGATCTTGTAGATCCATTTGGAAGTTACAACTGACTTCCCTTCTAGTCTTGGGACAGCATCCCAAACATCATTCTTCATGATCGATTGGTATTCTTCGATCATAGCATCCTTCCATTCTTTTCGTTATGCCGCTTCTTCGTAACTGGAAGGTTCTTTATCAATGAAATCACATAGTAAAGCTACATACCCGGAGCAGGATCTGGTTCTCTTTCTTTCTCTGTGATTCTCTTCTGGAGCCCCATATCTTTCCGCACCTTGGATAAGTTCTCGTACCCAAGCAAGTTTCCTCTTATGAGAATTCTTCCCCAGAGGTGGATCTATAGGTCTTTGTGGTTCTTCAAATTCTCGATCTTCTTCTTGAGCTTCTTTGTTCATGGTTGTATCATGAATTCTGGGTGCTTCTGTTTCTGCTTCTTCAGGTTCTTTAGAAGGTCTCTTTCTGGATTTGTTGTAAGTTGTGTCTTCATCAAATGTCACATCCATGTTGATGTCAATCTTCTTATACCCTGGAAAATATATTCTGTAAACCTTCGAACTTTCAGAGTATCCCACAAATATACCCTTCTTTCCTAAAGGATCTAATTTTGTTCTCTTCTCTTTTGGAATGTGTATGTACACAGGACAGCCAAATATTCTAAGATGGCGGACTTCTGGTTTCTTGCCTAAGAAGACTTCTTCAGGAGTCTTGTTCTCAAGTACTCTATGTGGAGTACGGTTCTGTACATACACAGTTGTTCTTGCAGCTTCCGCCCAAAGATGCATAGGAAGATCTTGATCATGAAGCATGGCTCTTGCAGCTTCCATGATAGTTCTGTTCTTCTGTTCCGCAATCTCATTCTGTTGTGGATTATAAGGAGTGGACAACTCCCTCTTAATCCCTGATTCTTTCCATAACTCTTTGAATTCATTCGAAGTGAATTCTCCGCCATTATCTGATCGAAAAGTCTTCATCTTCTTTTCAGTGTGGTTCTCGATCAAGGCTTTGAATTCCTTGAATTTGCTGAATACTTCGTCTTTGTTCTTCATGAAGTAAACCCATGTCTTCCTAGAAAAATCATCAATAAAAGAAACATAGTATGCATACCCGCTTAGTGAGTT
This sequence comes from Pseudotsuga menziesii, assembly GCA_001517045.1. Lineage (NCBI taxonomy): Eukaryota > Viridiplantae > Streptophyta > Pinopsida > Pinales > Pinaceae > Pseudotsuga > Pseudotsuga menziesii. The sequence goes on along the minus strand of LPNX010806495.1, from coordinate 86,640 downwards.
TGATGACATAAGACTGCATACATCGAAGTGGATGATTTCTAGGATTCCTTTAGCTTTGCTTTCGCTGCTAGGAAATGTCTTTTTTGTATTCTTTCCTTTCGCACATCCTTTGCAGATCCCATCATGTTTTGTTTGGAATTCTGGAAGACCTTCAACAGCTTTGCTTGCAATAGGTAGTGCTCTGTAATGCACATGTGCAAGCCTTCTATGCCAAAGCTCATTTGGCTCTACTGTGTCATGGATCAAGGCTTGTTCTGGATGGCCCTTCAATTTGTACAAACCTCCTTCTTGTTCTCCAATCACCACTACATCATTGATAGTCTAACCTCTTGGCCACATGATGACTTAACCATCTATGAATGCAACCCTCATTCCTTTTGCATCCAATGCTGATATGGAGAGAAGGTTCTTCTTGAGTCCTGACACAAACAATACTTCTTTCATTGTTAGAGACTTTCCAAAGTCTAGTTTATAGGAAGATTCCCCACTACTTTTTATTGGATATTGGTAGTCATCTCCTAGTTTCACCTTGTGAGGTGATTCATGTTTTGACAGTCTTACAAAAAATTCCTTGAATCCAGTCATATGTTTGGAAGCCCCACTGTCTATAAGCCAATCATCACTACCATGAGTAATGTTACCTATGAGAGCAGAAATCAAAACATATTCATCCTCGCTTGAAGAATCTTCACTTTCATATCTAGTTCTATTCTTGGATGGTTCATCATCCTCTACAGCATGAGCATGATGTCTTCTTTTGTTCTCCTTCTTCTTATGAGAGTGGACCTTGTTCTTAGGACAGTCTTTTGCAAAGTTTCATATTTCATCACATGTATAACATCTTAATCTAGATGTGTCCTTTCTATTGTTATCTCTATGATGGGGATTCTTAACTTTGAAGTGATGAGGTTTTCTTCTGCCTTTCTTAGAGTGAACTGTGAGAGCTTGATCTTCACTTCCCATCTCGAGCTGCTATCCGTGTTTCTTCTTAAGAACATTCTTCCCATAGTCTGTTGAATTTGACTAACTTCTTTCTAGCACAGATTCCTTGGATGAAAGAATCCCATGACCTAGGAAGGCCATTCAGTGTTGTCATCACAATCTCTGCATTCTCCACTTCTTCATCTACAGCTTCTAATTGTTCCTTGATCTGAGAAACCCTTGTGAAGTAGGACTGGATAGTCTCTGCATTCTGAATCTTCACATTCTTCAATTGATTCCTCAGAGTCATCTTTCGGTTTATGTTCTTCCCTTCAAAACAACTTGGTTAGGGCATCAAACATAGCTTTAGGTGTCTTGAGAGAAGACACCTGAGGTATAAGGTGATCCTTGATAGAATCAGCAATGATCCTCTTTGCCATAACCATCTTCTTCTTATGTAAGGCCTTATAGCCTCATCTCCCTCTGGAATTGGAACCTCCTCATGGATGTAGGAGTTTAACTCATTCTCTTCCAGGACCAGGGAGATCCTATACTTCCAGGCTCGAAAGTTATCAGCTCCCTCAAGCTTTTCTTCAAGCTTGGTATGATGAGACATCTTAACTGAGAACCTCAAATGGAAATACAAAAGATTTTAGATCTTACCAAGTCAAGATGTTGGATCTGAAACTTGAGCAGAAATCCTGCAGCGCTGGTTCAAGAGCAAATTAGGGTTTTGCTTTTCCGGAGATCTATCCACCCAATTGCCTTGAAATTTGTCCCTAACTTCGATTTTGGGGAGGAGATCAATCCAGGCCTGGGCTCACTGAAAAATTCCTCTTATGTGAAAAGCCCTAATTTCCGATAGTAGTGTCGGGTCCAAAACTAAAAAACTTCAGAATTAGATTCTGCTTCGACAGAAAGATGCACCCTAAGGAGGAGAGTTATTCCACCTTACTTTTGCTGAAAATCTGTGGAGGAAGATCCACAAACTAGGAATCCCTAGTTCTCGCAATTGCACAATGTCTTATTCTCAGGTTCGCTCTGATACCATGTTAGTTTTTCAATATTAAGCTAGCATTATTAAGATCTTTAACTGAGAGAATAACAAGTACAGCAATCAAATACAAGAGACAATGAACACAGTGTTTTTCCTCGGGGAAACCATAAATGGAGAAAACCCCGCACAACTTCCTCAGAGATAGAATCAGCACCAAAACAGTAAAAGCCCAAAACAGTAAGTGATCTCCCGACAGCAGTAATCTTCTTCTTGTCTAGCCCCAGTGTCTTCTCCTTCCTCAACTATGCGCTACACTTGAGTGTGTATGAGTTGTGTGATAAATAGCGGCTCCAATTCTCTATTTATACTAATCCCGACATGACTAAAACCCTACCAGGGCCGACCTCTACTAGGAGAGTCTAATAACCCTAGTGCCCCGAAACTGCGGGGACTTTAACCCTTAAACAATCGAAGGGTTACCCACAATGACTTAACATGACTTGTTTGCATTATTGATCCTCCCGATCGGAACATCGGGGCATGACAACATGACTCAATTACATTATAGATACATCCTGGAATAAACATCAGGTTACAATACATAAGATACATAGATGAATACATTCCGAAGTTACAAATACATCCACAATTACAATGTGTTTCATCACTAACAAGTGTTGGAGAAAATGATGAACAAATTGAGTAAATCCCAATTGATTCAATTACACTATTATAACATAATATGGGCAGTAGGGATGACTGATTAGTAATAATATAAGCCCTTTAATCGGCAAACTTGCATTTGACGAAATTGTAAGTAATATATTTCACTGAAACAAATCATTGCACTTAGAAAAGCATGGAACTCTTACAGCCAGGGGTGAATGGGATTTCCATGTCTGTGTCATATGGATAAACACAGCCACCTTAATAAAATAAAATGATAAATAAAAGCCAACTACCAAAGTCTAATGAAATAAAAGCTCATCTTTTATTTCTTTTAATTTATTACTATACAAATAAACTAGCATAGATCCATCTTTACACCAGAACTTTAAAGCACTGAGAAGATTGCACCTGAGTTTGTTTAATCCTTCTTGGTGCTTAATAGGTCCAGGGTTAAGATAAATACATGCAAGTCTTACTCCGGTAAGATATAGATAGATAACTAATTTTAAAAAGTATCAAATTCTAGTTTACACAACTTGTTCAGAACAAAAGGCTTCAATGCAAGCTTAAATATCAGTAGCAACTTGCACTGAACTGCCTCGCATTACAGCAAGACATCATATTGCCTAATCCTCCTCCTAAAATTGTCAATTTCTCTAAAAGATCCAACTAGAATCCTGAATTAAAACTTTCCAATCCTAACAAGAACACTATTTTCAAGGAACAAAAATAAACGAATAAATTGTTTTTAGAATATTGAAAAGATTATAATTGAATTGTGAGAAGCAAGGTACTCTTACAGCCCAGAGTGGAAGAGATGTTAAACTCTTCTTTGGTGTAATGCCAATAAATAAAATGGTAAAAATTTAGCATCCAACATCTAATATCAAGGGAAAGAGACTATCTTTTGTTAATTACCATATGGCATGAAGTAAAAAAGTAACACAAACAGATTCATCTTGATTTTTTTTTGTAATCTCTGTGTTCAATAGATCAGCGGTTAAAATGGATTTATGCTGTATAAATAATGCAAAATTTGCAAGATTTTTACATTGCCATATCTCCTGACTAATGTCAGGATAAAGAATCAAAGTCCATCTCAACATGCCATGTGTTTGTGACCAACAATGTCATTTCCAGAGAACATGATGGGCAGAGTGCACAAGCATGTATATTATGCACAAGGTTTCAATCCATAAAACACATATTTATTAAGATGAATAAAATATTATATTTAGATAATCCATCTCCAAGTACAGCTAGGAAATGCACAAACTCCTAAATAATTTAGTAGTTCTTTTGCAGGCTCAATATCATGAGGTTAGAATTCAAAACGAGAATATTCGGTTAATCCATCTGTAATTGGTTATTTGTTTTTTCCTCAGAGAACTGCTTCTCGGAGTAAACCTTTGATAATGTAGCATCCAATTTCTCACCTATTAGTGAAATCCATGCCTGTAACAAGATCAAAGCAGCCAGGACCATTCTTAATGTTACAAACCTAAAGCTGATGAGAGGCAAGAAGAAACCATAACATTTAAAAATAATGGAAGCAGAGCATTTAGTAGAAAACAAAGTGTATCGTCATGATTCCTTGATGTTTATGCTTAAGCGAGCACAACAATGTAGTACTTTGATTTTATAAAATGCAACAAAATAGAATGGTCTGGTTTTGTAGGTGTATAGTTTAAATTATACATAATTTGACTCTCTAGTCTTTAGCATTGCATTTTGTGAAAGGTATGTCAATTTTTTAGCTACAAAGTTCAGACACTCATATTAAGGAAAGTTGCATACTCATGAACTATAAACCCATGGACTCCTTACCCTATATTTTCTTAGGTAATGCCTAATAAGTAATCCGATTTTCACTGCAGTTTCTCATTCTAAATGACCTTGCCCTGGTAATTCCAAGAGCCAAACCTATCAACCACTGGAAACTAATGGCAACATAACAAGCCTTGAAGGCATTCTTGTCAGCATTCAAGGGACTTCACAACAACAGAGCATTTCAAAACTAGTGCCCTTTCTCCAAAGTGTTCAAGTATATTAATAACAATAATCATAATACAATTTAAGGTTACAGCCTAGCCAAATGGAAAATTGACATTAAAGCATCTTCATTGTTAAACTAGACATTACTATGTTAAATTAAACATTACTATACAGACTATAAAATAATTTGTACACAGACTCTTTCCATCTTATATAACGCAAAAGGTGAGAATTTGAAAATAACTTGTGACAGAACGTAAGTAATAAGGCTAAAACAAAGAATAATATATGTTGTTTGCTTTTACTAATACTGTGGACAAAGAAATGCACCTGGTCACTTTGGCTAAATCCTCGAATTCTGTCACCTGCAACAATCATGATACCCTTGTCACCAAGCGCCTGTAAAATAACTGCTTGAAAAATGCAACACCCTTAGTCTATCGTCCAGGTTTGAAACATAAGGAACAAAAAAGGGCAGATTCTGACAAAAGCATTTACATAAAAGACCAATAAAGCAGACATTGTCAGGCATATGAAATCAGTATTTGATAAACAGACTTTAATAGATGGGACAAAGCAGTTTTGTTTAGATTGGCTTGATACCAGTTGTTGGCATGTAATGATCTATTGGATATGCATGGACGGACTAGCTTGATGGTGATACAAATGGTTTGCACTCTAAATTTGATGGGGCAATTCTAGGAAGTTGACTCTAGATGGCATGGTCACTGAGGGCAGAGAGGGGCAGTCTTATCAAGGCATTTCCATGATGGTTATGTTGGTCAAAGGTCATGACTTCTACACCCAGAACAGGGGTCTGTGTATTGTTTTAAAAATCTGTCAACTCAATGTTCGAGTAGTAGCTGCGTGAAAATCATCCTCAAGTCGGCCCTTCAAAAGAACACAAGATGGACCAAGAATAAAATTAAATAAAATGTATTTTATTAATACAAGTCAGCCCCAGTGAAAAAGGACAAATTGGCCCCACAGAAAAATTGAATTCCCAGCAACTTCATGTATAAATAGAAGAAGCCTCACTCCATTTCGATATCAAGCAACTCAAGCAAGTTTGCCCAATTGAGGAGACAAGTTCGCTACTACTGGAGACTGATTTTGGGGTTCTCCAATCTTGGAGAAGTTTCTCTTTTGCTTTCTTGGGTTTATGCTACTATCATCTGGATGTACATCTATCTCTAAACGATTCTTCTCACTTGGAAGGGTGAGCTCAAGGGTGACATTGATTTGTCAATGGTTGAGACTCGGGAGATGATCTTTGTGATCATCGTGGATAAACGAGCTCCACTCTTTGTTTTTTGTCCTTCGATATTCTTCTGGCGATCTTGGTTTTGCAGCTGTTAGATTCTAATATGGTATCAGAGTGGTGCTAGAGGAAATCATTGCCGAAGACTAGGGCTCCACATTTTGGAGTGTTTTCCACCTTAGACGATCCCGAAAGGAGCATAGAGCAACTCGCCCTCCTAGGACGAATCTTTCTGTGGTGGGAAATTTCAGTTTGGTGGAAGATCAATCTTGACCTAATACTGTTGGGGTCATGACCTATGGCTTCATAGATCTAGCCCTTCCTCCCAATTTTATGGTTCATTCTCAGCCTTCTCCAACTCACCTTGGTAAGGTGCAACTATCTGTAGAAGCAGACCTTAGATCCAGAAATTTTAAATTTTGGCCTATCCTCTATCAGAGTCAAGAAACTAGGGTTTCCAATTTTGAGTTGTTTGGGCCACAAATATGGGATTAAAGGAGGTGTATTCAACTCACCTTGATAAGGTGCATCTCTCTATGGCTTCAATTTTGCAATCCACCACACTTCATCGATGACCTAGCTCCTGCTACGGTTTCTGAAGTTGTTCTTGAAGTTGCAATCAGAAGATCAACATGAAGGTTGAACATAGACTTGACAAGGTTTCCAAGTCCAAGGTTCCCATTAAAATTGTTGATGGGGAGATTATAGAACAAATGAAGAGGAAGGATCTCTCACATGCCCATTGCTATAATTGCAATAAATATGGACACTATGCGAGAGATTGTCATAAGTCAAAGGGAAGCTTGAAGCCTCAACTACTGATGAAGAAGCTCAACATGAAGAATGTCAAGCCCTTTCCGTTCATGGAAAGAAAGGCAAGAATAGAAGATCAAGTCCTACTTCAGATTAAAAGAAGAAGAAGGATCTTTCACGTGTTTATAGCTACAAATGCAATAAACTTGGACACTACGCCCGAGATTGTGATTCAAAGAATAGGACGCATGAAGACTTAATTGTTGATGTAGACGAAGATACTCCACATAATAAAGGAGCTTGAAAGAACAGGCCATGGTCTTATAAGCCAAACATATGATTTAAAAGAAGAAGAAGGATCTTTCACGTGTTTATAGCTACAAATGCAATAAACTTGGACACTACACCCGAGATTGTGATTCAAAGAATAGGACGCATGAAGACTTAATTGTTGATGTAGACGAAGATACTCCACATAATAAAGGAGCTTGAAAGAACAGGCCATGGTCTTATAAGCCAAACATATGATCAAAGCCAAGGGCTCAAGCAAAACCCATGCCAAGAAGACTTTGTGCCCCACATAAGGAACAATGATTCAAGACAAGATCGAGGAAGTGGATCATATGGCCAAGGTACCGTAAACACGAGGCAAGTCAGGAGAGTAATAAATTTGTGGAGGAAGCTGTACGATTTAGTCTAGTGGCTCGAAGGATCGAAAGGACATCCCTCAAATTCTGCATCAGTTGTCGCACGCCCAGAACCCTAGGAAAATTATGAAGAAAGGTGGTAAGTTTGATGAGTTTCAAGGTGAGATCTAGGGAACAGGTATCGGTCCCATGTTAAATTCTAGACAGTGGATATGGACTTGGAAGATAGAATTGAAAGAAAATTACGAGATTCAGGAGTGAAATTGAAGGCTAGTGGCGTAGACAAAGGATTTATCAAGGGATCCGATAAAAAGTTCTTACATTAATCAGGAACAAGCGAGAGACAAGAACCCGAACGCCATGGAACAAGAATCCTGGAGTGAATAAGAGTGTTGTGTACCTCATGGTCTACACAGGCTTAAAAGTAGCCATAGATGCCTGAAAAGAAAGGTTCATAGTCTAAGTTAGAATCCGAAGACAATCTATAGTCACTTGGAAAAAAGGCATCGGGATGATGAGCAGGAGCGCTTGGTAGAAAGGGGAAACAGCCATTACCATATTACCATTCTAAACAATGTAGTGGAGAACCAACAACTCCAGATAGAAACGATTGAAGCTCGCCTCGCCCAAGAAGAAGTTGTAGTCGCCAGAAGAAAGGCCTTGGGGCTTAAAGTAACTCATCTAGAAGCAGCTTGTTGTACCTTCAAATAAAGTGACCACAAACAAGCCAACTGAAATCTTACCCTCTCTCCACCAGGATATGAAGCGAGAAGAACGGGTGTTGAGGGCCCAGGTTTAACCTTTTGTGCATGGGATTTTGTTGTAGATTTTTTCTTTTTCAATATATTATGATTTATACTCAGCAGTTTAGGATTATATGGCTCTATAGTAGACAGACGAATCAAAAGGCAGTAGTTATAAATGTGTTTCTATTATGTCTAAAAACTCTTATATCTCAAGCCAAGGGCCATTTTTGAATATCTTGAAATGAGGTATCTAGAGGGATTGCTCCCTGCTTTTTATAAATAGAAAAATCTATCCATTTTCCTAAAAATTAAAGCATGGGACTAATGTTGGTTAAACGTTCGAAAAGCTACGTTGCAGACGTGGAACTAATGTCGATTAAACATCCGATAAGCTATGTTGCAAACGTGGAACTAACGTCAATTAAACGTATGATAAGCTACATTGCTAACATGGAACTAACATTCGTCAGACGTTCAATAAGCTATGTTCCAAACGTGGAACTAACGTCAGTCAAACATTCGATCAGCTACGTTACAAACATGAAAAGAACGTCTAGCATGTGTCCAATAAGCTACATTACAAACATGAAACGAATGTCGATCGAATGTTAAATAAGATAAGTTACAAACATGGAACAAACGTCGGTTAAAAGTATGATAAGCCACGTCTATAAATGCCTCGAATTAAAAAAAAACATGGACGCACTGTCCATGCATCGTGGAATGAACGTCGATTAACCTGTAAAAAATTGCTACCGACGTTCAACCCACGTAACACATACATCGATTATATGTTACAAGCTTGGAACGAACATCGGTTAAACGTCCAATAAGCCACATGTATAAATGGCTTGAACATAAACAAATGTGGACGTAATCTAAGCATAATTCACAACAGCTAACGTATAAAGAATCAATGTGGAGTTATGGAACACATAACCCACAACCTTCTAACAAAATTTGACATCATGCTTGGAGTTGTAGCTCTTGTGTTACAGCAACGGGAGTCACAAAACTTGTGTTGCAACAAATGGGAGTCGTGGCTCGTGTGTTACAACAACAAGAGTTGCAGTAGTTATTTCACCCTACAGTTACTAGCTTGAAAATGAAACGTTTTTGGTTGATTTGGATTGCCCAAGGCCAAGGATGCTCTTGCACACCGTCATCATGTTGTATGAAAGTCAATCTTGTGAATTATTGGCTCTGCACACCGTCATCAGCTCTTTAGGATGTCTTTGAGCCCAATCCAGACATGGGGTATGTCGTATTCTCAACCGCAAGCAAGGTATTGGCCATTCCCCCTAAGGTTTTTTCAAACACCTAAAGGCGATTTTAGTATACCCACTTTGAATTTTCATGCAACTAATTTTGTTTTCAAACACCCAAATGAGGTTTCAAGGTACCCACTTCGATTTTTTCATGCAACTGATTACTTGAGTCTGTTCTGATTAAAACAACAACGTAATCTTGTGTGGTAAGCAGAAGCAAATGATATTTCAATAGTTGTTTGAGCTAATAAAAAAGGAAGAAAATACAGAGAACCTTGAGAACGATGAAGAAGCAAATCCTACTTTAAGACCAAGGACTCCTACTCAACATCAACCAATTCATCTAGCCCTAAAATTAATGATGTGGGAAACCAACATCCATCACATGGTGAAGTTTGAACAACGCTCTACAAAGGCAATTCAACACATTCATCCCTAATCACTGTCGATGCTTCCACTTTGGCTTCCCAGAAAACATCAAATCAATGGGGTGTAGTAGCCTGCAAATAGGGATCAAGGGTCACGAAACCACCCGCATCCTAAAGGAAATAATATGCAGTGGATTTTTTTGGGTTGCCCCAGTGTTAGTAAAGGAGCAAAGCCGGCTTTCGCAATTTTTGGGCATTCCTCCTATTGCAACGAGGGATATTTTCATAGAGGAGCTTTCACAGTCTGAGCCTTCTGCAAGAGAGGTAACATATTTAGGGTTTCAATTTTTTCTTTCTAAATTATGTAACATTTCTTTTGATGTTATCCACGAAACACATACATATCTTTTTTTATTGATAACATATTGAGAGTTTTAATTTTTTTCTTTCTAAATAATGTAACATTTCTTTTGATGCTATCCGAGAAACACGCATTTTTTTTATTGACAAGCATTCTCAACAAACCATGAGGCATTCCAATAGACATGACAAGTTTAGTTATAGCAAATCTGCCCAACCAACAACTTAAGCAATCCACGACAAACTTAAAATCACAAGGGCCCAATGAACATCACCTGATCAATAGAAGTCAATTACATCACAATAGAGGATATTTTGTTATGTGGCAAACAAAAGAGGATATTTTGTTATGTAGCAAGCTTGCAATTCCTTGATGCTGACTTTTGTCCCGGTTAATATTTTAAGGAGTAATGGAAACCCTTTGTACAAATATAAATCTCGATGTTTCGAGCTAAATAGCCCAACCCGCGATTATTTGAAGAAACAAGTTGATATAAAAGTCAAACTTTATGCCTAAAACTATGAAATCCTAAGCCCACTCCACATCAAGCATTTCAACTCAATACCTATACTCAAAACTTGGTAACCCAACACATGGCAGGTGATCATCCACCCAACTCTATTTTTACAAACTTGTAATGTCACATAAATATACATTATAACTTGCATTTTCCCATAAAGACATGTTCGAAGGCCATTTTTTCCGCGAACAAAAAGACAAATTGATGGGCACACGATTTTGTTATTTTTCTAAAATTATATGTTGGCCTTATCCATTACTATCACTATGTATCATCTTCATAACTCCTATATTTTGTTTTGGATTTGTCTTCAACAAAGCCAGCAAAGCAAGTATTTGTTTAAAAGAAACCATACTTACCAGTCATCTGTTAGAGAAATTGCAAAGGGTACTACGGAGTTTTAAAGGAGAAGTTGCTTAGTTGAGGTGTGCTTCATGTGATGTGGGGTGCATGGTGAAACCTCATCTTTTACTCTATTTTGCTTGATTGACTTCTGTAGAGCTTACTAAAGGTGGAGGCACACTTCTAACTAAGGTAGTTATCTTATGTGGCATTGACATCTTGTACATGGCACATGTGTTGAGGAATGTGGGTCCTTGTCATAAGATGTGGAGCTATCTTTGTTGATTTTTCTGAACAGCATCGAGAACCATTCTCTTAGGAGAACGGAGACACCTGGTCCGGGACCATGGTGTGGATTCAACCTAGAGTTGAGTGACCATTCTATTGAATGGGGATATTTGGTCCGAAACCACAATATGGAACCAGTCTAGCACTGGGGGACTCAACCTTGAGTTGAGTGATCATTCTGTTGAATGATGACATCTGGTCCGGGACCAGGATGTGGAATCAGTCTAGCACTAGGGACTCGGCCTAGAGCTGAGTGGCCATTCTTTTGAAAGGAGGCACTTGGTCAGTTACCAGGAATTTACCTCGTCTAGGACTAGGGACTCACGGGGCTGAGCGCCATTCTCCGAGAGAATGGAGGCGCTTGGTCTGTTACCAAGTATTTGACCTAGTGTCAAATTATGCAGCCTATGGCTGAGGCACCTGGTATGTTACCAAGAAGACACTATAAGCCCTAGACCGGGTCTAGGCATGTGTGACACTCTGACCATCGATCAGTCGGCTTTGTGATCTTCTCAAAGGCTTAGCTACCCTTGGTTAAGACACCTTAGTACCCGATATTGGCATCACACATAGTGTGAGATAAAAGAATTAGTAATTCTCTCTGTTTATGATGATGTACTTTGAGTGGTGATGAAAAACCACCTTGACCACTTGTATTGACCACAGGGCACTTGAAGAAGGCTAAAGCAAAAGTCAAAAATACATATGGACCCTTAAGGTGTAAAAGTGAAAGTGCAAAAAGACTTTTAGTACCACTAAAGGCAAAAGTCAAATTTAGAAAAGCATAAAATAATAATATTTTGTTCTTTCTAATTTTGGTCCACTTACAAGTAACTCAAAGGATATAAAAGAAGATCAATCCATTTCATTATTACACACACTCTTTGCTCTCACAGGTGAAGCTGCTCCAACAGAAGATTTCACAGGTTATTGAAGAAAAGGAAGGTTGATGTGATGCCCTAGCATGGATGAGTCTAGCTAGGGCATTCACACTCGTTTTCTTATAATCCCTAAGCTAGGGTTTCAGTAGCTGCACCCTTTTAACATATTTTTTTCTTAGGTTTTTACCCTAAATTCTTTAACAACAGTCTTCTTCTCCTCGGGCAGCCACCCTTCATCACCGACGGCCATTTTTCTTCTCCCAGGCAGCTCAAATTTTCGAGCGGCCCTCTCTTGGGATCGACTCCTCTAAATGGCCTCTACAGTCTAAACTATATCATACAGTAATCGAATGATTATGTTTTCTTCTCCCAGGCAGCTCAAATTTTCGAGCGGCCCTCTCTTGGGATCGACTCCTCTAAATGGCCTCTACAGTCTAAACTACATCATACAGTAATCGAATGATTATGTAACCCATCTGAGGTCTTTGTCAATAAACCAACTCAATGAAGTCTACGAATCTTGACTTTTGACCTTCCTTCTCTAGCTCAAAGGCTTCTACCTTTGCTACAGTTTCCCAAAGCTCGCTCCCGAAACGCTCCCAGTTTTGGGAGCACACTCCCTGTCTCTCCTATACTAAAAGCTCCTATACTAGGTTGATCATTTGATGGCAATGTTATGGTACCTCCCTTCTTTGCCAAGCTCCTATAAAAGTTGTTATGGTTGATCATTTGACGACAATGTTACAAGTTACAACCACTTGTATAACTACTAAATGATTGATGTTATATAATTTAATCCATGTTTTCTATAGCTAATTCAACATCCTACATGTTTTTTAGATATATATCCATCTAAATATATTAAAATATATACTATATAAAAAAGCACTCCCAAAAAGGGAGCTTTTGAAAATTTCACTTTTCATTTCAATCCCGCTCCCAACAGAATAGGCTTCTACAGAAACTAACATTAGATGTTTTAAAGCAGTTCGTACCACAAGGAAGTGTACAGGTTACAATGAGATCACACCATTGAGCAGCATATTCCCCTTCTAGGTTTCAATTATAAAATCCCACTATTTCCAATTCAAGGGGTGCAGGAGAAAGGGGTACATGCCAACATGGCCATGTTATGCATATATGTGTAAACACTGAAAAAGTTAGTAATTGGGTTGAAAGCTATAAAAAACCCAATTTTTAAACTTCTCCATGTGAGGTCTAATGGGTCCGATCCTAAAATGTGTAACCCACTTCTAACTTTTAAAGCTAAAAGTTACTGAAACTAAAATACAAGTCATTATGGACAACATCACTAAGTTGAAAGGGACCAATTCAACAATAGAACAGATTAGCTTTTTGGGGGGTTGGTTTTTCAGGGATCAATGGGTTGCAGGTAGGCTGCCTAGTCAATGGATTATGTAATGCACCCACACGTTACATATCTACACAGATAAAAGATCTGTAGCTTAAAACAAACATAGAGCGTTTACAAAGGCTCTATAACCAATTTTTTTTATATAAAGCACAATAAGTGCCACATTACAAAACATTTAGTGGAATCTTGGTTGTTCATTAAATAATTTTGCATAAACCAATTTAATCAGGAATAATTAAATTAACCCAACAGGAACTCCCATCGATATTAGATATGTTTCACAGTCACAAACATAGTTCAGGGAAGCTAATATGGGATTATATAACTTTATTAA
>LPNX010806495.1:51554-72636 GCA_001517045.1 Pseudotsuga menziesii | reverse complement strand
AGACAGGATTTCGAGGAAGAAGCAGAGGAGGAAGTATTCTTCACAAAGTCAAACACAGAGAAGGAACCAATGAAGTGTTTAATGATGTCATCAGAATAGCAAAAAGAAATAAATAGGACAAATTTTATTAATGGGGCAGAAAAGAAAGAAATATTATCTAATATTCAGCATGATATAAGCTATGAATGTGCCAAAACTTGCATCAATACATAAAATCTAAAGATGAATAAGTTTAAATAGGTCCATGGAGAAAGGAATTAACTTGACATGTAAGTGCAGTTTTACCAAACAGAATGTAGACCACTTTTTTCACCATAGTTGGAACTTGGTTGCTATAGCAAATCAGAACATGCATTATCATCCATCAAAGAAACAGGTTGAATCAGTTTCTCTCTGATTTCAAATCCATCTTGAGAAGCCTGTAATGAGCTCTTTCTTTTGGAAAAAATTCCCATGTAATCTGAATTATTATCAGGCAATGCAGAAAAGCTTTATTTTTTAACTTGCTGCAAAGTACCGACTCCTCTTTTCTTTCAATCCTTGCTGAGCTGAGTCGACTGTGATACAACCAAAATCAGGAAAATGAGGCACTGGTTATTTTGCACTACTCTGTAAAACCTGTGTAAGGGGCCGGCAGCAATCACTCATTTTGACAGAGGACTCCTCAGCATGCCCCACATCGGATCTTTTTTCTTTTAAGGCTTAAAGAATATCCTCTACTGATGTTCAAAGGGCTTCCATCTCCCATGCAACGAGCAATGGAAAAGGGATTACAAACACAACTCTCTGAAGGGATTACTTTTCAAACATCTTCACAAACTGTAGCTAGATTGGGTTTCTTTCGTGTGGGCGCAATTCTTAACTCAAAGTCCTGCAGACCTCTCATCCTAGGTGTGCCTTCAGTGCCATTGTCTTCCCAATTCATTTCATTTCCATGTCTGACTTTCTGAAGTGACAATTGTATGTCATCAAACTCAGGAAGTATCTGTTGACCTGATAGACTTAACTTCTTAGCATCCAGATGCATTTCAGGATCTAAAATGTCACCACAATTACCAGAGGCATGCTGGCTCTTATCTTTGTCATAATCAACAACATAATTTTGTGACTGCTTCACCACAGTAACATGTTTCTTTCATCAATGTGGACTCTTTCAAGACAAGACTATTTTTTTCATTTAAGCTGCAGTTTCTCAAGCTCAAGAGCATGAAGAATAGCATCTTCACAACAGGCATACTTTTATCTCTTCTTTGTAGGAACACCTGCACAAGATTCTGCCTTTAAAACGCAATTTCCAGAAAAACTCAGAATACACAAACAATAAAATGGACTTACTTGAAATTGAGAAGGAAAAACTTGAACAATATGGACTTCATACAAGACTAGAAATGTCATAGTTACAAGTGGCGATGGACAGGCTTTTATAGAAAACATCCATGCCTCTTTTGACACTCTACTTTTCTCACTTCTAAGGATTTATATGCACAAAATGATAAAATAGTGTGAGAGTGGGAGTTACAATTCCACGTGGACACAAAATGCAAGCTCACATGGGATGGATTGTGGAGGTTACATTCTCATGTGGATTATGTGCAGTACAGAAGAAAGTTACAAAGAGAATGTGCAATATAGAATTTGTCCTTTCATCTCGCTACACCAAGTAAGCATGGAGGAAATAAAATTAAAAGAATGGAATTGAAAGGGTTAAAATAAAAGAAGAAATCTACATACATGAGAAACCATGTACAATCGTAAGCTCCAACGAAATAAAGAATGATAAGTGGAACTATAATTTGGCTCAGGAATTGCCACTACTACAATCATATGGAGAACAAATGCCTTTACAAGCTGCAAAAGAACTGAGAAGAAGACAAGGGCTTCAAATCACAGAAAGGGGAAGAGAGCAGATCCTCAAATGCCTAACAGACCTGAAAAGGTATGGAAACCAACCGGCGTTCTTCAAAAGAATTAATTTGAGGTTTTAGATTAGGATCAAAATGGTACAGATAGCAAGCAATCTCCTTTGATGTAAGAAATTCCATAAATGCTAGCAAAGAGCCATAAATCACCGCCAAAGCTAAAACAAGTATTGGCAGACTCAGAATCCAAACGTCGATTTCCAACCCTGAAGAACAGCAATTCAGTGATTATTGAGGCCATTGGCATCCAGACAGTATGCAACAAATGCATGGGCTTTGAAGCCCTATGCACCCTCCAACAAGTCTGTGACTCTGTACTCAGCAATTCATTGTTTCCTGAGGCCATAAACACTCCAAACAAACTGTATGCATCACTACTGGGCCATACATAGCCTTGAATGCCATACCTTATTTACTTAGCTGTACATTGAATTCTACAGTGAGCAATAAACATATCCATTGAAGTTGCAGTTGGAAAAACTCTCTTTTTCCTTAAAGCAATGTAAAGGCATGCACCCCACTGGTTAATGGTTTTGCTTATGCTTTGTTATCCTCTGATGGTTGATAGATATGCAGGCTTGTACATTGCCCAAAGCATGTTTGTAATACGTATAACAGGGGTTATACTTTTGTTTTGTGGTATTCACTGTTTGCATACCTACACAGTTGGGCAACCCTAGCACGGTTGAGCTACAGCCATTCTTACACTATTAGGACTTGGCATGCATTCTATTCATATTTGTATTCAGTTGAATGAGCCTTCTTTTCAAGGAGAAATGTGAATGGAACATTAAGCAATTGGATTGAATCTGTAAGGGAGTTCTGCACATACGAAGGAGTGTGTCTCAGTTGACACCTGACCAGAGAATATATCAACACAAAAGAATCAAGCCTGGAAGCCAAGAACTGGTGGTTTGTGTGCAGGTTACTGTTGTTGTAGTAGCTGCGTGAGGATCATCCTCATAGGTCGGCCCTGAAAGGAAAACAAAAGTTGGCCCAAAGAGAGAAATAATAATAATAAAAAGTAATATATTATTATTGAATGACAAATCGGCTCCGGTGTATAAGACAAGTCAGCCCCAGTTAAAAGTCACTCAAAAACAGTATAAAGAGGGGGGAGCCTCACCTCATTTGACACACTGCAACTTACAACTTCTACACAAGTTCACCCTCTGCTAGAGAAGTTCGCTACTACAGTTTGGAGAGGAGTTTTATGGGGTTTCTCCATCTTTGGAGAAGGTTTTCTCTTATCTTTCTTGGGTTTGTTCTACTACGATCTGGAAGTACTCTATCTCTGATTGATATATCTCTCTTGGGGGGGCGAGGGGCGAGCTTGGGGGTGACATTGTTTTGTCTATGGTTGGGAGATGATCTTTGTGATCATCGTGGATAAACGAGCTCCACTCTTTGTTTTGTTTTTGTGCTTTGATATTCTTCTAGTGATCTTGGTTTTGCAATGGTCAAATTCTAACATGGTATCAAAGCGGCGCTAGAAGAAGCCATTGCCGAAAGCTAGGGCTCCATGTTTTGGAGTGTTTTTCACCTCAGACGATCTCGAAAGAGCATAGAGGAACTCGTTCTCCTAGGGCACATCTTTCTGTGGAGGCCAAATCTTTATTGAAGAAATTTCAATTTTTTGACCTAATACTATCTAGGACAAGACAGTACTGTTGTTCTATCCACATAATTGGTTCAACCTTACCTTGCTCCAAATCAGCTTAGTAGGGTGCATTCACCTATGGCTTCAGTTTTGCAATCATCCATACTTCATTCGGGACCTAGCTCTTGCTAGGGTTTCTGAAGTTGTTATTTAGTTACAATCAAGAAGATCAACATGAAGGTTGAACATAGACTTGACGGGGTTTCCAAGTCTTAGGTTTCCGTTAAGATCCAGGTGGCGATGGACTCCCTACAAGAAAATGAAGACCAATGGACTCTTAAAGGATTTCGTGGGAGCCCACCCACAAAACAATATAAGATAAGTATTTGATTTTACAAGCTCTAGTAGATTAAATCTAGTTGTTTTTTAATATGTTCTATGCAGATCTAGACTCCTAAAAGTTATTTAAGCATGTAATATGGTTCTTTTATTGATAGTAGGCTCATGCAGTATGTGTTATGATTTAACCCGTGATGCTACACAACTTTTCATGGACCCCAAATAATAGCCATGTGTATGTTGCGTCGAAGCATTGGCTAAAGGATGCCTACATACCTGGACGAACTATTGTTATTGCATTAAATAAATTTGATTATGCAATGTTGTTGACCATCTGACGGGATTTGACTTGTAGGGAATGCTATGGCCTACAAGAAGAGGACGATGAAACTTGGTATAAAGGACAAGTGATCACGTTGATATGCAGATGGATCAGAAGCAAAAAGCCTTAGAAGCATGACTCTCAACCTAGAAAGAAGGATGACTTCCAGTCAAAACAGTTAAGTGGAAGTCATGACAACAGATAGTTAAGGATCGAGTACATATGTGGACACATGACCCACAGGCCTAGATTATCTGATGTAGAGATTTGGTGATTGGAAGCGAAAGGCTTCTACGGATGTCGATATCTTTGCTACAGATGTTCGTCTCTTCGACGATTATGGAAAGAAGTTACTTTCCAGTCAGAGCCATGGTAGATGGATTCCGGAGGACGAAAGTTACTCGGCCGATTTCTAAGGAGATAGAGGGAGTTATCCCTCAAGATGAGGATCCTGTCCTATTGCATATGATGGTGTGAAACATAATAAATTCTTCTTAAGTCAAGGAAGGGCTCAGTTGAGAATCGAGATCCTGAGCAAATCGAGCATGATGATTGTGGCTACACTAATGGCATTGTTGTCTTGATCCAAACAAGACAGTTGAAGTATCCTTGATGTACCTAATGGTCACCAGGATGGATAATTACATCATATCTATGGACTCCCCAGAAAGAGAATAGGATGCTCAGATGCAGAGGAAGCAGAATGCTCTAGCACAGAGGGAGGATTCTCAGACACCCTGAGATGGGGTGGGGAAACTAGCCTATTGATACTCTCACTCAGGTACATGATTTCAGTGATATGATTTATTATGTATTTGCATTTCATATCTAGAATAGGGCAGGACAGAAATGTTTGCTTCAATATATTTGATGCCTCTGCTAGCTGAAATGTGTGCAAGTTCAGGATAGGACTGTAACTTTGTGAAGGAGTGAGGAGATTAGTTTATGTTGACTCCCTCTTTGATATTTCTATATTTTTTCCCGGTCACTCTAAGAGAGAGTGAAGAGATTGGTCGCATGATTGACTTCGTCGGTAAGAGGGAAGGTCGACTTTACTCCCTGACACTCTGTGATGGAGTGGGGAGATTGGTTCCATGATTATGTCACTCGCTAAGAGGGAAGGATGATTATAGATATACCATACATTCTCCCAATCACTTCGAGAAGGAGTGAGGAGATCTCTCATCCTGAGATGGGATGGAGAGGCCAGTACATTCTCCCAATCACTCTGAGAAGGAGGGAGGAGATCTCTCATCCTAAGATGGGATGGAGAGGCCAGCACATGCTTTATGCATTATGCCGATCACTCCAAGGAGTGAAGACATCTCCCGGATATCCTAAAAAGGATGGAGAGGCCGACACACACTAGCGCACATTGGTATATATATGTGGTCTGTGAAAGACCTGTTGTCTTCGTATCGAGCATGAAACAGGGTTGTCTCTGCCGAAAGATGTATATATGGTCTATGAAAGACCTACGGTCTTCATATCCAAGATGAAACGGGGTTGGCTTTGCCAAAAGACCTATGCAGTCCTAATGTGGACACCTATGAACTATGACAGTGATTCTGGGAACACCTGAGTTCTTGGTAAACATTTGTGGGTGAGAATTTAGATGTGGACACCTATGAACTATGACAGTGATTCTGGGAACACCTGAGTTCTTGGTAAACATTTGTGGGTGAGAATTTAGATGTGGACACCTATGAACTATGATGCTGGTTCTGTATGAACTCCTGAGTTTTGGGTGGACACCTGTCAGCCATGTAATAATATTTGGATCCGATACTAGTAAGTTATGTTGTACATAGATCCAATGCCAGCAGCTCATTGGGTAAGACATGCCCGAATACCTGGCCTCGACATTGGTAAGTTATGCTATACATAGCTCTGATGCGTGTTAGTCATGGTACATGACTCCGTACACCAACATGAATAGAGACATACATAGTCAATAACTCCTGTTGTCACACATATAGTAACTGGGCTACTATTATTGTTGAGCAATACTGAGTAGTTCTTAAAGCCATGCCTTTACTTTGAGATCAGCAGATGATGAGCCACCGGTTCATGATCTCCCACTTTTAGCAGATCTAGAGCATCCAGATTGACCAATTCTATGCCATGATTGAGCCCCATGACCCCAGATTCAGTGACTGAGTTAGCCATTTTTCGTGACCCAGAGCAGAGATTATTACAATACCCATGACATGTAGCAGTAGCAGTTGTTTCGGTAATCCTCAAATTTGTTTAAGATCCAATGCAAGTATATGACCCAAGTGATATTATGATTTTGGTCATTTCCCTTTAAGGACACAGCTTGCTAGTCTTAGCACCATCTTCACGGTCTTCACCCATTTGTTGCTTTCCCTTGTTGTTGATTAACCTTGACTTGTAACTTGACTAGTGACATCTAGGATTTCCCCCATCTTCACCTCTATGTTGGAATAGGTCTCCATGTTTAAATTGTGTCTCGGAGTTGGTTTGTGTGATGCTTATCACATGGATTTTGATCACTTCATGATATTATTGACCATTACACCTTGTTATTGTGCCATGGGGCCATTCTAGTGAAGGGTATTATAACCTCCTAGCCCCACCATGTGTTATCTTATGATTATTGGTCATCTTTATGTGGTGCGCCCCCCTCCTTCAGCTTTCTAGGGGTGTGCCCCCCTTCTATTATTGAGTTGATCTGTGTATGATGTATCTGGCTTATCTTAGTCATAGATTAGATTGATTTTAACTTTTGATCATGACCCTTGATTTTTTTGCATCTAGGTTTTATGTACTTGAGATATCTATATATTGCAATGTTCCCCAAAGTTTTCGGGACGGGGGGATGCAAGAGCAGGGAAACGCACATTTGAGACGCGTGGAGACCACCCGCAAATTTAGGGAAATTCGGGGGGGAGGGGTGGGCGTGGTGACATCTCTAAAATTATAAAAATAAAATAAATCTAAAACATAATAATTCATTTGATGTATATTCATGATTGTGCAGTGTAAATACTAAATATATTGATTTATTTTCTAAGTAGTACCAAGTAGGGATTGTAAAAAGTGAAAATAATGGGAAAACATAAAAAAAATCTTAGGGGCATGGTTGGGGAGAAACGTTTCGCCAAGAGTCCCTAAGTCCCTGGGACGCAGGAAATGTGCAAACACGTCCCTGACCCTGCGGGATGCATCCCCTTGGAACATTGATATATTAAGATGCTCTCTCTTTTGTAAGAGAGACTTTTGGCTCTGGGAATATTTAATACAAGAAAACTTTTGCAGAAACTCTTGGAAGCTTTGTGAATGTACTTGGATGTGATTGTTATGCCTCTTGCTTAGACATTTCGGTGGATCTTGCATGCAAACATTATTTTTCTGTGGAGGTCGTACTGATCATTTGCAAGGTATCAAATTGGTTGGAGGAGATTGCAAAGGCATCTTGCACCATCTTCGGTATTATTACTTTGTGCATTGGATTTTTCTATGTAGATGACGTACATAGCTTATCTTTTTCATCAGTGAACAAATCTCACTTTGGCAGTTTAATTTTGTAGGTGGAGAAGAGGGGTGCTCTACCTTCATTGGGCGTTTTTCTCTTGTTTCTTGGAGGATCTCGCTCGAAATTGTAACTAAGTGGAAGGATCATCGAAATACAAGGCGAACGCAAGTATTTTCAGGTACGATCTACAAGGTTAGTATTGTTTTTCATTATTTTCATCCAATTGTCAAGCAAAACCCTTTCTTTCAAACCCTAGTATTGTAGATCTGATAGATCCAGTGAGGTTTTTATGATGACATCAAAACCCACTTGGAGATTGTTAAATTAACCCTAGATCTCGAATTTCAAAAAAATTCGACTCCATTTTCCCCAAGATCTTGCACTAGTCTCTCTAGGTCAGGGCACCCTCATTGGGTGGGTGGCCAAATCTTCAAATCTATCAGTTGGGTATGCTTGAACCCACTCCTTTTTCAAAGATCTATCCTTCAAGCTACTAGATCTACCCATTTACTACTGCAATCTACTATTTTGGGTCCACCATGTCCACTTTCGCATAAACCCTAGGTGGATCTCATTAGGGTTTATTCTTATGTTCGGCTAGATCTCTCTAGATCTACTTTGCTAAACTCTTTGTTGTACTTTTCCAATCAAGTTGTGTCATTTTCCCTATTTGCTAAGTCTCCCCAACTTTTCCCTAACTTCCATACCACATCTATTCTCTAGATCTAGACTTCTTCACTCATCATCTCTCTGCTTTCATTTATTTCATAACCCTAGGAGTGTCTTGAGTAGGCACGTTAGCCATCTTAGGCTAGTAGGGTCTCCCCCTTGATCATTCTCCAGACTGATCTAAAGCGACAAGAGCCCGTCCGATGTGACAACTACCCTTCATCCGTAGTGGACGAGGCCCTTGCGGTGTCACCGGTTAGCTACCTCACCTCTACCATCTTGGATAGGATACCTTTAGTGGGTAGCTACACTATGTGTGATAACACCTCCAAGGACTATCAAAGAATCATCTTAGAAATGAGGTAATAGTCAAGGTCTCCAAGGACAATGCATGACTATCCGAGACTCATCCTGGGGTAATAGTCACAGTGTCAGTTCTGTATAAACCCGTCTTCATATTCAGCATGAAACAAGGTTGGCTTTGCAGGAAGGCATATGTGATTTGCATCTAGTATGAAAAAGGACTGGCACTGCTGGGAGCTACATCCAACATGAAAAAGGACTAGCTCTATATGTTAAAGTTAGTGCAGCTACGAGACCCATTCTCAAAGAGGATGGTATCCTAGTCAATCAACTAGGGCAAAGTAAGACCCTAGAAGGTACCCTAGGGCCCCAGTAGTCTCCTGGGGTTCTTGGTCTGGGACCAAGCAAGTTGATGCCATGGTAAAGCCCCTAGCATGGGGCTAGGGCCCCTATGTGCCTCTAGGGTATTCTGGTCTGGGACCAGGGACACGATGTCCAAGTAGGTCCTGCAGGTAGTTGATCAACTTTCAGTCTGGGACTGAAGCTCAAATTAGTACTGAGGACCATTCTTTAGGAGAATGGAGGACCCGGTCGGCGTCTACGGGTTGATTAACATGATTCAGTCTAGGACTAAAACTCAGCCTAGGGCTGAGAGCCATTCTTTAAGAATGGAAGATGATGATGTGCGATGTCCATTCAAAAAGGGGTAAAAGAATAAAAATACTATTATTTTATTCTTAAGAAAAAGGCCCACTTCCAAGTGACTCAAAGGATATAAAAGAAAGATCAACTTCATGTCATTAGACACATTTCAACGTTGAGTTGCTCCTTATGTTTTTCGCTAAAAGAACATATCACAGTTTTGATTATGCCCTAGCATGGAGGTTTTTAGCTAGGGCATCTTCATTTATACTTCTACAGCAGTGGCCCTACGGCTAGGGTCTTCCTCCTTCACTTCACGACCAACTGGAGCAGAATTATGGCATCACTTCCTTATGCCTAAGTAATCAACAAATACCCTAATCTATTAGGGTAGCCTTCTTCCCATTCATGGCCAGCAGAAACAGATCTAGGGCTCAACCCTTGGGCTTCTATTTATTTACGGCCAACCTCCTGTAGACTTCAGGCAGCACCATCTCCATCTCTGCGCAAAAGAACCCTCAGGGGCAGTTGCTCCTCAGCATGGGCATGCCCAAACAGGGCTCGCACAGGCTATAGGATACACGGGTTGCCATAACAGAATTCGAGCAACAGGAGATTCATCTCGGCAGTCTATCCATTCACGGGATGTTATAACAAAACATCTGGGCAGCCTGGAAAGTTCATGGGCTGCTACAGCAAATCAGGCAGCTTGGAATAATTACGGGCAGGCAGCAGAAGAATCCGGGCAGCACAGTGAAGGAACTGGGCAGCAGTAAAAAGATCTCGGGCAGCAGTCTGGGCATTCCGAGCAGCTTGGGCAACAGGTAAATTATTCCGGGCAGCAGAACAGAGAATCCAGGCAGCGATTGAAGAGGTCTGGGTATTCTCGGGCAGCCTGGGCAGCAGATCTAGGTAGCTGAGTCTGGGAAACAGAGAAAAGAAAATCAGGGCATGAAGCCCTCATTCAAGTTTTTGTAAAATTTGTCTTATTAACAAAATTGTTGGACAATTGTGCTAGAATTTGGAAATTGATCAAG
The DNA here is from genome assembly GCA_001517045.1 of Pseudotsuga menziesii. NCBI lineage: Eukaryota > Viridiplantae > Streptophyta > Pinopsida > Pinales > Pinaceae > Pseudotsuga > Pseudotsuga menziesii. The sequence continues at coordinate 62,306 of LPNX010806495.1, read as the reverse complement.
CCTGATAGGGTTTGAGAAATATTGAAGAACATTCATCTTAGAATTCTGAGATTGAAGAACTCTAGTCATCTCATTTAAGAGATGAATTACTAATGCTTTTGGGGTTTTTGTCCTTAAAGGTTTCCCCGTGAAAAACTCTTGTGTTCATTGTGTGTGATGTTTTGATTTATCTACTGCACTTATTTGTTGTTATCTTACAGTCTGCAAAATTTTAAAGAATACATGCTAATGCTAAAATTCAACAGCACCTAACCCTTAGGAGCAATATTGAGGACCAAAAGATCGTACCATCCAGTTTGGATCTTTCCCTTATACAGTGATGATAAAATATATATATAACATTGTACCTTGAGAGAGAGAAAAGATTAAATTCCTTGGTCTTGTTGGTCCTATAGGTAAAAAGTAAATGTTGGTACACCTTGATCTTGTGGGTATGCGGGTTGTTTGATCCTAGCACTCTTTTGTGTGTGTACCTCTGTTCTTGTTTTTGGTACACTAACCTAAGTTATTTCATTTCTAGGTTGGACCATTTACTGTATGGTTTTTATTATTAAAAACCTTTTGACCATTTATTTTACCTCATGGTTTTATTGTAAGACCTTTGGACCTTTTATTTTATTTTACTTTGGACCACTTTATTTATGATTTTATTTTTTGGACCACTTTATCTTATCCTAAGTCAACCTAATGTATTTTTTTGTTTAACATCCCTACCTTATAAAAGGAAAAGGTTATTCTTCATTTTAATTATCCATTAAGTGTTACCTCACTTACCTATCTATCTCTGCGTGAATGTTTTCATCCTACGACTGCTGCTCACCGCGACTCCTTGTCCCGCGTAACTCTCCTTCTCGCGACTACTGTTGTTGAACGTGACGGGGACTATCCCGTGTTTTACCTCTGCTTCCGTATGACTGAGCTCGCGTGGATCATCTTTGTGTCCAGGTGACTGGGACTATCCCGTGTTTTACCTCTGCTTCCACATGACTGAGCTCATGTGGCTTATCTCTGCATCCACGTGACTGAGATACCGCTTACCTCTGCCTCCACACGATTGACCTCTGCGTCTGCGTGACTGAGATCTCGTAGCTTACCTCCTGCGTGTCTTACCTCTGCTTTTGTGTGACTGCTCCGCATGGTCTTTCACTGCTCCGCGGGACTGGGTCTATACCGTCTATATCTGCATGATCTTTGCACGATCCTCTACCGTGACTATACCTGCGGGATCCTCCAGCGTGACTGTTCTGCGAGATCCTTCCGCGTGATCCCCAACATCCTCCACCATGACTGTATCTGTGTGATCATTCAACGTGACTATATTTTGGTTCTTCTTTGCTACTTCACAAACTGAACTATCCCGTGGCTCTTTGCTACTCTCCTCAGCAGTGTGATCTTCTCTCTCGGTGCAGCAGCATGGCTTCTCTCCCTTGCAACATGAATTGTTTGTCTTTACTCAGTATGATTATGGGTCACTACCTAGTGTGAAGTTTATCTCTATCTGTGTGTGTCACTGCTCCTTATGATTGTGTATCTCTACATAGCGTGATTGTACCGAGTATGATTGTGCTGCTAATTTGATTAAAGAATCTGAGGTCTATTTACTTCTACCTTAATTATCTCTCAAGGTACATAATTTGTTTACCTAGATTGACTTGTCCCTTTGGTGACAAGATCAAACTTAGAAGTATCCGAATTAAAGGCCGATTCAAAATAATGGTTACGATTCTTTAGTATTGTTATCTTCTGTACATTATTTATTTTATTTATTATTTTGTTACTGTACATGGCATTTGGTGAATAATCTCAAGGACCAACTTTAACGTAGTGACCACCAGAGTGTTAAAGTTAGACCAACCTTAACACAGTGACTAGCAAAGCGTTAAAGTTGAAAGAGATGAAAATTATATTTAATTTTTTTGCAAATCAAATTTATGGAAATAAGTACTATTCTGAATTTAACCTTGTTATGTTTATGCATTGAAGTTAAATATGAACCTAATATGAACCTAACCGTTAAATTTCAACATTGTAGTGGTACACCCAGCATGAAACAGGGTTGGTTACTATACAAATTTAGCAACATGTATGGTTGGGATATTTATGGGTTGTATCCCATACAGATATGATGAAAGTCTCACATAAAGTTATGGCCCTTATGAGCCCTCATATGATTGTATTCCTTATGGATGTTATGAGGAGGTTGTAGCCCATGATGTGGAGGAGATTCACTAGCAGTGATAGTCCTAGTGATATCTTTGGGTTGTGATGATGCATGTTGATTACATGCATGTTTCCCGACGAAGTGGGTGGAGCTAAAGCATGTGGAGTTGGTGCATGCTTCCCCGACAAACTGGGTTGAGTAAATGCACAAGTTGTGGAGTTGGTGCATGCTTCCCCGACGAACTGGGTTGGGTGTATGCAAGAGTTGTGGAGCTAGTGCATTTTCTCCAATGAACTGGATTGAACTGATGCAAAAAGATTGACAGACACTTATCAACGAACTAAGACTATGTTGGGAGCCCTTCCATGTGTATAGAGATGTTCGAGATAGTCGTTATGTACTGATGATACCTAGATCTTCTCCAGTTGATGATACTGATGATGCCTCCCTGGCTAAGAGGGAGTGATGTTGTAGTAGCTGCGTGAGGATCATCCTCATAGGTCGACCCTGAAAGGAAAACAAATGTCGGCCCAAAAAGAAATAAATAATAATGATAAAATGTAATTTATTATTATTAAATGACAAGTCGGCCCTAATGTATAAGACAGGTCGGCCCGAGTTAATAGTCACTCAAAAACGGTATAAATAGGGGGGGGCGCCTCACCTCATTTGATACACTGCAACTTAGCATTGCTACACAAGTTCACCCTCTGCAAGAGAAGATCGCTACTACAGTTTGGAGAGGAATTTTCTGAGATTTCTCCATCTTTGGAGAAGGTTTTCTCTTACTTTCTTGGGTTTGTGCTACTACGATCTGGAAGCACACTTTCTCTGATCGATTTATCTCTCTTGGAAGGGAAAGCTCAGGGGTGACATTGTTTTGTCTATGGTTGGAAGATGATCTTAATGATCATCGTGGATAAACAAGCTCCACTCTTGGTTTTGTTTTTGTGCTTTGATATTCCTCTAGTGATCTTGGTTTTGCAGGGGTCAAATTCTAACAATGAGCCCTCTTTTCTAGTGATTTGTATTCAGTTGAATGAACCTTATTTTCAAGGAGAAATGTGAATGGAGCATTTAGCAATTGGATTGCATCTATAAGGGATTTTTGCACATACGAAGGAGTGTGTCTCAGTTGACACCTGACTAGAGTATATCAACGCGAAAGAACTCAAGCTTGGAAGCCAAGAACTGGTGGTTTGTGTGCAGGTTACAACAAAGGTAGGACAGGCCTTGTAATTAATCATAAGCCGAGTTTACAGGGAACAAAAATTATTTCCACACAAGATCAGTGTTGGTGAAGCATATGGGATATAAGTGCTGCATTTATGGACTTTGGGAATACTTTTAAAGAGATGGAATCCTTTGAGCTGGGAAAGCAAACCCTCAAACATCTCTTGAAATAGAAATCATATCACTATTTTTACTGATAAGGAAGCCCAACTCATAGGCAAGTTGGAGGAGAACTAAAAAAATGGGAGATTTTCTGGTGTCAGAAATCTAGAGTTCAATGGCTTCAAGCAAGGTGGCATAACTTTAGATTCTTTTATATAGCCTGCCTTAGTCAAAGATCAATTAAACATGTCTCTAAACTGCCAGCAAGCAATGGAGATCTAACAAAATGGAAGGGCATAAAAATCTGTGTGTGGAAGCAGTAAATTACTTCAGAAAACTCTTTTAAGCCATTAAGACAGATTTGAAGCAGAAAAAACCTAATTCTCAATCCTATCCCAACCATATTCTCCAAGGAGGCCAATGAGAACTTGCTTAAGCCCCTTCAAGAGCTTGAGCCTTGTTACATTGTTTTCTTGATGATAAAACGAAAAGCACCTGACATTGATGGATTCCCTATTGAATTTTTTCAGATGGTATGGGAGATCATTCAAAAAGATCTCCCAGAACCAGTCAAAGAGTCCAAGAAATCAAGAGTTATGCTAAAATCCTAATACGCAAATTTTATATAAACGTTTCCCAAAAGGAGCAAGCTCTGAATTTTGCTAGCTATAGGCCAATATCCTTATGCACAATGGATCAATTGTGTATATCCTTGCTTCTCTTCTGCCTCCTTTGTTGTTCTCATTAATGGGGGTCCCTCTGAGTTCTTCAAGGCCTTTAGGGGGCCTCGGGAAAGGTTTCCCTCTCTCCCTATTCCTTTTTACCATTCTCATGGAATCCCTTTGTAGAACTTTGGTTAAGGACACAAATGAAGGTTTGATTAAGGGTGTCAAGACCTCAAAAATTCCATTACTATCCCCCTCACTATTTGTAGATTGTACCTTACTAAATGAAGGTTTGATTAAGGGTGTCAAGACCTCAAAAATTCCTTTACTATCCCCCTCACTATTTGTAGATTGTACCTTACTAATGGGAACTGGCAGCATCAAAGAAGAAAAAGCATTCAAGAAAATCATAAAGGTGTTTGAAGCAGGGACACGCCCAAAAATCAACCCTGAAAAGTTCAGAGTCTGCTTTATTAAGCATAGGGATAGATTCCCTCAAAAAGTAATTGAAATCCTTGTCTTTAAGAGATGAGACTTTCCTTCTAAATAACTGGAATTCACTGCATCTGACTATGGTAGAATCAGTTGACACAACACAATAGATAAGATCAAACACAAGATAGAATCTTAAGCAAATATATATATATATGGCTAGAAAACCGGTATGCATCTCATCCAATTTAATAGTTATTCAAATATTCCTTAGAGTTGTCCTCCTAGCTCCAAAAATTGTTCTTACCAATATTAAAAGCATCTTTAGAAAGTTTTTATGAAGATATTACAAAGATGATAGGAAATGGCACCTTATGTCCTAGAGAGAAGTTACCCTCCCAAAGTGGGGCAAGAGGATTCAGATTAAAATAGTTAGATATTGTAAACAAGGTCCTAACAAACAAACTAATCTATAGATTGCTATCTAAACCTAAAGCATTCTAGATCAAATTTCTCGCAGTCAAATACTTGACAAGTGCTACACCAAAAACCATTTCAAACTTAAGGCAATTCCCAAGTGGGTCCCCAATCTCGAATAGCTTGGTAAAATGTTTTTCCCTGATTTCAAACCAATGTTTTTGAGAGATTAGAGAAGGATAGAACAATTCTTGGGAAGATTCTTGAAATGGCCACTCTTCCATTAATTCAATGGAGAAGTTTCAGGATCTAAAAGAAGCTTTGTCTCTTTTCAATTGGACAAACACATGTTTCTATTAGAGACCCAATGAGCATCATTTTCTCCTCTCAAATCCTAGAAGTATCCCAGCCAATGACCTAATCACATCCAAGAGAATCAAGAAACTACTAAACATTAAAACTTTCCTTCAACTGAGGTGCCACGACAGAGGGCACTTTTCTATCAAAATCACCTAGAACTTGCACTGACCCAATGGATTAATCATATCTTTGAGAAAATGAACCTTCGTGGGTGACCTAACATGGCACCATCTTCACAATTGAATATAAAGTTTTGCAGGTTAAACGATTAGATTCTTAGGTTTCAAATGGAGTCTCCATGGCATACAGCTGGGTAAAGGCAGGGAAACATGAACAATGAAAATGGCATTTATTGAAAGCGTTTTTGAATCAAAATCAATTAAGAGAAACATCAACTCAAGGGTTCTTGTCAATAATCTTCAAAATTATGAAGAAGTAAAAGTGATCAAGGTTCAAATCCCCTTGAGCTCAAGCTAGTCCAAGTTGAAGTTGATTTAAAAAAATACAGTAAGTGAAGAATAAATTAAAAGACAGAGGGGGGGAAATAACCTAAATTGCTCATTGAAGCCATAATTGCCCTGAAGATGGCATTCAAGATGGTCAATGGCCTGTCCTGTCTCTCGAATAAAAAATCTTGCCATGTAGACAACTCTTCCAAGAATCACCATTTGCCAACCTCTAAAATTATGAAAAAAGTTAAAACTGTAAGTTCTTGATCCTGATCAATCTATGAAATCTTACTCCGACTGGCTGGTACTATTTTATGTTAAATGGAGAACAAGAGCATCTTCACTTCCAATCTCAGAATAGGCTCCCCTAGGAAATTATTCTACGAAGAATATCCACAGGATTCAGCCTTACTTCGTTGGGAAGGGCCTCCCTCAAATAGTGCCTCGTTCTATGTACATCAATGTGAAGACTTCAACAAGTCTGTATGTAGATAGTTAACATCTAATGTTCATAGGATGTTATCCTGGACGTGAACTCCATTGTTGAGTGTCTTCCGCAACTAGCGAGGTCGAAGGCATAGACATATTTTGGAACATATCAACAGCATCCTTGAAGAGTTCAAAGCCTGGGGCCCCAAATGTAGTAGTGTCTATATTTACCAAAAGAGGTTTCTTGGCTCAAGAACGTACTTAAATCATTTTTCCAAGTTCTGTCATTGTCTTCATTATGATTGTGTTGTTATAACATTCTCAAGAGTCAATATGCAGAATGGATTGGAAAAGTATTTTGAAGAAGGCCAGAGAACTTTCAAACAAGAAGATGGTATTATGATTGTGTTGTTATAACATTCTCAAGAGTCAATATGCAGAATGGATCGAAAAAGTATTTTGAAGCAAGCTAGAGAACTTTTGAACTAGAAGATGGTATTACTCAGGGTTCAATACAAGGAAAAGTGAGAAGATTTTTAGTGCCATTAAAATCACAAGCAGCTACTACTGTCACACAGCACACTTTGCGTACCTATGACCCTTCTCCTCCAACTCCTTCACCCGATGTTAGGAGCATGACTGAATAGCAATTTCAACCTTGTACCATGCAAGGTCATGAAATTTCATCCAATGTTGTAATATATGATTCACCTCCTCTTCACGATAATCTACACATGAAAGCTTTGAGTCCAAATCCAACAAGAGGTTCTGATCCTGACATATGTGAAGATGATTAACATACCATACAACAGAGGGAAGGTAAGATGAAATGCCATGATATGGCCACAAAAACTGCTGCTGGGGCATTCATGGGTTTAACTCAAGAAAATGTAAAATATATGGATGTGGCCGATGCAGAGCGAACACGCTTTAAATCAGATGCTTCTGCAGCAGTAGCTGTATGAGCTACTGTTAATATTGCAAAAAATGAATCTGGTAATACAAACTTAAATTTAAAATACAGATAGCTCAAGAGAACTGATCTCTGAAGGTGAAGATGAGTTTCACAGAGCACATTTAAGGGATCAAAATGAAGGGACATATTGGACACCTGTTAATACATTGGAAAGTGGTACTAAAGACACCAAGTCTAGAATGAATGATCAGCCATTTGACACATTAAAAGTTTAAGGACATAAATGGAGGAATGTTGTCTCCAGCACTAGGTTGGGCTTTGAAAAAGTTCATCCTAGTCAAAAAGAAAGTTCTGGTTCTGAAAGTGGAGAAGAATGTTTAGAGGATCAAGTTTCTTGGTCAGAAGATAATCAGTCTCGTGTAAATCAATCCAACCAACAATATCACTGAAAGTGCAGTAGAATGTTTAGAGGATCAAATTTCTTGGTCAAAAGATAATCAGTCTCGTGTAAATCAATACAACCAACAATATCACGATGAGTACAATCAAAGTGAAGAAGAGTATGAAACCAATAATCTTTTTTAGGATAAGATTGAACCCCAATTCAAGAGGTCAATATCCAACAGTGCGTGATATTTAAGTGAGCACTCTTTCTCCCACAAAGCTAGTCAACCACTGTTTGGGGACTCTGATGATAATGAAGATGAGCACGAGAAGAATTTCCAAATCCAAAGTATACTTAAGGGGTATAGAAACTTTGGAAATGATGATTCTTAAATCCAGCATTTTCAGCACTCTCGTCATTAAAATCAGTTTGATAATGAGAATGATGCGTATGAAAAGGTTGTCAACAGAAAATAATATCTGAACCAACACTTTACACTGCAGATGAAAGCCAAAGAGTTCCTGATAGTTTTGGGTTTAAAATAAGGGTTATCCAGCCTAGTAAGAGTTTGAAGAGGAAGGGCATCTAGTTACGTAGAGTGTGCAAAGATCAAGACCATCTACGCTACATGAAACCCAATTTGATGATTAGGTCAAGCAGGTCAAGCATTTAATGATGATAGAAGAACTAAACTTCACATTGCATTTTAGGCCACCAACCAGATAGCAATTCTCCTCACGAGAGACACTCGAAACAAAAAAGCATCGAAAATACGGCATTTTATGATAACTCTACTTCATTAGGATACAAAGATGATAACTCTATTGTTGTCAGCTGGCATATTCTTCTCACTTGGGTGAGCTTCTTACAAATTCACTGTAACCTTAATTGAAATGTTCAATATTTTAAAACAATTCCCTGTAAGAGACTTGGAAAAGGGTCGTACGGCACAATAAATTTCATTATAGCAGAAGAGCACAAACCTGGTCATCATTTCACGCCGAAAAGAAGTTCAGATGCAGCACGCATGCGTCTGTAAATTCGCAACAGAGGCTTCAATCCTGCTTGTTCTTTAATTCCCGGTAGCGTGCAATTTCGGATTTGATCTCCTCTTTCTCCATTCTCGAGAAGTGAAACGGTCATAATTTCTCTCATCTGTCTGTCAACTATTAGTTCAGGGAGGGAAAAGCAATTAGCAAAAACGAAAAAGCAAAGTCTGTTATCTCAGGGACGGAAAAGCAAAGTCTGTTAGTTCACAGGGAGAGAAAAGCAGTTATTTCAGGGATTTAAAACCAATTGGTCTCATCTGCTAAGGGTTGGAACTTGGTGCAAAAGAGAGTAAAAAAACGCTTATTCTATCTGTTGAAGAGAAAAGCAGTCTTTAAGGGAGGAAAGAGCACTNGGTCTCATCTGCTAAGGGTTGGAACTTGGTGCAAAAGAGAGTAAAAAAACGCTTATTCTATCTGTTGAAGAGAAAAGCAGTCTTTAAGGGAGGAAAGAGCGCTTTTCTAGCCGTTTAAGAGAAAAGCAGTAGGTTCTGAGAGGGAGACGTAATTTGTCTCATTTGCTACTCTCCACACCGCCTATTCCTATCCGTTGCTACCCTGCCCACCGCCTATTCCTATCCGTTGAAGGCAGCTGAAGGAAGAGGAAGTGGGAGAAGTGCCTATTCTTGACGGAATCGCCTATATATATCTCAAATTCTACATACTTAAAAACATTTTCCTCTCCCTCCGTTTTCTGTTTCTGGAAAGAACATGTTCCTTTTCCTCTGTTTTTTGTTTGTCATCTTCCAGTATTTATGTGTCTGCCCGGTCTGTATCTGACCCCTGAGTCTGCTCTGTAGCTGAGTCCTGAGTCTGGTTGAATCTCAGTCGTGAGTTTGGCTGAGTCTTGAGTATGTGATAGAGGAGGAAGGCGGACTTCACTGGAGGGGAAATGCTTTCAGAAACCTGTTCGACTTCAGACCTCTGCTAGACGCGGTTGATATCTTTCACGGCGTTCAATGCTATGTATTGCTGGCTTCTGCTTTTAATTCCATGTATTCATTCATTTACAGATATTGTCCGTCCTTGTCTACCCTTTCAACGATACTGTTTATATAGCAAAGATACTTGATGGCATTTTCTGTTTCCAAAGCAGACCATGCCGTAGCAAGATCCGATCAAGTTAGATCTATCTACAGCCACACCCTCATCCTTTTGCAAAATTTCTTAGCTGGCATAAACCGACCATTATCCCTAAACCCTCCTTACACATGTTCTCAAACCGTTTGCCGATATCTATGGCTCCTTCACCGAGTCTAGTCGTCATATGAGCAGATCCTCGACCCCCCAACCCTCTGGTTTTGTCTTTTATCTTTTAGATACCGTGGCTGCATCTCCTCTATGTTGTTTCACTGGTCAGACACACGTCCACCATATTTTTTGCATTCCTCTCTGGACATCTGTACCCCATGCTTGACGAGCTCTATTTTGGTTACATACGGACTTCATATTTTTGTATATGCTTACGGATGTTTGAAGATTATTTTTGTATATGCTTATGGCTGTTTGAAGATTATTTTTGAAACACAAAAAGGAGATAATATTTTGCTGAGAAGATTTTTACATATAGGGACTTCAAATTTGAATTATGTTTTTTTATATTTTTAATAAAGAGATAATAATTTAATAGTTTTATGTTTTAATTTTGTTCTATTTAATTTGTTTTTAATAAGGATACAATGTGGTATAAATAATTTGTTATTAATTTTTTTAATGGTTTTTATAATGTTTTTAACTGTTTATATATTTATGATTATTTTATCAAAATATTATGCTAATGTATTTTATTATATATGTTATTCTAAAAACATGTATGGCCCATATACATCAAAGTTACAAAGATTTTAGTTTAATTTAATTTTTGATGTATATATTGTACTATAAATGATTTATTATTATTTTTTAATGTTTTTTAATTTTCAAAAATAATTTAGAATTTTTGTTTTCACATTATTAAAGTCATAAATATTTTATCATATTTTTTTCATTATCAAAGTTACAAAGTATATTTTTTATATATACCATTTATATTTGTTAGTAAAGTATGTTATAAGTTTATATTTAATTTGTTTTCATTTATATAGAATTTAAATTTAGGAGGACCAATAGGCGACGAAGACAAAGGAGGAGGGAGAGGCACACGCGAAGGAGTAAAAG
>LPNX010806495.1:14255-49766 GCA_001517045.1 Pseudotsuga menziesii | reverse complement strand
CATTAACATCTATAATCCCTTATTTTATAACATTATAACTCATAACTACTATAATTCCTTACACCTAACCCCTAATATAAAATCCATTTAATTTTTATCATCATTAACTGAAATAAACCTTCATGTAATCAATATGCATTATAATCGTTAATGTTATATGTTATAAGTTATAACCCTTATCATCCCTTAATCCCAATAAATTTTAACACTGTATCCCTTCACACTTATAACCTCAAACTTATATTTTCCACAACGTCACCTATAATTTACAACCCCCTATATCATGTATTTCATATAAAACATAAACTATAATCCATTTATCCCCTAAGCCCTATGTTGGCGTACTTTCTGTCTGTAGATGTATTTGTAACTTCGGAATGTATTCACTTGTATATCTTATGTATTGTACCCCGATGTTTATTATGGGAAGTGTCTTTAATATATTTGAGTCATGTCATGCCCCGATGTTCCTATCGGGAGATTCAATAATGTAAACAAGTCATGTAAAGTCATTGTGGGTAACCCTCCTATTGATCAAGGGTTAAAGTCCCTGCAATTCTGGGGCCCTAGGGTTATTAGACTCTCCTAGAGAAGTCGGCCCTAGTGAGTTATTGTCAAGTCAGGAATTAGTATAAATAGAGAGTGAGCCTCTCTATTTATTGCACATTCACTCACACTCAGTTGTAGCGCATAAATGAGAGAGAAGAAGTTGTTGGGACAAGAGAGAGAGAGAGACTACTACTGTTGGGAGATCATCTTACTGTTTTTGGGGTTTTGATTTTGGTGTTGATTCTATCTCTGAGGAAGTTGCAGGGTTTTCTCCTTTCTGGTTTCCCCGAGGAAAAACTTTGTGTCCATTGTCTCTTATGTTTGATAGATGTATTTGTTATTCCCTCAGTTAAAGATCATAAGATAATGCTAGCTTGAATGATAAAAATCTAACATGGTATCAGAGCTAACTTGAGAAGAAGACATTGTGCAGCTGCGGAAACTAAGGCTTCCTACTTTTTGGATCTCTCTCCACAGATTTTCGGTAAAATGAGGTTGGGTTGACTCTCCTCTCTAGGGCGCATCTTTCTGTCGAAGCAAGATCTGATTCTGAGCATTTTCAGTTTTTTGACCCAACACTACTACTGGAAATTAGGGCTTTCCATAGAAGTGGAATTTTTGAGTGAGCCCGAGCCTAGATTGATCTCCTCCCCAAAATTGAAGTTTAGAGATCAAGATCAAAGTTTTTGGTTGGACAGAACTGCAGGATAGTCAAACCCTAATCTGCTTTTGAACCATCTCTACAGAAATTCAGGTCCAAATCTAGATCTGACATCTTAACCTTGTAAGATCTAAATCTTTTGTACTTCCATTTGAGGTTCTCTATTAAGATGTCTCATCATACCAAGCTTGATGAAAATCTTGAGGGAGATGATAACTTCTGAGCCTGGAAGTATGGGATCTCCCTAGTCCTGGAAAAAAATGTCTTGGACTCTTACATCAATGAAGAAGTTCCAGTTCCAGAGGGAGATGAGGCTAAGGCCTTACACAAGAAGAAATTGGTCATGGCTAAGAGGATTATTGCTGATTCAATCAAGGATCACCTCATACCACAGGTGTCCTCCCTAAAGACACCTAAAGCTATGTTTGATGCCCTAACCAAACTATTTGAAGGAAAGAACATAAACCGAAAGATGACTTTGAGGAACCAGTTGAAAAATGTGAAGATACAAAATGCGGAGACCATACAGTCATACTTCACAAGGGTCTCCCAGATCAAAGAGCAACTTGAAGCAATGGATGAAGAAGTAGAGAATGCAGAAATTGTGATGACCACCTTGAATGGTCTCCCTAGGACATGGGACTCTTTCATTCAAGGGATCTATGTTAGAGAGAAGCTAGTCAAGTTCAGTAGACTATGGGAAGAATGCTTACAAGAAGAAGCTCGAATAATAGCTCGAGAAGACAAGATGGGAAGTGAAGATCAAGCTCTCACAATACAATCCAAGTAGAACAGAAGGGACTATCATCATTCTAAAGGTAAGCATCCTCCCTCCAGAAAAACTCAACTCATATGTTATACTTGTGATGAAATAGGACACTATGCCAGAGATTGTCCTAGAGACAAAAGAAACTCCCACAAGAAGAAAAACAATAAGAGAAGACATCATGCTCATGCTGTAGAAGATGATGAACCTTCCACAAAAAGAATCAAGCAAGAAAGTGATGAAGAATATGTTTTGATTTCCGCTCTCATGGGAAACATCACACATGGAAGCAATGATTGGCTTATAGACAATGGGGCTTCCAAACATATGACGGGATTCAAAGAGTCCTTTGTGAAACTATCAGAACATGAATCACCCCACAATGTGAAACTTGGAGATGACTACCAGTATCCAATAAAAGGTAGTGGGGAATCCTCCTATAAGCTAGACTATGGAAAGTCTATGAAGATGGAGAATGTATTATTTGTACTAGGACTAAACAAGAACCTCCTCTCCATATATGCATTAGATGCAAAAGGCATGAGGGTTGCATTTGTAGATGGCCAAGTCCTTATGTGGACAAAGGGAAATACTATAGATGATGCAATAGTAATTGGAGAGCAAGAGGGAGGACTATACAAATTGAAGGGCCAACCAAAACAAGATTTGGTCCATGAATCAGTAGAGCCAAATGAAATTTGGCATAGAAGGCTTGCACATGTGCATTACATAGCACTACCACTTGCAAGCAAAGTTGTTGAAGGACTTCCAGAAATTCAGACAAAACATGACGGTGTCTGCAAAGGATGTGCGAAAGGAAAGAACACAAAGAAGACATTTCGAAGTAGCGAGAGCAAGGCAAAAGGAAACTTGGAAATCATTCACTCCAATGTATGCGGTCCGATGTCATCCAGTTCATTAAGAGGGTATGTATACTATGTGTCTCTTATTGATGATTTTTCTAGGAAGACATGGATATACTTCTTGAAGAACAAAGATGAAGTATTCAGCAAGTTCAAGGAATTCAAAGCCTTGATCGATAACCACACAGAAAAGAAGATTAAGACCTTTCGATCAGATAATGGTGAAGAATTCACATCAAATGAATTCAAAGAATTATGCAAAGATTTAGGGATTAAGAGGGAGTTAACGACTCCATATAATCCACAACAGAATGGGGTTGTAAAAAGGAAGAATAGAATGATCATGGAAGCTGCAAGGGCCATGCTTCATGATCAAGATCTTCCCATGCATCTATGGGCAGAAGCTACTAGAACAACGGTGTATGTATAGAACCGTACTCCACAAACAGTACTCGAGGACAAGACACCTGAAGAAGTCTTTTCCGGCAAGAAACCAGAAGTCAGCCATCTCAGAATATTCGACTATCTAGTGTACATACATATTCTGAAAGAAAAGAGGACAAAGTTAGATCCTTCAGGAAGGAAGGGTATATTTGTGGGATACTCTGAAAGCTCGAAGGCTTACAGAATATACTTCCCGGGATTCAAGAAGATCGACATCAGTAGGGACGTAACATTTGACGAAGACTCAGCTTACAACATATCCAGAAAGAGACCTACTGAAGAACCTGAAGAAACAGAAGTACCCAGAATTCATGACATAACCATGAACAAAGAAATTCAAGAAGAAGATCGAGAATTAGAAGAACCTCAAGAACCTCTAGATCCACCTCAAGAGAAGAATCCCCACAAGAGGAAACCTACTTGGGTATGAGAATCTATCCAAGGTGCAGAAAGATATGGGGCTCAAGAAGAAAATCATAGAGAAAGAAAAAGAACCAGGTCCTGCTTCGGGTATGTAGCCTTATTATGTGACTTCATCGATAAAGAACCTTCCAACTATGAAGAAGCGTCCGAAAGGAAAGAATGGAAGGATGCTATGATCGAAGAGTATCAATCGATCATGAAGAATGATGTCTAGGATCTTGTCCCAAGACCAGAAGGGAAGTCTGTTGTAACTTTCAAATGGATCTACAAGATCAAGCATGTTGCAGATGGTAGCATAGAGAAATATAAAGCAAGATTTGTGGCTCATGGCTTCTTCCAAAAAGAAGGAATAGATTATGAAGAAACTTTTGCACTTGTAGCCAGATACACTTCCATCAGATCAGTACTTACTCTGGCTGCACTGATGAAATGGAAGATACACTAGATGGATGTCAAGACTACTTTATTGAATGGTGTAGTGGAAGAGGAAGTGTATGTGGAGTAGCCACTCGGTTTTAAGACACATGACAGGGAGTCTCATGTGTGTAAATTGAAGAAAGCCCTATACAGTTTGAAACAGGCACCCAGGACATGGTATGGAAGAATTGGCAGCTTTCTATCCAGTTCGGGCTTTACCAAGAGTAAAGAAAATTCCAACCTTTACTACAAGGTTGAAGATGGTAACCCAGTGATACTCCTACTGTATGTAGATGATCTGTTTGTAACAGGTATGCATGGGTTGATTATTGATACGAAGAGGAAGCTTGCTACCGAGTTTGAAATGAAATACTTGGGTATGATGCACTATTTTCTAGGCATCGAGGTGTGGCAGAATGCGGATGGAATCTCCCTCGAACAAGGGAAATATGCAGTAGAGATCCTGAAGAGATTTAGGATGATGGGATACAAGGCCATGACCACACCTATGCCATCGAACCTGAAGCTATTGAGTGATGCTTCATCTGAGTCAGTTGATGCCATGATGTATCGTTAGATGATTGGGTCCTTGATGTACCTAACGAATACGAGACCAGATATTTGCTTTGTTGTGAACACCTTGAGTCAGTTTCCGACAGATCCGAGACATGTTCACTTGATTGCTGCAAAGAATATTCTGAGGTACCTAAAGGGTACAGTTGATTATGGGCTCAAGTATAAGGTTGATCAAAAGATTAACCTGGAAGGTTATGTTGATTCAGATTGGGAAGGCAGTGCCATCAATAGAAAGATCACTTTAGGGTGCTGCTTTAGTATGGGATCAGGTGTGATCTCTTGGTTTAGCAGGAAACAGTCTTGCGTGGCACTGAGTACAGCTGAAGCAGAGTATGTCACAGCTTGTTCAACTAGTTGTGAGGAAGTATGGCTGAGGAAGCTACTGTCTGATTTATTTGATCTCTAGTTGGATGCTACTTGTATTTATTGCGACAACCAGAGTTGTGTGAAGTTGTATGAGAACCCAGTGTTCCATGACAAGTCGAAGCATATCAAGATCAAATATCACTATATCAGGGATATGGTGCAAAGAGGAGCAGTGAAGCTCCAGTACATTGCGACGGACGAACAGATAACGGATGTGTTGACTAAGCCATTGGCCAGAGTGAAGTTTGAGTACTTCAGGGAGAAGCTTGGTGTTCTCCAGATTGAGGTTCCCTCCAAGGGGAATCGATGAGTCCATGAGCCATTCTGACATGTTGAAAAGATTGGTTCCTTCCATGGTCAGATGTAAGCGCTGAGCCATTCTGTCATGGTGAGAGGATTGGTTCCTTCCATGGTCAGACGTAAGTGCTGAGCCATTCTGAGGTGACTATGGGATGTGTTTCCACATGATTAGATATAAGCGTTGAATGCCATTCTCTGAGAGAATAGAGGCACCTGGTCAGTTACCAGGAATACTCAGCTTGGAGCTGAGGGCCATTCTGATGTGACTATGGGATGTGTTCCCACATGATCAGATGTAAGGGTAGATCCATTTTGACATGGGAGCAGGCTGGGCCCTCCCATGATCATATGTAAAGGTAGAGCCATTCTAACATGGGGGCAAGTTGGGCCCTCCAATGGTCAGATGTAAGGGTAGAGCCATTCTGACATGGGGGTAGGTTGGGCCCTCCCATGGTCAGATGTAATGGTAGAGCCATTCTGACATGGGGGCAGGTTAGGCCCTCCCATGGTCAGATGTAAGGGCAGAGCCATTCTGACATGGGGGCAGGCTGGGCCCTCCCATGTTCAGATGTAAGGGCAGATCCATTCTGACATGGGGGCATGCTGGGCCCTCCCATGGTCAGATGTAAGGGAAGAACCATTTTGACATGGGGGCAGGCTGGGCCCTCTCATGGTCAGATGTAAGGGCAGAGCCATTCTGACATGGGGGCAGGCTGGTCCCTCCCATGGTCAGATGTAAGGGCTGAACCATTCTGACATGGGGGCAGGCTTGGCCCTCCCATGGTCAGATGTAAGGGCTGGGCCATTCTGACATGGTGGTGGATGTGTTCCTCCCATGGTCAGATGCGAGTGTTAGGCATGCCATTCTGACATGGTGGCAGGTCGAGCCCTCCCATGGTCAAATATAAGTGTTGGACGGGCCTTTCTAACTGGGTTATATATAAGTGTTGAAGAAGATGAAGACCTACTTGGAGGCTAGGCCTACAACCAGCATGAGAAAGGGCTGGCTCTATAGAAATTCCTATGATGAGAAAAATCAAGAGATAGCACCAATGATGATCAAAATCAAGTGATGATCTAGATTCAGTGATGATCCTGATCCAGATCCAGTGATGATGATCCAGATCGAGTGATGATCCATACCCAGATGACGAGAACTCGATGATGATCCAGATGATACAAAGAAGAAGACTTGTGCTGATAAATTGTGTCGATAGAATACCTTCCTAGTTATGAGGCAGTGTTGATGTATTTGTAACTTTGGAATATATTCACTTATATATCTTATGTGTTGTATCCCGATGTTTATACCGGGAAGTGTTTGTAATGTATTTGAGTCATGTCATGCCCCGATGTTCCTATCGGGAGATTCAATAATGTAAACAAGTCATGTAAAGTCATTGTGGGTAACCCTCCTACTGATCAAGGGTTAAAGTCCCCATAGTTGTGGGGGCCTAGGGTTATTAGACTCTCCTAGAGAAGTTAGCCCTAGTGAGTTATTGTCAAGTCAGGAATTAGTATAAATAGAGAGCGAGCCTCTCTCTTTATCACACATTCACTCACACTCAGTTGTAGCACATAACTGAGAGAGAAGAAGTTGTTGGGACAAGAGAGAGAGAGACTACTACTGTCGGGAGATAATCTTACTTTTTTGGGGGTTTTTCTTTTGGTGCTGATTCTATCTCTGAGGAAGTTGCGGGGTTTTCTCCTTTATGGTTTCATCGAGGAACAACTTTGTGTTCATTGTCTCTTATGTTTGATTGTTGTACTTGTTATTCTCTCAGTTAAAGATCCTAAGATAATGCTAGCTTGAATGATAAAAATCTAACACATTCGACCCAGGTTCAGATCCCTTTTTCGTCAACAAAGCCCAAGATATCATCCCGACGGAGCATGACTCTGTTTCCAACACTTGCAATGTAGATGAAGCCTCACCCGAGAGATCTTACGAGAACTGCCAAAACTAGGTTTCTGCAGTTATGTGGGGAATTTCACTCTTACAATATCATTGAAAAACTCGACCAAAACCAGGAATTATACTTATGTATTCATTCATTCATTCAATATAACTATCTGCTAGTCCGTCAACACATATTGTAGTATTTAGCATAAATCATTAGCCCATATTTAACCTATTAGATGTGTGACACATATAGATCTGAGTTTTTTCATAACAGATGATGTGTGACATATTCAGATCAACTCATTCACGATAGACATACATTCAACATAAACACAAATATTAAGATACATAAAGACAAGATGTAACGTGGAAACCCATCCAAGAAAAACCACAAAGGTGCTCTTCATCTGGCATAAGAAATAGGTTAGAACCTTTGGTCTATGCACTCAGCTTGTAGACTCTTCTTTAGATATTCTTTACAATGCGTACATACTTATCTCGTCTCATGCTATTTGGTTTTTCTCTATGTAGTTCTCTTCTTTTTTGAATCATCGATCCACACACGGCATGGATCGATTATCTAACTAAGAAACTCTCTCTATCCTCAACCACAACAACAACCCTCATTTTCTAAGCCGTGCACCACTTGGTTCATGCGTTTAAAATATTTTTAGATTTTACAATTCTTGAACCAATCGTCAACTAACTAACAACTTTCAGTTTATAGGTTGTATTTCTAATTTAATACATTTAGTTTTATCTAAAAATAGGCACTATTGGCCCAAAATACAATCTTGATTTATTACTAAAAGCGAGATTTACGTCTAAATAATTCTTTCCAAAATTAGTCGAACTCTGCTTTTCGACTTTCTTTATTCCTCTTATGTTTTGGTTCCTTCCTCATGAATTCTTTCGTCCTAGCTTCTTCTGTCCTAGCTTCTTCCTCATATTGCGACCAGAATCCTGCGACCATAAAGTTCGTCTTTCCAACCATTATTCTGGTTCTTTCTTCTCATCTTTTTCTAGGGCCAACAAGCCCCCAACACTCACATGTGGCCCATCTCAAGCCACATTAGTCTAAAACCTCCGTCAATGCGACCCTGCTTTGAAACTATTGAAATATTTCACTAACTATTCGGTTTCCTATCGCACCTCTACTTCTACCTCATTCAATGTTTCCACAAGTTTGGAACTAGTGTGTTCCAAAGTTTCCAGTCCTGCTAACCCCAAGGCTTGTCGCACTTTTTAATGTACAAGTTGAATATTACCTATAACTTTATATGCTTTTACTTGCAACTCTGTGACCCTATCAATTCTCTTTTGTTGTTGTGTTCGTAGTTGTGCTGCATGATGTTGTAGCTTCTTCATGTCAGTAGACTTGGCCATTTTCTCTATTGTGGACAACTTCTATATATCGCTCTTCAATTTGTTGAAGTTTTCATTGGCAATATGTTGGTGTACTTTCGGTCGACCCAGGTTCAGATCCCTTATTCGTCAACAAAACCCAAGATATAAGCCCAATAGAATAGGACTCTGTTGGCAACACCTGCGATGCAGATGAAGTCTCACCCAAGATATCTTATGGGAACTTCAAGAACCAAGTTTCTGTAGTTATGTGGGGAATTTCAATCTTATAGTATCATCGAATCACTCGATTAAAACTGATAATTATACTTATTTTTTCATTCATTCATTCAAGATAACTATACACTAGTCTGTCAACACATATTGTAGTACTTAACATAAATCATTAGCCTATATTTAACCTATTAGATGTGCGACACATATAGATCTAAGTTTTTTCATAACAAATGATGTGCGACATATTCAAATCAACTCATTCACGGCATACATACATTTGACATAAACACAAATATTAAGATACATAGAAACAAGATATAACGTGGAAACCCATCAAGGAAAAACCACAAAGTTTCTCTTCATCTGGCATAATAAATAGGTTAGTACCTTTGGTCTGCGCACTCATCTTGTATACTCTTCTTGGTATCATGCTCTCTAGTTTTGGTCTATGTATTTCTTCTCTTCTTTTTTGAATCGTCGATCTGCACACAACCTAGATCAATTATCTAACTAAGAAACTCTCTCTATCCTCAACCACAACAACAACCCTCATTGTCTAACCTGCACATCGCTTGGCTTCATTCTTTTAAAAGCTTTTCAGCTTTTACAATTCTTGAACCAACCCTCAACTGACTCACAATTGTCATTTGATAGCCTGCCATTCTAATTTAATACATTTAGTTATATCTAAAAATAGACACTATTGGCCCAAAATACAATCATGATTTATTACTAAAAGCAATCTTTTAGTCTAACTAACTCTTTCCAAAATTAGTTGAAATCTGCTTTTCGACTTGCTTTATTCCTCTTATGTTGTGGTTCCTTTCATCACGGCTTCTTTCATTGTAGCTTCTTCCGTCGTAGTTTCTTCCTCATCTTGTGACCAGAATCCTGCGACTAGAATGTATTATTTCCAACCATTATTCTGGTTCTTTCTTCTCGTCTTTTCCTAGGGACAACAGGCCCCCAACACTCACTTATAGCTCTTCCTAAGCCACATTACTCTAAAACCTCCGTCAGTGCGACCTTGATTTGAAAATATTGAAATATTTTCATGACCAGTTCAGTTTCATGTCGCACCTTTTCTTCTACCTCCTTCAAGTTTGCCACAAGTTTGGAACTGATGTGTTCCAAAGTTGTCAATCTTGCTGACCCCAAGGTTTGTTGCACTTTTTCATGTACAGGTTGAATAATACTTGTAACTTTTTCTTTTTTCTACTTGCAACTTTGTGACCCATTCGGTTCTCTTTTGTTGTTGTGTTCATAGTTGTGCTACCCGTTGTTGTAGCTTCTTCATGTTGGAAGCCTTAGTCATTTCCTCTACTATTGGCAGCTTCTATAGATCGCTCTTCAACTTGTTCAATCTTGCCTCGGATGTATGTAAATGTTATGTTACCTATTCCAATTCTTCATTTTCAATCATAGCTTCCCATGATTGAGAAACTTGCTCGGCCGCCTTGGCATAAAGTGCCTCCGCTTCTTCGATCTTTGTTACAGCCTGAATTGCTACTTTTCTTCACTCTTCTAGTACCTCTGGAGGTGTACTTTGATTCACTTGTAATTCCAAATCCATGACTCTCTTGCAGAGGTTTTCAACAACCTCAACTAGTATAAATACTTTTTCCTCTGAAAACATCTCTAGCGTGCTGCCTTTGGTTTTGAAACTACTACAAGTGAGTGTAAAAGCCATGTCGAGTTGGTGCATGTCCTCCTACCAAGTCTTATCTTGTTGTTATGTGGTCTGGACTGTATTTTTCATCTTTGTGGCAATCTTGTGCAATGACTTGACCTAATTAACCAATGCACACTCTCTATTCTTCATTTCTGCCACTGCAGCATGCTGAATGGCATGCACTTCATACATCGGCAGCACAGGTAAATCTATGGTGACATGACCAAGATCTTTGATCATGGTATTGAGATTTGTTGTCCCCAAGTCAATTGCTTGACCCGAAACTTGAGTCCTTATTGATGGATTTGGTATCTATGCATCGCTAGGTCACTCTTTAGATGGGTCAGGTAGGTCCTCCAACTCAGGAAAGTATGGCGTTTGGTCGACCGCCACTCATACTTATTTTACTACATTGCAAAGTGTCTGTAGTAAATCAGTTATGCTACTTGTCAATTATGTATGTCGCTTTATCTATTCTTCGACATATTTCATTGTTGACTTATGCCATTATGTCTGTCAGAAGTGTATAGTCAACACTGGTAAGACCGACAAATTTAGATGATTTGTGACTCTTCTTCGTCTTTTGTTTTTTTTCCCAACCCTATATCTGTCGAGGTCTCAGTTGATTCATTTTGTTACCAATGTATATTTGGCATCTTTTCCAATTCTAACCTTTGGTGCATCGGTTGGTTTGGGTGAGACATAGTCTTGCAGCATGTGTGCTGCTTCATCTTCTGGTGGAGGTGTTGCTTCCTTCATGTGATCAGTTCCGCGACTAGTCCATTTTCTTTTTGAAGTGTCAGGCTAGTTTGGTCGTAAGACAACTCTTGGAAGAACGGGGGACGATGAAATGGGTTCTGCAACTCTTGGTGACTGTGATACCACTTCTTAGGTGTCTTCCATGATTGACATAGGTGCCAGAATCTCAAGACTTTATTGGTGGACAATTCTCGTGCTGGAGACAAAAATGATCGTCCTCTATGAAAAATCGCTTCGGCTTTTTATTGTAGTAAACAAATAATT
The DNA here is from genome assembly GCA_001517045.1 of Pseudotsuga menziesii. Lineage (NCBI taxonomy): Eukaryota > Viridiplantae > Streptophyta > Pinopsida > Pinales > Pinaceae > Pseudotsuga > Pseudotsuga menziesii. Next base: position 38,222 of record LPNX010806495.1, on the reverse strand, counting down.
AAGTGTACTCAGACGGATGCAATAGAATGAATGAAACTTTGGCACAAATATGATATATATTTACCCATTCAATTATTCATTCATTTGCAGGATCATGTAATAAATGGAAAGGTGGCAACGATTTCCATCAAATGGATCAATATTTCTAATCATTACAAGTAAACTGACAATCTAACCGTCACTTCACTTGTCAATTCAATGGTAGTTATTGTACATTAATGACAAAAGTGACAAAAAATAACGTCATCAAAATCTCCTGCGTTCTCAAATTAACTACTATCCAACTGTCACTTGCGACCAAAATCCATGTGTAACAACAATTCATGTCTTCTGACATGCATATGGCCTATGACACAGTCATTTCCTCGCAACAAACTGAGATTATACACCACTGTTTTTCTTGTTTGACAGACATATAGTCGGTCAACACATTTCTTCATCTGCAACAGACAGAGATTCTGTGACAACTTTTATTTTTCCTTGACAGACATATCATTTGTGACATAACGCTCATAAACTTGAAAAAAAAACACTCATACTTTTTGCAGAAATAACACTCATAAATCTATGAATTTTTGTCATTTTCTTTTTCTTTTATCTTTTATCTTTTCTCTTTTCTCATTTCTCATTTTTTTCGAACTCTCAGTCGACCAAATTGTGGTTATCCCATTAAGGATTTAACCAACTTCCATTCACTAATCCTTTGAATGGTGTAACGTCTAACTTATGCAATTGCACTGCTCCTCCTTCAATGATCTGAATGATAATATACGGTCCTAGCTAATTTGTTCTAATCTTGCTAGGATGATTAAAAAACTTACTGTCGTACATGATAACAAGATATCCAATGTGAAACTTCCTTTTCTTAATATGTCGATCATGCCAAGATTTCTTTCACTCATTCCTGACATTCTGATGATATCCTGCAAGAAATCGTTCTTCCTCCAATTGGACGACCTGTAATAATATTTCTTCAACAACACCAACATCTATCATCTTCGTTATGGAAGCTATCCTTAGACTAGGTACAATATATTGCATTGGCATGACAAAATCTTGCCAATAAACCAGTCAAAATGGAGTTTGGCATCTCAAATTCTTATAGGCCATGCGATAATACCATATTAGCACCACATATATCTTCTAACACCAATCATCTCTTTGAACATTGCAGATATTTGTCAATGTGTTCTCCAATATCTTGTTAAATGCCTCTAAAACACCATTTTCTTATGGGTGATTTGGTGTTGTCTTCCTGTGTTGAACTATAATTCTTTAGTTAACTCGTCGATCAACTAATTAACAAAATGTGTTCCCTAATCACTTATAAAAATCTTTGGGCATTTGAATCTAGTCACAACATTGTCCAATAAAAAATTTGCAACAGTCACAACAACACAATCCTTTACTTGTGTAACTTCACCCATCTAGTCAAGGTCTGTCACAGTAATAATGTATCATGCACCTGTTATTTTTCCTGGTGGGTTGATAAGACCCACAAAATCAAATTCCCATTTGTTAAAGGCCTATAATGTTATATGAGGTACTAGCAACATTTCATTTAGTCACGACGGATTTTCGATTCTATGGAAGATATCATAGTTGCGACAATAATCTCAAGCACTTGCATGCAAAGTAGGCCACCACAATCCTACTTGTAATATCTTTCATACAACATATTTTACAACATAATGTCCTCTTGTGACACCCGTATCCGCTTCATTCAATATCATTGGTTTCTCATGTTCCAATACATAGAGACAAAGAATTTTGTCAGGTCTCGTCTTATACAGTTGTCCACCGATCAAGTGGAAATCTGCATCTTGTACAACTAATTGTTTCTTTTGCATAGTACTAAATTCTTTGGGTGTATATCCCATACTTAAGAAATGTATAATATCCCTGTAATGATCATCAAACATCCTTATTGAAAATAATTGTGCATTAGGAAAACTATCGTCGAGACTCACAGGTTCTTAGCCACTTTCTAGCCTCGACATATGGTCAGGTCCTGAATTCAGTTGGTCAGGCTTAACAATTATTTCAAATTCAAATTCTTGGAAGAGAAGAATCCATCGACAAATATTCCCCCCCAAAACTGGCTTATTGACCAGGTATTTCAATGCAAAATGATCTGTGTACATTTTGAAATGTCCACCCAGCAGATAGTGTTGAAATTTATGAAGAGTGTATACCATGGCTAGTCCTTCTCTCTCTGTCATGGTATATTTCTTCTATGTCATTGATAAATTTCTGCTAACAAAGGCAATAGGATGATTCATAGACCTTCGTTAGGTTGTTCTAGTACAACTCTGAGTGCGAAATGATGATGCATCAACATGTACATGAAAATATTTCTTCCAATATGGAAAAAATAGTATGGTTTATGTAACCATCTTATTCTTTAGGGTGTCAAGACTCTCTTGGAATTGTTCACTCCACTGAAACTTAAAATCCTTATTCAATAGCTTCTCCGTAGGGGCAATCACCTCTACATACCCTCTGATAAATTTCTGATAGTACCTTGTATGTCCCAATGTTGTTCTCAATTATTTTACTATCGAGAGTGGTGGTTGTTCGACAATGATCAAAATTTTAGCAATATCTACTAAGATACCATCGCGACAAACCACATGACCCAACAAAATTCCAAATGGGGCACAAAAAATACATTTCTTTAGATTTAGAGAAATATAATACTGTCGACATCATTCCAACATATTTATGAGGCTCTCAATATGTTTTTTATGAGCCCAAATACCATCCAGTTATCAAAGTAGACTTCAAGAAACTTATGAATAAAATCCTTGAAAGAAACCACTACTATCTTGGAAAAGATAGCATGAGAATTCTTGAGTCCAAAGGGAATTACCATATTCTATAAACATCCCCACTCAGTCGTAAAGGCGGTATTGTCTCGATCTTCCTTCACAACTGATATGATGGTAGCCAGAGAACACATCAGTAAATAAATAGACTTCTTCAATTCTGACACTTTCCAATACTTCATCGGTAACCGGAGTCGAAGATGGCTCATGCAAGCAGGCATCGTTCAACTTCCTTAGGTCGATGCAAATACGCATTTCACTAGCAGTCTTCTTATATTTCACTACAATTGGGCTGGTTCGCTCAAACTCTTCGAAAGGTTCTATGATACCTGCATCCAACATTCGATCTAACTATGTCTTAACATTTTTTTTGTACTACAGATTGATTTGATACCGCCGTTTCTTAATAGGCTTTGCGTTGGGATTTAATGGAATCTTCATCTCTCCAAGATCTCCAACAAGCCCCTTCATCTCAAAAAAAAATCATGGAAAACTGATCCTGAAATTCATGTAGTAATTCTGTGATATTCCTGATAGTCCCATCGTCCCAATAATCTCCAATATTGGCAAACTTTGGATTCTCTGGGGATCCAATATTTACTTTTATTATTATTGAGGGATTCAAAAACTAGTCGCTTGAAATATCAAATCCTTCCATCATTCGAGTACCCTCATACTCTGGGATATTATGTTTCACAGGTCATCATCATAAGGTTCACCCATCACATTATAACACTCCATACAGTGTTGGATTGTTGTGTTGCTCTAATTAAAATTTATCATCGACACAAGAATATCTTCCAAGATATTTGTATTGATCACTTGCAGAGCAACATCAATCAATTGATGGTCATCAACAAACTCAAACATGTGTGTAAATCTAGAAGCTATTTCTACCCATTCGATTGTTCCGCGTCACATCCTAACCGATGGGTACCAGTTCCTTCGTATCATGTCCAATGTATGTATAAACCGATGGACCCATTCCTGTCACGAACATGCTTCCTATGTCGCATGGAAATATTTGATGTGCTCGACCTTCTCTCCAAATCATATCTCCATTAATATTCGACATTGAGGCCATTTTGAGATAGATTGTTTATGTGTGACCCACCATTTGGAAGGGGTAGCCTTCAATGAAAATTCTAGATCCTAAAAGCACTAAGGTTCTATGACTTTCTCTTCAAATTCTGTAAGAATAGATTCCATGTTAGGTAAACCTTCATATGTGGGTATATCACTTACCTTGATACCTACCCGTGATACAGATTGTGTAATTCTTGAGCATATTATCATTGACACTTCATGCAATCAGTTCTTCCAGTTTTCTAGAGCTTCTCCAAAATCTGATGTGCATGAACTAATGCTTCTCCAACTGAGCTTTTCGTTGACCATTGGATTCAGATAATGATCCATTACAAAAGTGATGTTATAAATATGGTTCAGATAGCCTCTTGTCCTTCACTATTCACCTACTCGACATATCTCTGGCCTTCTAGAGGATCAATTGGTGCAACCACCCTTAGCTTTGATTCTTCAAACATTAAAATCCTCTTCTTAAAGTTGATAATAATATGATTATCAATGGCCCAATCAATCCCCGAAAGTGCAGGATACAGATTTGTATCATCAACAATGTCAATCACTTTGAAGTCGGCATAAGTTTTGAGTCCTTCTATCTCGACAGGCACCTAAGTCAGTCGACCGATAGGTCAATCCCAGTTGGACATGAGACCATACGAGTCTCATATTTCCCATACTCTCCCAATTCTATATAGTAAGAATGTTAACATTAGATCCCAAGTCCATAATAATATAGTCCATGTCACAATCTCCTATTTAGAAAATCATTCTCAGTTCTTGACAATTCTTCAATCTTTTCCCAATATGATTAACCCTTCTTTATGGTCAGAAGTCTTCCTAAGGTTCTTCTATTAGAGTTGTCAATTCTACTGCAACATATTTATCTTGTATTAGTGTTAAGCAGATTTTAAAGAACTATTTCAGTTTACTAACATTTTCCGTTGGTTTCTTTTAGAATAGTTGGTAAAATCTCTCAGGCATTTCTAGTATTGGTCCTTCAGGTGGTATAGCAGCAGAGGTCAATACTTGATTTCTATCAACGAATTCTTGTCGTTTTCCCATGAACACTTCCTTTTCTTTTTGGACATCGAATGATACTTTATTTTGTGTTGTTTGTCACACTTGTAGTTGTCCATATGGTGCTTCTTGATCTTCCCTAGTCGCAACACCTCCTCTTGTCACGATAGCAATATTTAGCTCTCTTGGCTCAACAAAGATCTTATGGATATTTGGATTGGGGTTCTGTGGTGGGTTCGGATTTCCCACATTCCTATCTTGTCACTTGCGATCAATTAAGGGAATTCCTCGATAGTATGATAAAAATATTTACAATACAAACACATCGTAGTAGTATTTGTGCAGTCCCTGTAAAAATGTCTAGGCTACCCACAATTAAAACATATAAATTGGCCTGTTCCATGACCAAATCATCGGCCTCTAAAAATTTCATCCCCCTTGGGTTGAGGGTATTGTGCTTGCAGATATTGATCGTAAGGATATTGAGCCTATGGATATTGATTATGAGCTCGCTCATCCTGCATTTGTTCATCGTTCTTCATTAAATAGGTGTCACATAATTCATAAATATCGGCCAGTTGTCTTTGTGATGCCATTCGGTTCTGCATCTGGTACATCATAGTTCTTCTTGTACTTCCTTCCCTTTCTTGATATCTTGAAGTTGCAATTTCATGTTGAAAAGTTGTCACTGGATCTGCATCATTCCTACACCAGTTTCTCTGACCAGTGAGGCTTCCAATTCTAGAGCTTCTCTCTGAGATACAATATTTTGTTGCATCAAAGGAATACAGATGTGTGGTAACATCGCCACAGTAAACCATTCTTTGTGTTGAACATCCAACATTTGGAAACTAACTTTGGACATCAACATTTTGAATCTTTGGTCGAAGTCCCAAACATGCTTCATAGGAAAGTTCTTAATATGTTTTATCTCTGTAATACACTGTGACTCAAACTTAGGCTTCCTAAACTCATCTAATAATCCTGCCCAAATTTGATCTAATGTCTTCTACGGGATCCCTAATGGAACCACAAATAATTTCATGTACTAATCCAACACACGACCTCTAATGGTTGTGATCATCTGAGATTTCTTGATGGCTTCATCTTAGACCTGTCACATGGTCCTTACGGCTTCGCATAGAAACCAATGTTGTCTTCTAACTTATTTCCATTAAATATTGGCAACTTTATATCATTCTTGAATTCTGTTTATTCTTGGGACTACGGAATTATAGGTTTGGATAGTGGGAGTCCCTTTTATGTTATTCCTACTATTACTTATACTTTAATTGATGAAACCATTGGGTGCTGAGTTTCTAGATATTACCTCCAGATATGTACACGGGGCAACGGGTATGCCGAAATCGTAATCTGGATATGGGGCTTCTTCTTTGTCTTTTTTTTTCTCCAGATATAACATGGTATTCTTCTTCCTTGTCGCGTGAAACTTCGTCAATGTGCGATGTCAATTCATAGTCCTCTCCTTCAGTTGCATTGCAACTTCCTTTTCTTGTCGCAATACTATTGATGTATTTGTAACTTCAGAATGTATTCACTTGTATATCTTATGTATTGTCCGATGTTTATTCCAGAAAGTGTCTGTAATGTATTTGAGTCATGTCATGTCCCGATGTTCCTATCGGGAGATTCAATAATGTAAACAAGTCATGTAAAGTCATTGTGGGTAACCCTCTTATTGATTAAGGGTTAAAGTACCCACAGTTGTGGGGCCTTAGGGTTATTAGACTCTCCTAGAGAAGTCGGCCCTAGTGAGTTATTGTCAAGTCAAGAATTAGTATAAATAGAGAGTGAGCCTCTCTATTTAAAACACATTCACTCACACTCAGTTGTAGCGCATAACCGAGAGAGAAGAAGTTGTTGGGACAAGAGAGAGAGAGAGTACTGCTGTTGGGAGATCATCTTACTGTTTTTGGGGTTTTTCTTTTGGTGTTGATTCTATCTCCGAGGAAGTTGCGGGGTTTTCTCCTTTATGGTTTCCCTGAGGAAAACTTTGTGTTCATTATCTCTTATGTTTGATTGTTGTGCTTGTTATTCTCTCAGTTAAAGATCCTAAGATAATGCTAGCTTGAATGATAAAAATCTAACATGGTATCAGAGCTAACCTGAGAAGAAGACACTATGCAACTGTGGAAACTAGGGCTTCCTACTTTTTGGATCTCTCTCCATAGATTTTAAGCAAAATAAGGTTGGGCTGATTCTCCTCTCGAGGGCACATCTTTCTATCGAAGTAGAATCTGATTCTGATCATTTTCAATTTTTGACCCGACACTACTGTCGAAAATTAGGGCTTTCCACAAAAGTGGAATTTTTGAGTGAGCCCATGCCTGGATTGATCTCCTCCCCAAAATCAAAGTTTATAGATCAAGATCAAAGTTTTTGGTTGGACAAAACTCTGAGAAAGTCAAACCCTAATCTACTCCTAAACCAGCTCTGTAGAAATTCATCTCTAGATCCAGATCCGACATCTTAACCTGGTAAGATCTAAATCTTTTGCATTTCCATTTGAAGTTCTCTGTTAAGATGTCTCATCATACCAAGCTTGAGGGAGCTGATAACTTCTGAGCCTGGAAGTATAGGATCTCCCTGGTCTTGGAAGAAAATGAGTTGGACTCTTACATCATGGAAGAGGTTCCAGTTCCAAAGGGAGATGAGGCTAAAGCCTTACACGGGAAGAAATTGGTCATGGATAAGAGGATTATTGCTTATTCAATCAAGGATCATCTCATACCACAAGTGTCCTCCCTAAAGATACCTAAAGCTGTGTTTGATGCCCTAACCAAACTGTTTGAAGGAAAGAACATAAACTGGAAGATGACTTTGAGGAACCAGTTGAAGAATGTGAAGATCCAGAATGTGGAGACCATACAGTCATACTTCACAAGGATCTCCCAGATCAAAGAACAACTTGAAGCAGTGGATGAAGAAGTAGAGAATGCAGAGATTGTAATGACCACCTTGAATGGTCTCCCTAGATCATGGGACTCCTTTATTCAAGGGATTTGTGCTACAAGAAAGCTAGTCTCCTTCAGTAGACTATGGGAGGAATGCTCACAAGAATAAGCTCAAATAGCAGCCCGAGAAGAAAATATGGGAAGTGAAGATCAAGCTCTCATGGTACACTCCAAGAAAAACAAAAGGGACTATCATAATTCTAAAGGTAAGCATCCTCCCTCCAGAAAAACTCAACTTAGATGTTTTACTTGTGATGAAATAGGACACTATGCCAGAGATTGTCCTAGAAACAAAACAAATGCCCACAAGAATAAGAACAACAAGAGAATACATCATGCTCATGCTACAAAAGATGTTGAACCTTCCACAAAGAGAATCAAGCAAGAAAGTGATGATTCTTCAAGTGATGAAGAATATGTTGTTATTTTTGCTCTCACGAGAAACATCACACACAGAAGCAATGATTGGCTTATAAATAGTGGGGCTTCCAAACAGATGACAGGATTCAAAGAATCCTTTGTGAAACTATCAAAACATGAATCACCTCACAAGGTGAAACTTGGAGATGATTACCAGTATCCAATAAAAGGCAGTGGGGAATCCTCCTATAAGCTAGACTCTGGAAAGTCTACGAAGATGAAGGATGTCTTGTTTTTACCAGGACTAAAGAAGAACCTCCTCTCCATATCTATATTAGATGCGAAAGGAATGAGGGTTGCATTTATAGATGGCCATGTCCTCATGTGGCCAAAAGGAAAGGCTATTGATGATGCAGTAGTGATTGGAGAGCAAGAGGGAGAATTATACAAATTGAAGGGCCAACCAGAACAAGCTTTGGTCCATGACTCAGTAGAGCCAAATGAACTTTGGCATAGAAGGCTTGCACATGTGCACTATAAAGCACTACCACTTGCAAGCAAAGTTATTGAAGGTATTCCAAAAATACAAACAAAACATGACTGTGTTTGCAAAGGATGTGCGAAAGGAAAGAACACAAAGAAGACATTTCCAAGTAGCGAGAGCAAGGAAAAAGGAATCTTGGAAATCATTCACTCCGACGTATGTGGTCCGATGTCATCCACTTCATTAAGCGGGTATGTATACTATGTTTCTTTTATTGATGATTTTTCTAGGAAGACATGGATATACTTCTTGAAGAACAAAGATGAAGTATTCAGCAAGTTCAAGGAATTCAAAGCCTTGATCAAGAACCACACAGAAAAGAAGATCAAGACTTTTTTTATCAGATAATGGCGAAGAATTCAGATCAAATGAATTCAAACATTTATGTAAAGATTCAGGGATTAAGAGGGAGTTAACCACTCCACATAATCCACAACAAAATGGGGTTGCAGAAAGGAAGAATAGAACGATCATGGAAGCTGCAAGGGCCATCCTTCATGATCAAGATCTTCCCATGCATATATGGGCAGAAGCTGCCAGAACAACGGTGTATGTATAGAACCGTACTCCACACAGATTAATTGACAACAAGACACCTAAAGAAGTATTTTCCAACAAGAAAGCAGAAGTCAGCCATCTTAGAATATTCGGTTGTCTAGTGTACATACATATTCCGAAAGAAAAGAGGACAAAGTTAGATCCTTCAAGAAGGAAGGGTATATTTGTGGGATACTCTGAAAGATCAAGGGATTATAGAATATACTTTCTAGGATTCAAGAAGATCGACATCAGTAGGGATGTAACATTTTACGAAGACTCAGCTTACAAAAAATCTAGAAAGAGACCTGGTAAAGAACCTGAAGAAACAGAAGTACCTAGAATTCATGACACAACCATGAACGAAGAAATTCAAGAAGAAGATCGAGAATTAGAAGAACCTCAAGAACATGTAGATCCACGTTAGGAGAAGAATCCTCAAAAGAGAAAACCTGCTTGGGTATGAGAAGCTATCCAAGGTGCAAAAAGATATGGGGCTCCAGAAGAAAACCACAGAGAAAGGAAAAGAACCAGGTCCTGCTCCAGTTATGTAGCCTTAATATGTGACTTCATCGATAAAGAACCTTCCAACTATGAAGAAGCAACAGAAAGGAAAGAATGGAAGGATGCTATGATCGAAGAGTATCAATCGATCGTGAAGAATGATGTCTGGGATATTATCCCAAGACCAGAAGGGAAGTCTGTTGTAACTTCCAAATGGATTTACAAGATCAAGCATGCTGCAAATGGCAGCATAGAGAAATATAAAGCAAGATTTGTGGCTCGTGGCTTCTCCCAGAAAGAAGGACTAGATTATGAAGAAACTTTTGCACCTGTAGCTAGATACACTTCCATCAGATCACTATGTGCTCTGGCTGCAGTGATGAAATGGAAGATACACTAGAGGGATGTCAAGACTGCCTTCTTGAATGGTGTAGTAGAAGAGGAACTGTATGTGAATCAGCCACTCAATTTTGAGACACATGACAGGGAGTCTCATGTGTGTAAATTGAAGAAAGCCCTGTACGGTTTAAAACAGGCACCCAGGACATGGTACAGCAAAATTGATAGCTTTCTATCTAGTTTGGGATTTACCAAGAGTAAAGCAGATTCCAACCTTTACTACAAGGTTGAAGAGGGTAACCCAGTGATACTCCTACTGTATGTAGATGATCTGTTTGTAACAGGTATGGATGGGTTGATTGCTGATACGAAGAGGAGGCTTGCTGTAGAGTTTGAAATGAAACACTTGGGTATGATGCACTATTTTCTAGGCATGGAGGTGTGGAAAAATGTGGATGGAATCTCCCTCCAACAAGGGAAGTATGCAGCAGAGATCTTGAAGAGATTCAGGATGATGGACTGTAAGGCCATGACCACACCTATGGCATCGAACCTGAAGCTATTGAGTGATGCTTCATTCGAGTCAATTGATACCATGATGTATCATCAGATGATTGGGTCCTTGATGTACCTGACGAATACAAGACTAGATATTTGCTTTGTTGTGAACACCTTGAGCCATTTCCTGATAGATCTGAGACATGTTCACTTGATTTTTGCAAATCATGTTCTGAGGTACCTAAAGGGTACAGTTGATTATGGGCTCAAGTATAAGGTTGATCAAAAGATTAACATAGAAGGTTATGTTGATTCAGATTGGGCAGACAGTGCCATCAATAGAAAGAGCACTTCAGGGTGCTGCTTCAGTATGGGATCAGGAGTTTTCTCCTGGTTTAGCAGGAAACAGTATTGCGTGGCACTGAGTACAGCTGAAGCAGAGTATGTCGCAGCTTGTTCAGCTAGTTGTGAGGCAGTATGGCTGAGGAAGCTATTGTCTGATTTATTTGATCTCCAGTTGAATGCTACTTGTATATATTTCGACAACCAGAGTTGTGTGAAGTTGTCAGAGAACCCGGTGTTCCATGACAAGTCAAAGCATATTGAGATCAAATATCACTATATCAGGGATATGGTGCAAAGAGGAGCAGTAAAGCTCTAGTATGTTGCGACGAATGAACAGATAGCTGATGTGTTGACTAAGCCATTGGCCAGAGTGAAGTTTGAGTACTTCAGGGAGAAGCTTGGTGTTCTCCAAATCGAGGTTCCTTCCAAGGGGAAGTGATGAGTTCATGAGCCATTCTGACATGGTGAGAGGATTGGTTCCTTCCATGGTCAGATATAAGTGCCGAGCCATTCTAACATTGTGAGAGGATTGGTTCTTTCCATGGTCAGATATAAGTGCTGATCCATTCTGAGGTGACTGTGGGCTGTGTTCCCACATGATCGGATATAAGTGTTGAAGGCCATTCTCTGGGAGAATGGAGGCACCTGGTCAGTTACCAGGAATACTCAGCTTGGAGCTAAGGGCCATTCTGATGTGACTGTGGGATGTGTTCCCACATGATCATATGTAAGGGCAGAGCCATTCTGACATGGGGGCAGGATGGGCACTCCCATGGTTAGATGTAAGGGCAGAGCCATTCTGACATGGGGGCAGGCTGGGCCCTCCCATGGTCAAATGTAAGGGCTAAGCCATTCTGACATGGGGGCAGGTTGGGCCATCTCATGGCCAGATGTAAGGGCTGAGCCATTCTGAAATGGGGGCAGGCTGGTCCCTCCCATCGTCAGATGTAAGGGTTGGGCCATTCTGACATGGGGGCAGGTTGGGCCCTCCCATGGTCAGATGTAACGGTTGGGCCATTTTGACATGGAGGTGGATGTGTTCCTCCCATGGTCAGATGTGAGTGCTGGGTGTGCCATTCTGACATGGGGGAAGGATGGGGCCTTCCATGGTCTTATATAAGTGCTAAACGGGCCTTTCTGACCGAGTCAGATATAAGTACTGAAGAATATGAAGACCTACTTGGAGGCTAGGCCTACAACCATCATGAGAAAGGGCTATCTCTGTAAAAATTCCTCTGACGAGAAGAATCAAGAGATAGCACCCATGATGATGACCCAGTGATGATCCAGATCGAGTGATGATCCAAATCCAGTGATGATGATCCAGCAGTAATGATCCAACAGTGATGATCCAGATCGAGTGATGATCCAGATCCATATGAATATGACTTGAAGATGAAGATGATGAGAACTCTATGATGATCCAGATGATACAGAGAAGAAGACTCGTGCCGATAAATTGTGTCGAGATAATACCTTCGTAGTTAAGAGGGAGTGTTGATGTATTTGTAACTTCAGAATGTATTCACATGTATATATTATGTATTGTACCCCGATGTTTATTCTGGGAAGTGTCTGTAATGTATTTGAGTCATTTCTTGCCCTGATGTTCCTATCGGGAGATTCAATAATGTAAACAAGTCATGTAAAGTCATTGTGGGTAACCCTCCTATTGATCAAGGGGTAAAGTCCCCACAGTCGTGGGGCCTTAGGGTTATTAGACTCTCCTAGAGAAGTCAACCCTAGTGAGTTATTGTCAAGTCAGGAATTAGTATAAATAGAGAGTGAGCCTCTCTATTTAACACACATTCACTCACACTCAGTTGTAGCACATAACTGAGAGAGAAGAAGTTGTTGGGACAAGAGAGCGAGACTACTGCTGTTGGGAGATCATTTTACTGTTTTTGGGGTTTTTCTTTTGGTACTGATTCTATCTCTGAGGAAGTTGCGGGGTTTTCTCCTTTATGGTTTCCCCAAGGAAAACTTTGTGTTCATTGTCTCTTATGTTTGATTGTTTTGCTTGCTATTATCTAAGTTAAAGATCCTAAGATAATGCTAGCTTAAATGATAAAAATCTAACAAATCCTTCTTCTCTATCCCGACCGAAATCTTCTTCCACTCCTCAAGATTCCACTTTATAGTCGAGTCTCGCTCTCACCAAAAAACATCTCAGCTTACTCTGCTCCATTTTTCTCAAACTTATCTTGCGACATATCCCAGGTCTTCGCACACAAATATTTATTCATCGAAATCTATACTCAGAATCCCTTTCTCACATATGAGCATCTTGATCCACAACTTTAAAGAATTCAGATAACAACCTTTAGGTCCTTGGAAAATTTCTCTTTTCATCTCACTATACAATTTTATTGTGTCGAATGCAGTTTTTGTGATATATCTGCCTGAAATACTATCAACCCAAAATTTGACAACTCTAGATATGATATTGCGAGTTCCTTTAATCTGTTGTATCAACTGGGGACTCCACTATGTCGGTTCTCCTCCTTGAAATTTTTTCCACTAGGTCAGTAGCTTCTACAACCACTCATGTAACATAATAGGAATTTCACTAAAGAACATTTCATGAATGTCCGTGGAAAGGTATCATTCCAACCACTTTGTTGGGTTTAGTCACGATCCTTCACTTTCTTCCTGTGCAAACTCTAGTTCTTTAAATCAACCCAGTCTTGAATTTTAGGATTCGTCGGGTGCCAAAGCATATTCCCACCAGAATGATTCACGGTCCGACAAGGGAACCATCTGTTGGCATACTTTCAGTTGACCCAGGTTCAAATCCCTTTTTCTTCAACAAAGCCCAAGATGTCGGCTCGATAGAGCAGGACTTTGTCGAGAACACCTGCAACATAGATGAAGTCTCACCCAAGATATCTTATGGGAACTTCCAGAACCAAGTTTCTACAGTTATGTGGGGAATTTCACTCTTGTAGTATCATCAAATCACTCGACCGAAACCAGAAATTATACTTTTGTTTTCATTCATTCATTCAAGATAACTATCTATGGGTCTGTCGACACATATTGTAGTATTTAACATAAATCATTAGCCCATATTTAACCTATTAGATGTGCGACACATATAGATATGAGTTTGTTCATAACATATGTTGTGCAGCATATTCAGATCAACTCATTCATGACACAGATACATTCGACATAAGAAAAAATATTAATATACACAGATACAAGATGTAACGTGGAATCCCATCCAGGAAAAACCACAAAGGTGCTCTTCATTTGGCATGAGAAATAGGTTAGCACCTTTGTTCCACGCATTCATATTGCAGATTCCTCTTTAGATATTCTTTACAATTCGTACATACTTCTCTAATCTCATTCTCTCTAGTTTTGGTCTATGTATATCTTCTCTTCTTTTCTGAATCATTGATATGCATAAAGCCTGGATCGATTCTCTAACTAAGAAACTCTCTATATCCTCTACCACAACAACAACCGTCACTGTCTAACCCGCACATCGCTTGGTTTCATGATTTTATAAGATTTTTGGCTTTTACAATTCTTTAAGAAATCGTCGGCTGACTCACAACTGTCAGTTGACAGGGCGTCTTTCTAATTTAATACATTTAGTTATATCTAGAAATAGGCACTATCATCCCAAAATACAATCGTGCTTTATTACTAAAAGCAAGCTTTTAGTCTAACTAACTCTTTCCAAAATTAGTCGAACTTTGCTTTTTGACTTGCTTTATTCCTCTTTTTTCATGGTTTCTTTTGTCACAACTTCTTCCTCGTATTGTGACCAGAATGTTCATCTTTTCGACCATTATTCTGATTCTTTCTTCTTGTCTTTTCCTAGGGACAACACCCTACAACATCTAAGACTACAACTCTAAATTCTATAACATATCTCATATAATAACTAACTCTTACAGCCACTACCCTCGATAATCTCTAATATAACATATACCCCTTTAACATCTATACTCTCTCACCCCTAGCATTATATCCCTAACCATTGTAATTAATAATAGCATTGCAACTATAGCCATTGCAATAGCTAGAATCTAAATCATATAGCCCACACATCCCATAATCTTTAATCTACACAACCCTTATCAATAATAGACACTTATAACCTCTAATTTAACCCTAAAAACTTATAACCCATGTTAACCCTAACGTCTGTAACCCATAGTATGCATAACATATCAATTTTAACACTCCTTATTCCTAATCCTTAATCCCAATAACTCCTTACACATAACCCCTATAAACTCTAACACATAACCCCTTTAAATTCTATCCCCCAACCCATACAACTCCTAAAACATACAACCCTTAATGCATGTGCCTCTAACAACTATAATCTCTAACCCCTATTTTCCAAGACCCATTTAAATATATATTGACTAACTCTTATAATCATTATCACCCACACCAATTTACCCCTAATATAGACCATATAATCATTAGTATCTAATTAAGATAACACATAACACATATCACATATAACCCCCAATATTACTGATAACCCTCGATAATCTCTAATATAACATATACCCCTTTAACATCTATACTCTCTCACCCCCTAACATTATATCCCTAACCATTGTAATTAATAATAGCATTGCAACTATAGCCATTGCAATAGCTAGAATCTAAATCATATAGCCCACACATCCCATAATCTTTAATCTACACAACCCTTATCAATAATAGACACTTATAACCTCTAATTTAACCCTAAACACTTATAACCCGTGTTAACGCTAACGTCTGTAACCCATAGTATGCATAACATATCAATTTTAACACTCCTTATTCCTAATCCTTAATCCCAATAACTCCTTACACATAACCGCTATAAACTCTAACACATAACCCCTTTAAATTCTATCCCCCAACCCATACAACTCCTAAAACCTACAACCCTTAATGCATGTGCCTCTAACAACTATAATCTCTAACCCCTATTTTCCAAGACCCATTTAAATATATATTGACTAACTCTTATAATCATTATCACCCACACCAATTTACCCCTAATATAGACCATATAATCATTAGTATCTAATTAAGATAACACATAACACATATCACATATAACCCCCAATATTACTGATAAATTAGTATAAGCCCTACTATATATAAATTTCAAATTTCATTACTCCTTGCTTGTAACCCTTAGAGACTATAACTCATTTAAGCATATAATCATTCGCGCTAATAACCATTATTACCCATAATGAATATGCCCCTAGTATAAACCATATAAATCATAATATCTAACTATGATAACACATATCATAATCCCTAATGTAACTACTAAGTTTTAAATTCATTCAAATCTATATATGCTGACCATAATAACCCCTTATTCTTAACCTTATATTTATTTCCTCCAAGTCCTAACCCATATAAACAATTTAATCCTATAAGATGTCATTCTTAATACATATAAGTTATTACAACTAATACATATAAATTTATAACTCTAACCCTTTAGCCTCATTTTTCACAACACCTAACTCTTATAACCATAACCACTACACCTGATAACTTGTATCCTTAAACCTTATTACTCTCGACACCTAGTACTTATAACAATAATCTCTAACCTTTTTAATATCTTATGGATATGGTAATACCGAAGCCCTATGTTGTGTGGGAGGCCCCCCCACCCTTCACCCCCACTCTCGAAGATCGCTTCCGATGGAAGCGTCCAAGAAGCACTCGAGAAGTGCGCTTCCTAAACGCTCCCGTATGGGGGAGCATTTCCAGGAAGGTAGCTTCGAGGCAAAAAAAAATGATCCCACCATCTTTTCCAAGTTTTCTTTAGAAAAAAACTAAAATTTTAAGTGATGGGTGGGGGGTAACTAACCCTAGGTCCATACCAATGCTATATAAAGGAGGAAGAGCCTACTCTAATAACAAAAACCTAAACTTAGTAATCATCAGTAGCATTAAATGGTAATATTAAATTCTTAAAGTAAAAGTTGGCATTCTCCTTATCTTTCATTTTCTATCATTTTACTTAAATTTTTAACATTACCATTAATTGTTTCAGGATGTTTGAGAGTGGTTCCAACCTCATCAGACTTCGAATGCAAAAAGTAGAATTTTTTATCCCATTCAAAATTCAACAGGGTTAACATTTTTTAGGATTGCAGGATTGGAAAGTTTCCACTGGATTCTATCATGTATGAGGGTATGGGATTGCCATTTAATCAAACACATCAACCCCTCTATGTATCTTGATGCTGGTGGTGTTGCTTTTTCAGATTGATGTTGGTGGCCTCAAAACTAGTTTTTGAATAATCCCTAGTTTATAGCCTATTTATTGATATACTTTGGTTCAGATATGGATTACACTCAGAGCTATTTTGGTTGTATGCACTCTTACTTTCTATATACATGAGAAACTTTGCGTATTTGTGTGAAATGGTTTGAATTTTGATAGATTCACATGGTTTTGTTGACATATGCATCAAAATATATCAAAATATATATTATATAAAAAAACGCTCCCACCCTGGAAGCTTTTGAAAATTTTGCTTTTTGCTTCACTCCTGCTTTCTGCTTCTCACTTTCGCTCCCGCTCCCAATTAAACTTGTTGAATCCATATCAACCCTATATCCCCTTACCATTAACCCATATCAAACCTTAATATAACCTTAAATCCATGCAAACTCATAAAAAATCATAACCCTAACACCTATAAATTCCAACTTTAAAACTTGATCGTTGATGCTTATAACTCCTAACATCTTATACACAAATAAACTTCACAAATTTAACATATGTACCTTAACCTTTATACTCCCACATCTTATAACACTATAATCCATAACCATTGTAATTCTTCATACCAAACCCTAGTCTCTAATCCATCAACTTTTATCGCCCTTGATATAATTATATAGTAATATAGATTATAACCTCTAATTCCAATAAGTCTTAAACCTTATCATATTTTAAATTTTATGGCCCCTACAACCCTCAATCCTTACCACCTCTAAGACCATCACACTGATAACTTACATCCCCCAATCTATAAATTCCAAAACAACTATAATTGTTAACTCATGTATTGTTAGTCCATATAAAACCTAATCCCTTTAATCCACCTAACCCCTAACCTCTAGATATAATACTTAACCTTTGAATTTTATAGCATATTACTATATAATCACTAACTCTTATCACCACCATCATCCATAACCTCTAATATAGAATTCACCCATTTAACACATAAACCTTTATCCCTTTAACATATCATTCCTTAACATCTATAATCACCTACACCTAGTGCTATAATCCTAACCGCTATAATCACTAACAATTAACCCATATAGCCCATGTAACTGCTCACTTTAAAGCATATAATCCTTGTCAACCCATAACATTGATAAAATCCAATATAACCCTTATAAACATATGTAACCCATGATAGATATAACTTATAATATTTATCGCTACTTATCCCTATCCTTCTAATGTCACTAAATTTGAACACATAAACCATATAAACTATAACACATAACCCCTATAAATTCCTAAACCCTACAATCATCAACACATATGACCCCTAACACCTATGATCTCCAACCCATATTTCCCCTAACCAATTAACCCTATAGTTGCCAAATTTTATAACCATTACCACCCATAACCCATGTACTCTATAATATAAATCTTATAATCCCTATTCTTTAATTTTTGTAACGCATATAACCTATAACCCCTAATATAACCAATAACTCTCACAACCTATAAACTTTTAAGCTGTAACCCCTACAACTAGACACAATAACTACTTATTCCTAATCCTTATGTTATATTCTCTAAGTCCAATCCCATATAAACCATCCCTCTTATCCTATATAATATATTACCCCTAACACATATAATTGTACAACTCTAACACTTAAATTAATTAATCCAATACCTAACCCTCTTACCGTAACCAATATCACCTATAATTTTATATAAGCCTTACTATGGATAGTTTTCAAATTTTATTCATTAATCATTGCTTGTACCCTTAGAGCCTATAAATATTAAAACATAACCCCCATAACTATAATCCTTTACTCTTATAGCTCCTATATCCTATAACCCTTAACATATATAACTCCTATCACTTATAATCTCTAACTCTTATTTGCCATAACTCATTTAATCATATAATCATTCATGCTAATAACCATTATTAGCCATAATGGATATGCCCCTAATATAAACCATATAACCTCTTATCTGTAACTATGATAACGTATATCATAATCCCTAATGCAACCATTAACTCTTAACATTATAAAGTTAATTGTTCAAATCTCTATCTCTTAACCATAATAATCGCTTAATCCTAAACCTTAGACTTATATAATCCAAGTCCTAACCCATATAACCAATTTAATATTGTAACATGTCATTCTTAATTCACGTAAGATATTACCACTGATATATATAAATTTATAACTCTAACCCTTGAGCCACTTTTTTTCTCGACACCTAACTCTTATAACCCTAACCACTACCCCTTGTAACCTTTATCCTTCAACCTTATTACTCCCAACATCTAGTACTTATAACAATAATCACTATCCTTCATAATCTTTTATGGAATTCCTAATATGGAAGCCACATAACCCCTATATTCCCTTACCATTAAACCATATTAACCCCTAATGTAACCTTAAATCCATGAAAACTCAAACCCTTTTGGTTAAGATTTCATAACCCCTAAAACCTATAAATTCAAACTTTAAAACTTGATCATTAAATCTTATAACTCCTAACATATAATACACATATAAAATTAACCCATTTAACATATGGCCCTTAACCTTCACAATCCCTTATCTCATAACATTATAACCCATGACCATTATAATTCCTCATACTGAACCTCTAGTCTCTAATCCATTAACTTTATCACCCCAACCACTATGATCACGATATAGTAATAAGGATTATAACCTTGAATTCCTATAACTCTTAACTTTTATCATACCTTAAGCTTATGGCCCCTATAACCCTTAATCCCTACAATATCTACGACCCGTCACACTTAGCACTTAGCTCCCCTAGTCTATATGTGCCAAAAAACCTACAATTGTTAACTCATGTATCCTTAGTCCATATAATACCTAAGATATTTAATCCACCTAACCCCTCACCTCTCTAACATATAATACTTAACCTCTAAATTGTATAGCATCTAACTATATAATCACTAACCCTTATAACCACCATCATCCATAACCTCTAATATATAATTTACCCCTTTAACATATAAACCCTTAACATATTTAACACATAAACCTTTACCCCCTTAACATATCGACCCTTAATGTATGTAATCACTTACACTTAACACTCTAACCCTCACCAATATGATTAATTACTAACACTTAACCAATATAGCCCATGTAACCACTAAATTTATAACATATAATCCTTGACAACCCCTAACACTTATAGACCCCAATAAAACCCTTATAAACACCTATAACCCCTAATACATATAACTTATAAAGTTTATCTCAACTTATCCCTAACCCTTTGAAGTCTCTAACTCTTAACACATAAACCATATAAACTATAACACATAAGGCCAATAAATTCCTAAACCCTACAACCATTAACACATATGACTCGTAACACCAACAATCTCTAACCCATATTTCCCCTATAATCATCACTAAATATTACAACCATTATCACCCATCATCCATTTACTTTCTAATATAAATCATATATACCTAATCTTTAATTGTGATAACAAATATAGCGTATAACCCCTAGTATAACCAATAACTCATGCAACCTATAATAAACCTTATACTATATAACTCATAAAACCCCTATAACCTAGCTGCAATAACAACTTATTCCTTAACCCTTGTGTTATATTATCTCTGTCCAAACCTATATAACCCATTCTTTTTATCCTATATAATATATTACCCCTAACACATATAATTGTACAACTCTAACACTTAAACTGATTAATCCAATACTTAACCCTAATACAATAACGATTATCCTACATAGACATTTTCCTTGAACCTTATCACTCCCAACGCCTAACCACTATAAGAATAAACACTATCACACATAAGCCTTTATGGAGTCACTAACATCTAAGCCATATAACCCCTATCACCTATATCCCCTTACCAATAATCCATATTTAACCCTTAATATAACCTTAAATCCATTTAAAATTTAACACTTATGACCATGAATACATAATCCCTATCACATATAACTTATACATATAACCCTCAATGACTTACACTTATAACATTTAACATAAAATGCATATATAACCTTCACCCATTTAGCATATGACCTTAACCTCTATAATACCTTATTCCTTAACACTATAACCCATGTAACTCTTATAACCTCTCAGACCTAAATGCTAATGCCAAATCCATTTAACATTTATCAACCCCAACCAATGTAACCCTTAATATAAGTAATATGCATTATATTCCTTAATGTTGATAAGTTATAACCCTTATCATCCCTCAATTTTTATGACCCATATAACCATTAATCCCTATCATCCATATAACCCATGATCCCTATGACCCATATAATCCTTAATCCCTATAACCTTTAACATTATAGACTTCAATACTTATAACATCCAAGCTATAAATTCCATAACATCTATAATTTCTAACCTCTATATCATGTAATACATATAACACCTACCCTAGATACGGGTGTTTCAAGGAGTGATGTGACAGAGGGGAGGACATTTCATTAAATGCCACCCGTGACGCATGTCAACAATTCCTGGGTTTTAATGACTTGCACCTCCTGGCATGGACCATTTAATTTGGACGATGTTCGGCTCAATGCACAGGTCACTTCGCAAAATTCTTGTGTTTTAATGGCTCGCTTCTCCTGGCACAAGTCATTTAAGTTCGATGATGTTCGAGTCAGTACACAGGTCACCTCACATTATGGCTAAACACGGATATGATTTCCATGGATGTTTATCCTCTACATGTTCTTCACTCTCCTCATTCCAACATGGCTCATCAATTCTCTACTCGGGAAGAAAGTTAAGGTTAGAAGCTCTGGGACTATTCTTCCGCCATGTCGTGATGCCTTCGTGATATGCCTCATAGGGGAAGTAGCTCCAGGGGGGCGAGGGGTCATGTTGCAACACGTCACTCCCTTTCTATGGGGTATGGTTCTAACATCCCTCTCAGCATTAATCGGGTCATGGATGATTGGGAAGTGTAATTTGTGGCTCACCATCACATGACTTAGCCCTTGAGACAACAATTATCCCATTATTGGCATATGCATAATGTCCTAGCTCAACTGTTATAGGAAAGAGACAAATCTCCCTCCCCCTCTCCCTCCATCAATTCTAGAATCTCCTCTGGCAAGATGACATCCTTGTCTTCACCGAGATTGGATCTGCAGGACCCTCCTCAAGTAACCCCTCAGTAACATGCCATTATGTCCATCCGACATCTGGTAGAAGCTTCGCACAATACAGAGCTGAAAAATGTAAAATTTAAGGGGTCGTGAGTAGGATGGTAGCTCATCACAAAGGATGCTAGTACCTCCACTTGCAATAGAACTACCTCAGGATTCACAACTTTCTCTCTTTGCTGATGAAGAAGACTACTACAAGCCCTTCATTATTGTCGAATATCCCTAGAGGAATTCCCAAGGCCTTAGGCTTTTTAAGTGTCTTTTATTTTTTCTTTATATGCTCAGTTTTCTAGTCGTAGCTATGATCTGTTTTATTTTTGTCTAGAGTGACTTGGTATCCCTCTCCAAGGGCAGGTCTATGACAGGTATTTTGTCACAATACCAGTGTCCTGACCCTAATGATATCCGAGATATAGACTCTATGTATGTACTCTTTTTTGTATATCAATATATATTTCTACAACTTACAAAAAAAATACCTATAACACCTAAACGCATTAGTCAATTTAATCTCTATCCCCCATAACATCTAATGCTCCAACTTAAATTCTATAACCCCTTTTGTATAATCACCAACTCTTATAACCACTACCATCCATAATCTCTAATATAAAATTTACCCCTTTAACATATAGACCCTTTACATCTATAATCCCTTAACCCTTAACACTATATCCATAACCATTGTAATCATGAACAAAATTATAACTATAAACACTATAATCACTAATATCTAACTCATATAGCCCATGAAACCCCTAATCTCTAATTTGCATAACCCTATGAATACTAGACATTTGGAATCTCTAATATAACCCATATAAACACTTATAACCACTAGTATGTATAAGATATAAACTTTATCACTACTTACTCCTAACCCTTATATCCAATAACTTGTGACACATAAACCCTCTAAACTATATCCCTTCACCCCTATAAGTCCTAAATCCTGCAACCCTTAATACATATGACTCCTAACAAATATAACATCTACCCCCATTTTCCCTAACCCTTTTATCGATATAATGTATAACTCTTATAATCATTATCAAGCCTCACCCTACATGCATCCCTAATATATACCATATGAACCCTAATATCTAATAAATATAACACATAGAACCTATATCCCCTAATATAACCACTAACTTGGTATAAGCCTTAAAAGGTATAAATGTATAAATTTAACTTTATCTTTGCTCATGACCCTTGAAGCTTATATTATCTCTTGATACATAACCCCTATAAATTCTAATATGACCCTTATAACTATAATCCTTAACCCATATATCTCTTAAACCCTACAACACTTAACATGTATAACTCCTACCACTCTTAATCTCTAATCCATATTTTCCATTACTCATTTAACCATGTAATTCTCATGTTAATAACCATCATGCCACCCATGACCAATGTGCCCCTAATATAAACCATATAACCCATTATCTCTATTTGTGATAACACACATCACCTGTAATC
>LPNX010806495.1:0-13647 GCA_001517045.1 Pseudotsuga menziesii | reverse complement strand
AATGCACAATAACCAGGCCCATTGAAACCTATTCTCATTAGAGCTTCCCATGTCAAAAATTTGCTATTGAAGGCCAACCAGAGTGTTATAATTGTTTTTAAAGGTGCATGGATTTTCCAAATTCGTGACTACCACCAGCAGTCTATTTTTGGTTGCTCTAAATGGATTGCTACTTCATATCCTAGCTTTGCTGAAAACTTGCCATCTTTATTCTTCCATGTCCAGCTTAACTTGTCATGTTCCTCTCCGAGATTAATGAAATTTTCCCTAAGATGTTTTATGTATGAGTTCCAAAGAGTTGCTTCATTTCCATCTAGCTCCAAATCCTGAGCCGACTTCCAAACCGTTCCTCTTTGGTTTAGATCCGTGTAAGAGCTTGCATCTGCTAAAAATCTGATCTCTCTTTCCTTAAGTTGCATGATGAACACTTCTGGTAATCTGTAGCTCTCCCCCGAACCTACCCATGGGTCCTTGCCTATTCTGATTCTTCTCTCATCACCTACCTTCTAGGAAACCCAATTTCCTAAAGCATTCTTCTATGGATGCATTTGGACAATATTTTTCCCTCATAGTTCTTCCCCACAGAGTATCAATATTTTCCACCATTCTCCATGGAGATTTTCCTGCCAGAGCTTTGCAAAAGAGATATGGGTTCTTAATTCCCCAGGCACCTCTGGATTTTGGAAGAACTACCTTCATTCACGTAACTAGAGGGATACCTTTTGCTTTGTGCTTACTGTCAACAAGAATGATAAGCATTTTTTCCCGATTTTTTCCAATATACCCTTTAGTATGTAAGAAATTGAGGCCCACTAAACTAGAATGCTTTGTAACACTGCTTTCAATAGGACTAATCGTCCTCCCCTTGATAGGAACCTATTTTTCCACATTGATACTCTGCTCTCAATTTTCTTGTAGAGCCATACCCAGTCTTGTGAAGAGTGTGCATTTGGTTTTAGCTGAAAACCTAGGTATTTGAAACCCTCATTCAAGGGTGAGATGGAAATTGGAGTTATCTCTCTATCCTGTGTTAATACTTCCTCATTCATATTGTTATGAGACAACTTTGATTTCTCCAAGTTTATCTCCATCCCTGTTTCCCTTTGATAACTCTTAAGCACATTGACCAGGTTCTGTAAGTTGCTGAAAGTTCCATCCCCAAACATGAGTACATCATCCACAAATAACACATGTGTTATCTCAATTTGGTTTGCATATTTAACCCCTTTTAGGATCCTTACCTCTCTTGCATTGTGTAGTGATATGCTAAGTGCTTCTACTACTAGTAAAAATAAAAATGGATAAAGGGGGAAACCTTGTCTTAGACCTCTAGAAGGGCGAAAAAAGTTGGAGGGTGATCCATTTATGAGTACAACAAAAGATACATACTTAATACATCCCATTATCCACTCAACCATCTCCATTGGCATTCCTATCCTGATTAACAGCAAATGGATGAAAGTCCAACTTACCCTATCATAAGCTTAAGATAGGTCTATTTTCAATGCAAAAGTCAACTGCTTTTCCTTCT
Organism: Pseudotsuga menziesii; assembly: GCA_001517045.1. NCBI lineage: Eukaryota > Viridiplantae > Streptophyta > Pinopsida > Pinales > Pinaceae > Pseudotsuga > Pseudotsuga menziesii. Next base: position 12,116 of record LPNX010806495.1, on the reverse strand, counting down.
TGATTGTATGTAACTCTACCTGAGCTAACGATACTGCATCATGAATCTTCCTGTTGAACAAAAATCCAAACTGTTCCTCTGTTATAAACTGACTCATGATTGGCTTGAGTCTCTGAGCAATGATCTTGGAAATGATTTTATACATCATATTGCAACAGGAAATAGGTATAAAATCTTCAAAGGTTTCTCCTTTTTGTTTTTTTGGAATGAGGGTGATGAATGTGGCATTCATGGCCCCTAATACGTTTTTTTTCCTCTGCGATTCCCTGAATACCTTTAGTAAATCATCTTTCAGCATGTCAGAGAACCCTATAGAAAATATAGGCTAAATCCATCAAGACCTTGTCTCTTCCCTTTCTGAAACGAAGATAATATTTTGTTGAGCTCTTCCTCTGATACTTCCTCCATCAGAGCTTGTTTCATCTCTTCAGTGATCAGTTGAGGGAATAAATTTAACACCTCTAGAATTTCATAGATAGGGCATCCTGGTGGTTTTGTGAACCTTTTCTGGAAGTGATCTATTGCACCTGTCGCCTTTTCTTTGAACAAATGGGTTGTACCCCCTGCCTCATCCTTAATTTCTAAGATGGTATTGATATTTCTCCTGTGTGATGCAAACGTATGGACGTATTTTGTATTCTTGTCCCCAGATTCCATCCATAAGGCTCTACTCTTAAGGCTGTTTATTTTTCCTCCTTGTCTAAAAGAATACTGTGCCTTTTCTCTTCCATCTTTAATTGGTTTAAATCATCTGAAGAGAAAACCCATGTTGTGTTTGAACTATAGAGATCCTGTATTTTCTGCTCAATTTCCTTAAGATCCTTTTGTTCAGTTTTTCTTTGATTACTTCCCCATTCCTTTGAGAGATTTTTAATTGTTTCTAGGTTTTCCATCATATGAAAAATGCATCCTTATGTGGACTGAGTCTGTATTGGATTTCAGTTTCTTTTTACCAACTCCCGATACTCCTCATGATCTAGCCAATTCGGATTGAACCTAAAAGGCGTAGGGGGTTTTTCTTTAGACCTGGTAATATAAAGAGTAATTGGTCTTTGGTCCGATAGCCCGCCTATTTCTACTACAAACTTAAACACCAATGTATCATGTATCATTTCTTCTAAAAGTAAGAACCTGTCCAATCTTTTGGAAATTTCATTGTCCCTCCTCTATTATTTCTCCATGTGGGTTCTATCCAAATTGGTTGGAGGCCTATTAACTTCTTCTAATAAAAAAAGGAGTTGAAATAGTTGACTAATGCATCCATACATGCATTTTGTCCCCAAAATTCTCCTTCTATCATGGTTAGGTTTAGATACCCCACAAATATCACGTTGTCATGATCCAAAGCTCCACTTTCGCTCAGGGTTTCCCAATAACTCCTTCTGTCATAAAAAGGGGCACAAACATTTAAGAAATAGAATTGTAACCTAGTTTCGGGGTCTTCAAGATCTGTTCCTATTGCATCTTTGAAGGTGGCCTTGTTATGGAAGAAAATTCCTGGACTCCAAGCTGTTATCATTCTCCCCGAGTGACCTTATGCGTCTAGGATTTCCATCTGCCAATCCTTTAATACTCCTTTCAACACCTCTTTTGTTTTTCCCCTTTTCGACATTGTTTCTTGGAATGCTACTACTTTTGGCTTATTCAAATCTAAAATCCTACAGAGGGCTATTAATTTGGAGGCCCCTCATATCCCCCTCACGTTATAGGATAAAATTAGCATTAGGTAATCCTACTTGGGGATTTTCTCAATCTAAGATCCCTTCCTACCATTTCTTGTTTTCCTTCCAAAATCACCTTGGTCGCTTGCATCTGTGCTTTGTTCAAAAAATATTTTCTTCCAACACTTAAATTTTGTAATTGACTGTGGGACAAACCCCCCGTAGATCTCATGTTGTTCTATTTTCTTGTTCTGGACCTCAAATCATATCCCTTACATTTTTCTGACAAGGTTAGTTCCATTTCCGCAGGTAACAACACATTTTTCGAAGAGTTCTGTTCCATTTCCGTGGGTTCTAATACTTCTCTTTTCAGCACCTTTGGTAAGGTGTCATAGACTTTGGATTCTAACCCAATGATTTTTTAACTGAACAAACAGAAGCAGGCGTAGCGATAGCATTAATACCTTTTGATGACATTGCATGGTAGGAGTCGTCCAATTTGTCACCTTTCTGAACATCTGGGTCTACAAGTGATTCTACCTCCTCCTTCTTATCTTCAAGATTCCTAAATTGTTCTTCGTCCTTTTCTGGATCCACTCGCCTAGATTCCATTTCCTGTCCCAATTTTTTAACCCTTGGAGTTGAGGCTTTCCAGTTTTGCTCACTGTCTACCTTTTTGCCCATATTTTTTTATGAACCATCATCTGTCTTCCTGTGTTCACTGAGCACTTCCTTTGTATATGTCCAACCTTCATGTAGTTGAAACATCGAAATGACACTTTCCAATAATCAAGTCGATGAGTCCAACTACTCCCATGCGTCTTTATCAAAATTTCCTCATACAGGTCGTCTCTCATGTCTATCTCTATCAAAATTCGAGCAGACCTTTGATCTATCTTATCTTCCCAGTCCTCCTTGAGATTGATAAACTTCCAAATTTTGTTCCTGATCGCTTCAAGTATGTGTTTCTACCAGAATACCATAGGTAGACCTGGAAGAATTTCCCAAATCTGTTGCACATTGTGAGGTTCCCTTCGGGCATTAAAATCAATGTGCCATTTTTTCAGGATTAATCTAGACGGTCCCCAGTTTTAGCTTCATTGTAGTAATAGAGTTCTGTCTTCTTCCTTTGCCACCTTGAACAGGAACCAACCTTTGGATAAAACATGAAATTGGGGGGTATAACCTAGCACTGGGTTCCAGTTTCTTTCCATCCACCCTGCTAAGGTTACGCTCCCTGTTGTTTTTCCACAGAATCTCCCTACTAACACAAGGTTCAGGTACTCGGGTATGTCTGTCAATTGAATATCTCTCCCACCCGCTAGATCCGGAGGTGTTTTCATTGCTCTCATTCCTTTGGACTTGTGTTTTGCTGTCATCATGGAGCCGTCATTTTTCCTTGGATGATTTTTTCACAGATCGTGGGCTACCACAGTCTTGTCTGTAATAATTTCCTTAAGCGGGGTGACAGGGTCCTTCTCCAACATTTCATCATCTGATTTGAAGATCGAACCTTGGCTGGGTTCATCCTCATAATCTACCAGATAATTATACATTTCACCCTTCTGTCTTCGTGGAAAATTTTTCAAAAAGAATAAAAACACCTCCTTTGAAATCCTCGTTCAGCACCTTTAATCCATCCTTCGCTCTTTTTATGCAGTCCACAGAGCTACACAACACCCCTCTAATATATATATATATATATATATATCAGGAATGGTTGAGAGGCTTTTATAAAAAGTTAAATCAATGATTACATAGTTATGAGCACATACTGCTCCCATAGGGGAACCACATCCGTGACTCCTTGTTCATCCTTTACTAGCTTATACTTCTCATGATATTTCCCTAGATTATGGAGATTATATCTCCTAACAAACTACCCAAGTAAAAAACACAAAAGAAGAACATTGCAAAAAGAAGTTGGAGTCACTTTTAAGGTATCAAGTTTCCCTTGCAGACCTTTTGGTCACAAACTAAGACGCCACAGTCTAGATCGACGCCCTTATTATCCATCATGTCCATTTGCTGATTATTTTCTCTCATCAGGTGAAGAAAATTGATAGCTTTGTATTAATTAACCATGCATTTTAGGGTGTGGTGTGTCTTATCGCTGGGTTCTTGTGATTCTTCGCCAGATTCCTTGCTTCCCTTATTCCCATCATCAAGTTGCCAAAAAATACCAATTCTTCTATGCCAACATTCCTTGCAAGCTCCAGAACTTTTATTAATGCTAGTGATTCAACACCATTATTTGTCTTCTTGTCAATTCCCCAAGAGTACTCATTCATCTTGTTTCCTTTGGAGTAAAAAATGACTCCACCCACACCTGCCAACCTGAAAAAAATATAAATTTATAATACTAACCGTTGAGCCTTATTTTCCACAATACCTAGCTCTTATAACCATAACCACTATGTCTCATGATATTTATCCATGATATTTATTACTCCAACAACTACTACTTATAACAATAATCACTATCCCTCATTATCATTTATGGAATTGTTAATTCTCAATCCAATATATAACCCATACAAACCCTTACCATTAATCTTTATTAATCCCTAATATAACCCTAAACCCAAGAAAAATCAAACCCTTTATGACCATGAATTCATAAACCATAACACTCTTAACTTCCAACTTTAACCCTTAACTCCTAAAACTTATCACCCCTAACACTTATAACCACCAACATACATAACCTCTAATATAGAATTTACCCCGTTCACATATAAACCCTCGACATATATAACCCATAAACCTTCACCCCTTTTCACATATCGACCCTCAACATCGATAATCCATTACACCTAACACTATAAAACCTTAACCACCAAAATCACTAATTATATTATAACTCTAACAACTATAATCACTAACAACATTATAACTATAACCATTATAACCATTAACATTTAACTTATATATCCCATGTAACAACTAACTCTAAACCATATAACCCCTACCAACCCCTAACACTTCTAGCCACTAATACAACCCTTATAAACACATATAACCCTTAATACATCATTTATAAACTCTATCACTACTTATCGATAACCCTTAAAGACTACAACTCTTAACACACAACCCTTATAAACTCTAACACATAACCCCTATAAATACCTAAACCCTGCATCCATTAACAAATATGAATATTAACACATATGTTCTCTAACCCCTATCTCTCCTAATCCATTTGACCCTAAAATCACTAACTATTATAACCATTATCACCCGTAACCCATGTACTCCTAATATAAACCATATAATTCTTAATCTTTAATTGTGATAAAGCATATCACTTATAAACCCCACTATTACCAATAAATCCTGCAAGATATAAACCTTCCATATATAACCCCTAAAAGCTAGCGACATTAACCCTTTATTCCCACCCCTAGTGTTATATGTTATAAGTCCGTCCAAACTCATATGACCACTCTAATCCTATAACACACCCTTCTTCTCCTATATTATATATTACCCCTATTATATACAATTTTATAACTCTAACACTTGAACTTATTAATCCCAATACTTAACCCTCATACTATAACCACTATTATACATAACCCTTTGTCATTAAACCTTATCACTATTGACATGTAACCATTATAACACATATCCCTTTATGATATCACTAATACCCAATCCATATAATGCCTGCTAACTATAGGCCCTTACCTCTAACCCATATTAACCCTTAATATAGCCTTAAATCCCCTTAAATTTTAACACTTGTGACCATGAATACATAATCCATACCACTTAGAATTTCTATATTTAATCCTTAGTCACTAAAACTTATAATGTCTGACACCAAATACACATATAACCTTCAACCATTTAACCTCTATAATACTTTGTTCCATACCAAAGTAACGCATAACCACTATAATCCCTCACACATAACCCTAAGTCTCAAATTCATTTATTTTTTATCACCCCTAACCACTATAACTATTAATGCCTATAAACTTTAACACTACAACCCTTAAGAATTGTAACCTATAAGATATATATGCCATAGCACCTATAATTACTAATCCCTATATCATGTAGTTCATATAACACCTAAACCCAATATTTCATTTAACCCCTTTAACATCTAATGCATTAACTTTAAATTCTAAATATGTAGCGTATAATCATTAACCCTTATAACCAACGCCTTCCATAATCTATAATTTAACATTTAACCCTTTAACATAGCAACACTTAAAATCTATACTCCCTTACCCCCTAGCATTGTATCCCTAACCATTGTAATCACTAATAACATTATAAATATAACCACTATAATCAATAACATCTAACTCATGTAACCCATGCAACCCCTAATATATGATAGAAGGAGCATTGGCCCTTTACCACACTTCCATTCGAATTAGTAATCATGTGTATTTGAATGACAGTCTGCCACACAGTTTCTAGGTTATAATGCATGGATAAAAGGGAAAGTGATTTCCAGTCATCACTTTGTGTTGAAGAGGCTATGCATTGCAAGGTAATTTTGTAGCATACTTTAGAATGGTCTGCATGGATATGGTTGTGGCGGGGTTTAGGGAATTATCCACTTTTGTTACACTTCTGTCAGCTTGGGAGTGCTACGATGCTTTAAAATGGTTCTCCATTTCTGACCCCGATGCCCACTGTCTGTGGCACGGTGTAGATAGGGCATTGGAGAATGGGTCGATTTTCCCATAATCGAGTAATTTTATGAGAGATAAGGAGCATGGTCCCATTCTCAAGCTCTTGTAACTTAGAAATAAGTTGTCCCTTTATCCTGATGAGGTAATTTTTTGGAGGAAGAGTCAAGGAGAACTTTCCCTTTCCACTATTATTCCATTCGAATGAGTAGCATGGGCACTCCCCAATACGACAAGTGGAAACTGATCAAACACTGTGGTGTAGTGGCACACTGACACAATTTAATTTACACCAACTTAATTTGGGTATCATGATCAAATATATCAACGAGGTAAGAGAAACAACAAAGGTGGAAGGCAGAAATTCAGACATTATTAACAATTGAGTAGCAAAAGGAGAAGTCAACCAACACTCGTTATAAAAAAGAAATATATTATCCCATTAAATATTAGTGAATAGATAGCCATTCATAACTATAATATAGTTCCATTATTGATCATACTCCCAAATAGATATAAAACATCGTTGTAAATTTCTCCAATCCAATAACACCAAACACTGCCTAAATAGTAGTCACCTAGAGCAAACCTTAATTGTCTTCCCAAATGCTATGCATTGTGGGGGTGAATTTATGCACCATTTCTATGCAACACAGTTTATAATGGGTTGTTAGGTGTGGATCCTGATTATTATTTCAACTATGTACGAACTCTCGGTCGAGCTAAAAAAATTTGGGACATGTTGTTTTGGACGTTTTTTTTGCCATTGAAATGTTGTGAAAAAGTCCTTGTATTTTTTTTAATTTCGTAGTCGATATGACCTGTTCATTAGATTTCAGATATGGCGATGGAAATTATGTTAGGGATTTTATCCATAGAAGTAAAACCTATTTTTTATGAGGAATTGTATTATGACTATGTATTGTATTGTGAAAAACGAGACTCCGAGAGAGAGTGAAGAGGAAGTTGCAGCGACTTTGCTGCAGGTTATATCCCTTCATTTTGTTGGACGATTTAATAGAAAGGACTAGAAATTTTATATGTGGACTTAGCCCATAATGGGTGAAACACATTATACTGGTGTCTCTATTTTATTCTGTTTACGTGCTTTATTTTTTGCATCTTGTTTTATGCTATAGTTCTGTGATTATGTTTTCCTAACATGGGATGCACTGATATGGCCGTTGTGCAGTTCAAGGCATTATCTGTGGTGATTTATGATAATTTCATTTTGCTACTATCCACTTTGGAGTTTGTGTCATGATATTCTATTTACCTACGGGCCGCGACAGTGCATAACACATCGCCTTTCTTTTTGTAGTCATTCGAGGCTATGTGGAGTCATTGTGTTCACAGATATGTTGTGCAATAACAACTCATAAAGTGATAATGGGTCACAAATTCACATGCTCTTTTTTGGCTAGTCTACCTTATGGTGCTTTCCTAGTTGTTGGAATAATCCACGTATAAATTTTTCTTGTTTGAAGTATTTGACTTATGTTCCTTGGCCATTTTATCTCTCCACAACTTTCAATACATAACTTAACAGAAAATTGTTTCCATTGATGCCAAAATAAGTTCCCGTGCTTGAGTTTCCAATGAGTATGTTAATTATGTAAGTATATAGATACTTCCATATAAATTTATTGTATTTATAAGTTGTAACTATAAATTATATATTTATCAATTTATATTTGTACCAAGTAGTCCTAAAATTACATTTCCTGCATGTTTCAATGCTACACCTAGGATTGTCTTATATAATTGTACCTAGGTTTTAAGTCTCTTCGAAAATACTTTGTGAAGAGTCATATATAAACTTGTTTATAGAGGTTACAGAGAAAGATAATGGATACCCATACATGTACGCACACGCTGGGATGGGGGATATAGTGACACCCATAGGAATTGTTTTGAACTCAATGGTTGTTTACGAACAAGAACTTCTGATTCAATTTGAATATATTGTAGATGCTAAAGAAAATGAGTTGGATGTTTAAGATTGCATTGTACAACAATGCACATTCAAGTAAATATTTTATCAAAAACACCTTATGCAAGCCTCTGTGGAAAGGAAAGATGTTTTGGCATACATGTATGGGTGGAAGTTGGGAAACTACAATGAGAATAAAAAAAATATTTATACCTGCTAATGGAATACATAATGGGATTCAACCATTTTGAATTGTGTATACCTTAAAAAACAAACATCATATGTTGTGCACTACATGAATATTAGAAAGGAGCTCAATGAAAATTTTGGTTTGAACCTTACATACTGGAGGCATCGGTATGCACACAATTTGGAAAAGGATACGAAAAATTTGTCTTTTCAAGTTGTCGTGACAAAATCCAGTTGAGGCCACTATGGAAATGATAGCCAAAGTGCCTCCACTTTCTTATTTAATGGCAAAGTTTTCAAAATTGGCATCCATCGGTGTCATGTGGCACCTCAAGAGTATCGGTATAGATCAATAAACAAAAATTGGGTGCCATAATTGATGTAGTCAATGGTAGCAAATATAGAAACCTTGCAAAGAGATGGATTATTGATTCCTTTTGCAAGAGGGGGTATAAGGATATCATACAACTTTGTAGAATTGGTAATAAAGGAAGATGTTTCTTTTTTTATTCTTGATGGGAAACACACAATAGAAGCTTCCAAGTAAATATTGAAAAATAAAGTTTATAGTAGTATCCATGATCTATTAAGGGAGAGGATTGATTGAATTATAGACCCCACAAAATTTGTGACTACAATCCTAAATATTTGAAAGAAATAAAATGAGGCAAACAAAACATGGGTCTAGGCCGAGTATATTGCACAGATTTTGAAAGCTAGGTACCACTGGGAGAATTTTGGTGAGCCAAAGAATCCCGAGAGGGGTAATAAACCTTATTATCAACGGAATATATGTTTTTGTACATGAATTGCATTGATTATATTATTATGGAAAAAAAATCCCACATTATTTGCGTTGTAGGATAAGTTGACCTTAGTGTCTCTCTCTTGTCCAATATGGAATAAATGGGTAGAAATTTTTTACCTTTATAGGAATGGTGGCCTGGCATGTTTTCCTAAAAAGGAATCACAAGCAAATTTCACTCCCAACAATACATCTAAATACACATCAAGTTTATTTAGGTGTATAAGGGGGATGGAGGATAAAGAGATAGCTGGATTAGTAGTTGCAATAACATAAGGCAGTGTATAGCTAACTAGCTTAGTCAAAGAAGGGGGTGGAAACAAAGGGATTAAGTGGATACTGCAGAAGGATATGCATCAATATACATGGAAAATAATTATGTTGACAACCACATATCTTTCAAAGTACACACAGGAAGTGTACTAGAAGTGTGAAACATGAAACAACACCACATCATACAACTTGGTGGATCCTTAGTGAAATGCAAGAAATAGATGATGACAATGAACCTAAAAATCAAGCAAAAAGAAGAAAAAAAGGAAGGTTAATTATGATTACCACAGTGTTCCCAAATCAGCCATGGAGATATTGGATATGTATATAGCACAAAGGAATGGTGTGGGGAGGGGATCCCTTCCAAACTCCTATTATTTTTCTTGTGTTTCATCTTATCTAAGTTCATTGAAGCATGCACTAGAAAGCTTGCGACTATATATGATGACAATGGAAATTGATTTATTGGTGGTAGATTATGCAATGTGGTCACTGGTTGGAATGGTGATGGTTTAATAGAGTTGTTCATCATACTAGGAAGTACAGAGGGTAGATGTGTTTGTGTTTTTCTAGTTGATACATTCAAATTCCATTTGGTTATTGTTGTGGTCAAGATGTATTTCAAAAATAAGATCAAATATTGTTGTTTTAAATTTGGAAAGTTCAGTCATTTCAAAGATAAAAACACATATGACAGATCAGATACCATTTTTGGTTTCATGGTCTATATCAGCAACGAAAAAGGTGATGAAATCAAAATAACTGGAAGAATGGATATGTGCTATGATCAAAGATTCACAATGAAGATGATGAGAAAATGGATCACTTACCTTGATACGATGAAGTTGGTGTTGGTAGGAGGATTACACATCCATTAAACAATGAAAGAAATATTTCATTTTGGGACAATGTTACTAAAAATTTTGTAGAGGAAGGTGGGATGATTCTCTCCATTTTTGATGGAGAAAGAATTCTTTAGTTTATAATGTAGGAATACAAAAGTAGATTGGCATGCGCTGTTGACAACATACATTAGGAAAAATAGCTGAAGAGGTATTATCAGAGACTTATCAAAACATTAGGTTGGTAAACTTTGTCATGTTTATAATAATATTAAGTAACTATGTTGTTTTTTTTCCATTGTTTTAGTTTGATGATAATTCAAATAAAAAAAAACTATTTTTATGTTAATGTCTTTTATCACGAAGATGCTCAACCTATGAATGTTGAAGAACTTGATCAACTTATAAATGAAGGCCCTATGGATGTTGTTGATGCATGTCAGAATACAGTATAAATTGGTAAGTTCATATTCCAATGGGGAAATATATATGGAGACAATGTTTATTGTAAATCAAATTACACTAATTGATTTATTTTCTAGGTATGAAATTAGGGTCAAACATATCTCGGCCACCAGAAGTAGATGATATGGTGGATCGATCGCACATATTAGGTACAATCTATATTCTACTCATGTTATAATTTGATACAGTGACTTCAAATAATAGTATTCTAGAATTAAAGAGGAAGGTATGTCACAATAAATGATCAACAATTAGTAATTTCACATTCACGTAGAAAAAAAACAAAAATTTTCTATAAAATAAATTACAAAGATTAATTATTTTTTTGGTATGAATTCAGAGTCAAACACATTGCAAACAATATTCCTAGCAACATCAGATGCTAGTATAGTGCTTCGATTGCATATAGGTACATGTTAATTCTATATTATAATTTTCTTCGATATCGTCCACTTCAAATATTCATACTATCCAAAATATGGAAGCTTCTAGTACATGCATCTATAATATAGTATGTTACTGCAAAACCATCACAAAAGATACATTCTTATCAATTTTATAGAACCATCACAACCAAGGAAGTATTTCAACACATTTATAGAATGGATCCGGATATCACACCACATTTATATGATGTGTTATAAACGTCAAGGACAATCCTACATTTTATATTGCACAACTAAATTATTTGAATGTGTGGATTTTTTTATCTAAGTATTGTAGATCGGTCTATCTTTTGGAACCTTCTAGTTTTTCTTTGTTGTTTGATATCCATACATTATTTGCCAAGATACTGTAATTGGGTCATTTTGAATGTTGTGACTACATGGTCTTTAAAGCTTTTTTACAGGTGCATAGTTGTGTTGTAGATTGTTCTTTACTCTGTGGGGATGGTCTCGCTGGTATCATTATATTTTTGTGGGAAAATCCGGTTCCTTTTGTGATATCATGTAGTTCTTTCTATATTTTCTTTGGTCAGATATTTCTTTGTTGTTTTTATCAGTGTATGATGCTACTATTTATGTTATTTATACCGGATTCTTTTTTGTAAAGTATAACAAAAAAATACATTCTTATCAAATATTTATACAAAAAAAAAATTTACTTCTCTTTCTTGGACAGAAGGATCAACTTGGACATGATAAAAAATAAAAGGGAATTGATGAAGGTTCATTCTCATGCGATAATTTTCCAAAAAATAATCACAATAAATTATCATTGTCTATATTAGAATGTGTTGTTGCAGGTTCATTTACATTAGAAGTGACATACATTCTTAATATATGTTAT
>LPNX010806477.1:0-47258 GCA_001517045.1 Pseudotsuga menziesii | reverse complement strand
CATTATTTTATATTTTTTCTTCCCTTTTGGGGATTTTGCTATTTTTAGAGGAATTTTGGACTTTTTTGGAGGAAAAAAGGGTTTTTTGGCCTTTTGGAGGCATTTTTAGGCCTTTTGGAGGCTTTTTAGATGGTTTTATGGCCTTTTAGAGGTATTTTAGGCCTTTTGGAGGCTTTTTAGTGAGATTTTATGGGAAATATGGTAGGCAAATGGACAAATGAGCCATGTAGTGGGGTAGATGAGGTAGTTAACCATTTTTGGGTGTTAACAGCCACAGCCCCAACCACAACCACAACATCGTCCCCAGCTGCAACACCAACAGCAACCGCAACATCATCCGTAGCAGCAACATTATGCGCAGCCGCAACCATAACCTCACCCCACATATAACCATCAAGGAGTTATCTGGGCTCATCTCCAGTCCATACGATTGCCTTCCTCTTTCCCCTGCCTGGTGTCATGAGCAAGCCGATAATGGCCACCTTAAGCCTACCCAACTTTACATTGGGAATTCTGGTGTGGCATCTTGATCCACCAGCTCAACCACCAATGACCCAGGTTGTTTTAACCCCAATGCAACCCATTGAGGTCGAGTCTCACCATGCACCCGGTCCACAAAATCCAACCATCGCACCTGCACCCGCATTGCCCCACCCAAAAAGGGCCAAGGGCAAGAATGTGAAACCTACCGGAGAGTCGCGACAAGTCCCACCTTGCGCCATCTATGAGAAACAGGGCCACCCAACTCATAATTTCCTTAAAATCCCAATGATATGTGCGCATTTGGATGCCATCGATACAAACGAAAACATCCCCATGGTCAAACTCCCAAATGCATCGATAGTCCGAAACAAGGCATTGAGAACAAACCATGCTTGTGCCCTTTGCGGATTGTATCGACACTATTCTCACCATTTCCAAGACTTGCCTGAATTTTGAATCACTTTAGCTGACCTTCATCAACATTCCCTTGAATCTGAGATCACCCTAATCAAAGAAGTTGACCCCCCACCTCCTTCTTCGGACACCATGTCCATTTACATGATGTCTAGTTCTATTGACCCTAACGTCTCCACCTCCAATGACGGTCCATCAAACCTGTCTCTCCATTTCTTTCGCAATGATGAGGAAATAATTGAAGCCCTGACTACCCTGAAATACCCATGGGACAACATGCACCATCACTCGTTCTTCCTCCCTGAAGAACTTGTGTTGCATTATGACCAGTTTTCCATGGAAACCAAATATTTCATTCATGGGAAAGTTGACTGGTTCAAAAACCCCATTCCGACACCAGACGCCTTTGAAGAAGGGAACATGGCCAGCATTTTTCCAACCACCAAAATCAACATCTCAACCAATCCCGAGGTCCTTGAAGAAATCATGCTGGGGGCATCTTGCTCCCCGGAAGAGGTTGTTGCCTACAAAGCTCTCTTCCAAGAATTTCGTGATATCTTCGCCTGGTCGTACACTAAAATGTCTGGGTTGGATCCATCAATCATGGAGCACCACATCGACACTTGGCCTGATGTGGCCCTCGTATGCCAAACGCAACAGCCCATCCATCCTTCCAAAGTGGCCACAGTCAAAGCCAAGATAGAGAAGTTGCGCATAGTCGGCTTCATCTACCCCATTTCCTACACCACTTGGGTTTCTAATCCTGTTCTTGTGAATAAAAAAACAGGGTACCATTTGCATTTGCACTGACTTCTGCGATCTCAGTGGGGCGTGTCCCAAATACAACTTCCCAACACCCTTCATCGATCATATTATCGATGCATGCACTGGACATGAGGTCTTTTCCTTCATGGATGAATTTTTTGGCTATAACCAAATCCAAATCCAGAAAGAAGACCGCTACAAGACGACATTCACAACCCCATGGGGCACATTCACGTATCAAGTCATGCCCTTTGGCCTGAAAAACGCTGGAGCCACCTTCTAGCGCGCCATGACACACTGTTTCTGTGACCTCAGCCACATCATCTTGGTTTGTCTAGACAACCTCATTGCACAGTTGCAGAAGCAAACACAACACATAAACAACCTGTGACAAGTCTTCTTACGATGTCACAAGTATGAAATCTGCTTGAACCCTTTTAAGTGTGTTTTCTGTGTCCCAATGGGCCATTTACAAGGATTCATCGTGTCACACAAAAGAATGACCGTTGATCCCTGGAAAGTCCAAATGAATTTCCCTCTAACGTCACCCCTCTGAGTGACGACAGTACAACTTGTATTACAGTCTTTCTCCTTTTTTTTTTACACATTTTTCAAAAGTGAGTCTTATGTATTGTTTCCCCTCATTGCTCCAGATGGATTACACCTCAAACCAGTATATGGGATTTGCTGATGGAGCAAGCAGATGGTCCCTGAACCTCGCCTCACCTGCATGGGTCATATACTCCCCATCGCACGAGTTTATCCATATCGACAGAATATGCTTGGGCACTGCGACCAACAACCAAGATGAATACGATGGTGTCGATGGTCTCTTGGCCGCTTCTCTCCAGTTAGGCGTTCACCATCTCGATGTCTTCTTAGACTCCCAGCTGCTTGTTTCTCAGTTGAACAACTACTATCGGGTATGTGATCCTTGCCTCTTTAGAAATTTCCTGTGCACTAAACAGATGGTTAGAACATTTGAATCCATCACATTCACACATGTTCCTAGAAACCTCAATAGTGTCACAGATCAAATGGATAATGATATTCTAAACTGGTACATTGATAATCGCATATAGGGAGCATACAACCATAACATCATGCATAATCATATCTAAAAATACACACACAAGTGTAATAATACATCATATAGGCATTTGCATTTCACATCATCATAAAAAGACTCACATAATAAAACCATAAAAGCGCATCCACGTGTGTCAAAAATATATATATATATATATATAAATCGATCAGTCGCATGTCCAAAACATGTCCAATACAAAATGAGAAGCCACATATGCTTTCTCAGCAGGATATACATAACAACATAAAAACTCCTAAGTGCATCAACGCACTAGGGACAACCTCACTAGGCTGCTAATCTGACTCAGACTCATCATCTAACTTAGTATCGTCATCTTCCTTAGAAGACTCATCCTCCGTAGGAAGATCACCTCTTGCCACCCGACGAACATGCTCACAGGCCATAGCCATCCTCCTCATCACAGCAGTCCACTCAGGAGGAAAACTATGAATAGAAGTGATCATATCACTGCTCAGATGCTGCCACCCATCATCAGAGATCCCAGTAGCAAGCCGCTCTAGATGTGGCAACAGTCCATCCATCTCCCGCCATCATCTACGAGGGTTCCTAGCAGGAACTGCCACAGGAGATATGGTAACCACCCACCTCCAATGCCCAGGTGGCGCGTGAGGACCAATATATGCATACACAAATAAGGACACCATCGGTCCACACATATCAACATACAACTATCAACCAGCTCAAACTACACTATGTATAAAGATGAACATAAAAACATCACACATACATACCAGCTGGTCCCCACGCCTGGCCGAGAGGTCAGGGCATCTCGGGGTCCCCATGATAGTTCATACCCATGTACGAGTACTCCTCGATCACCACCGAAAGCTGTCGCAACTGCTCTAACAACTCCTCAGTAAAGAAGCATCCCACTCTGCCCCACCCTCTTGGATCATCATCTGGCACCACCAGTACATCTGTGGCTCCCGTGAACCACTATCCTGCATAGCCTGGTGCAAATGCAGTGTAGGTACTTTCTAAAAAATGAAAGCACACAGAAATGAGCCAAAACAAAATCCTGCTCCAGATGACTTCAACTTGTTCAGCTTTCACCGAACAGCCTGAAGATACATTAGGCCCCATCCATAGAACGTGCCTCCTATAGCACGCCCTACTAGCTGAAGCTTCCCTCTAGAGATCTTGTGGCTCCCCGTGGAACCCAAGATACGTAGTAGTAATGTCGCCACCACCTGTGTCGATAGATCCTTGATGTCACACATCAGAATATAGGAGCCACACACATATGCCGTATCATAACAGTGCCTGTCACACAGCTCCTCCAATGTCTCCCCCCGAGACAACACCAGTGCCAAGTCACCCACAACTCCCAACATATGGAGCCCAGTTAGAATGTATGCATCCACTAGCATGATCTCAATCCGCTGGCCTTGAAAGAGGAGCACCTCCTCATCAACATCCCAAAAAATCACCAGTGTTTGCAGCAGCAAACCCAAGCTCTTCACGAGGGGTATCCTCATGAACTTAAGCAATCCGCAACAAGCCAGTGTATCTCTCACATTCCCATCTCATAATAATGCTTCCCGCAGGTCTTTGCAGTATCTCTCTCACCACTTGATCTCATCCATCCTGCACAAGCAAAAACTTAGATGTCAGCCACTGCTCTCATAAAAACACACCCCCCAGAGGCCAAGTCGCACCTGTTTGGGAAAAATGAGTGACCATGTCGCTCAAAAATGTCCCACAGATGTGACCAGGCCACTACTTTTCCTTCAAAATGTGCAACTTGGCTCCATGAAACCCCAAACTGCTCATCGAGGACCTCCAAGTGACCAAATGTAGAATGTAAGCGACCAAAAAGAAGAGATTCAGTGAGAGCTCTTACCTGCAAGTCACGGAACTCGAAACTACCGGTCAGAATAGGAGAAATCAGAAAATGAATATTTAGGGCCCACCACTCCAACTCCACAATGAACAGTGACAATGACACCTCACCAAGTGGACCCCACCCTTATATAGGCCCCATTTGACCTAATTTCTTTTGATCAGCATAACACCATACGGAGTCCATTTGAGACGCCATTTGTGCCACTGGTTTCAGAATTCCTCCCTCTACCTTTGTATGAGACCATCATCTCATGTTTAACAAATAAATTTTGGGACCATTTCCCACAAGTTGCCTCGATTTACGAGCCACAGCATGGCGATGCAAGTGTCTAAGGACCTATACTTGAATCACTATTGCCTCTCGCTACTCATGTGGGTTTTCGGGCCACCGCCCATTAAGGGTCACAATTTTTAGTTTTGTTTTGTATTTTAACACATAGCTGTCTATTTCATCCACCGCACCTTACGCAAATCTCTGGACCATTGTCCACAAAATGATTTATTGTTCTTGCATGTATTTGGCATATAAGTGCCCTTGGACTTGCACTCACATCGCATGTAGTCAATTCCATCCACCGCAACTCACACACAACTCTCTTGACCTTTGTCCGAGAGCCACCTCGATTTGCATGCCTCTGCCGCACCGACTTGTGAGCCTCTGTCGTGATCTATCCCCCACATGTATTGGTATGTTTGAGAGCCTTCTGCTCCATCCATACTGTGCGGATGAACTTTGGACCATTGTCCACCATCCCGACATGGGGAACCGTATGTGCCAAATCGGTTGACCATACTATAGTTTCGTTTAAGCTCTTTTCTGACTCCTAAAAACAATGAAAAGATAGTCAAGCGTAGCTGCTTCCTTTCACGCTCGCTAAAGTATAGGAAAGGGCGTCTACATCGTCGCGTTTACCTCCTTTTGTGGACTATGTAGACCATCAAATGAAAAGGACCACTTTGGCATATTCAATCCAAGATCGTTCCCCTCTGCATACTTTTATGATTTCTCGGGAAGAGGGGCCACACTTTACGAAAAAGCTCACCATGGGTTGTCGTTAAGCTCTTTTCCAGCCTTCTCATCAAGAAAAGATTGCCAAGCAAACTTGGTTTCGTTCATGCTCGTCAAAGTATCTGAATGACCGTCCAGTCAGTATAGGTTTAACCTTTTTTGGCCTGATTGGACTATCAACGGTAAAGAAGTCTTTCATCCCCTATAGGATGGGCGAGCTCTCCTATGTATAATTTTATCCTTTTTCAGGTACAGGAGACTACCAATGAAAAATAGCCCCCACTGGAGTCTTCTTTGTGCTTTCAAACTCTCTAAAACTGAAAGCACCATTGAGCATTTACCTTCTCGAGCTCACCAAAAATCCATGAGATCGTACCACAACGGTGTCTCTAGACACCACCCCACAAAAAATAGTTTGGCAGCATTCCCCCTTTGGGTTTCCTTTGTTCAGAGTACTCTACAATGTGTCTTCCTTGGATTCCATCAATATCCAAAGTGTCCACCTCCCCCAAGTATTTCCCATCTCTAGGGACATTCTTGGTATTACATCTATGATCCCATTCCCATGAGTCAGTTTCATTTGCTGCCTGGTCCACCCTACCATCATACTTTGGACAAGGGAAGTTTGAGTCTACCATACTCCCCCTGCCCCTGTTCAATCCTTTCCCTCCCCCTCCCCCCCCACAATTCAGTGTGTCAGTCCGCAGATTGTCTCACATATTTCAGTTATTTCCCTCGGGGTTCTGGTCAAGGAAACACCATTGCCTTGACTAGGGGCAGGTCTCCCTCTATCGACAACAACACACATATTCCAGAGGATAGACCCAGAGGTCCCTATATCTTGGTTTCATTAACCTCATTGATGAGTTCCTTGGACCATTTGAGAGGAGTCCTTAGTGCCTCTCAGGATGGTTGTTTCTCAAGTGCTCGACTCTAGCTACATCATCGCACCGTTGAGATTCATACAGGGTATTGGTCCATGCAGTATTTGGTCGAAGACCCTGGATGTCACCTGACTCTAACACATTGATGAGTCTACTCGAGGGACCTGAACAGGTTATGTCCCTTGTGATTTCTGGGTTGCATTGGAGACAGTGTTTAGAAGCCCCAACAGTGCTTCTATATATATTTATGATTGATGCAGCATACTTGTACCATGGAGACTCTGACTCTCAATCAGCGAGTCCATACAACTATGTACCGTCCCAGATCTAGCAAGCTGTTAGTCATGAAAATATAGCATTCCATGAGAATGCCATGGGTCCAATGTACCACTTCTTCAGATCAGTATTGTATTCAGCCTCACATTGAGGCAACCACTATGTACCATCAGTTGTATATGATCGACTCTTGTATTTTAGAGCATAGATCAAATTATTCTTTTGACATTGTCACGAGCATGGGGATGCCCGCCTCATCCATATACATGTCACACATTATTTGTATCTCACCCATTAATGGGAACCATATTAATACAAAAACCAAAATCCACCATGCCCCAGCCCCGGAAGCACCACCTCTCCGCAGCAATTCCTATGATGTCCATCGGCCATACGATGAGCTCCTGCCCTCACACATCAGGGGGTAATCTGTTCACCCAAAAAATCCCTCACTCATCTCTAGATGGCCTACACCACCCAAGGACACCCATGCACGACCTTCGTATCACTCCATTAGACCCCCACACCCTCAAAAAAGCTTAAGAATGAAGAAAAGGGCTTAAAAACCCCAAAAAGGAGCCTAAATAACTCTCCAAGGGGCTAAAGCCTCCGAAAAGGGGCTAAAACCCCTCAAAGAAGCCTAAAACCCTAAAAGGAGCTAAAGTTAGGGAGGAAGGGGCTAAAAGCCCAAAAAAGGGGCTAAAGCCCTGACCAAGGGATTAAAACCCTAAAAGTCCCCAAGAAAGCTATAAAAGGAGGGGTGGGGCTCACTCTCAAATGACTCCTCTCTTGCATACTATTATGCTGCCCATGGATGCCTTGAGACTCTTTTGCCTCTCAAGCCTCCCACATCCCCCTCTCTTCTACTCATATTCCCCATTGAGCCATAGCTCCTCCATTGCTGAGTGAAATAGGGAGGTGATTCTTTCAGCCTGGGCATGGTGGCCCATTTCACCAAAGGAGAGGTATAACCTAGCTTTGCCTATGTATTTTCTTTAGTAGCTTAGTTGTTTCTAACCAATATTTGTTTGCAAGTTTGCTTCTTATCTTGTTTTGCAGGTTTATTTCTATTTAATAGCTGTTTGTAGGTTATTGGAAGCGGAACCCTGACCATTGTTTACAGAGGGGTTCTCCATCTTTGCTTTTCTTTCTATCTTGTTTCATTTCGATTTTTCTTTCCTGCATTTCTCCACATAGGAACCTACCCTTCCATCCTATAGATGGAAGGGAGCCATTCCTACTCCTGTAGCAAGGAGAAATCCCTGCTACATTGTCCATAATATATAATATGATCATTAGGACATGCATCAATAACCTGATAGTCCATTCCAATTTCTTTCATAATCAAGAATTCCTCTTGACATGTGCATGGTAAATTATTGGATGGTGGTAATAGAAATTCACCCAACAATCTGCAACATTGACAAAAAAATGAAATGTAAACAATATAAATCATAAATATTGCTTATCCCTAATTTATGAATTGATTAACACTAAAAATAGAGGAAAATAGTCAACTTTTCATACCATGTGAAGATGCAATTAATGCATTACATATCTTAGGAGCTGTGTGAAAAAAGTGTTTGATAAACCATTAAAAACCTTCAAGTTCACCAACACCAATATAGCAGATAGAATATTTTTTGTTGAGCCTTCATAAAGAGATTCTTGGGACTTCTCAATTAGAGGAACATCATGAATATCATGGAGTTTTTCCTCATCCAATGGAGCAAATGTGTCTTGGATCAATCTATTTATATGATCTCCGTCATTTGTATTAATAACACCATCTTTGTCCATAGGATAATTAAGAACTTTATCTTCAAAATTTTGATCTCCATAGTCCTCACCTTTTAACGTAGTATTTCTACTATAGTGTGGAAAATAGCTCTCTAGAGGTCGCCATTTATGGAGCACTGTCTTTATATTTACAAACAATGTAATAACATTAGTGTATAATATACAACACATATATTTAAAATGATAAAACATTTTGTGAATACATTATCATTACTATTACAAGAAGTACATTATGTAATGAATAACGTCTTACCAAGTGATGATATTCATGTACCCCCCTTGAGCATGCCCCTTCTCCTTACAATGTTTTTTAGTTGTTGTTCTTAAAAAAATTCTCATTTGCGAAACCCTACAATCATTGCAAGGGAAATAACACTTTCCATCACCTTTCGCCTCCAATGTTGCCTTAATCTCAGCATACCTCTTATTATTTTCTTCCCAATTATATTTATTTGACATTCTAATAACGTATAAGAACAACAAAAACTCAATCAATATATAAGTAAATTGAATACCATATATATATATATATATTAAAGGAGACAGGAAAAGGACTTGACATGGAAAGTGAAAAATATAATTAGTAAATGTCCCTCCATGGTCTTTATAGACATTAGTAATATTGAAAAATATAATTAGTGTCTATCAAATTCTAAGTGACAAATATATATAGACATTAGTAATACCAAGGAGAAAATGAATAGTTGACTCATGACTTTATGTATGACCCTACACATTAAAGGAGAAAAAAAATTTAAAAATACTAATTTGGAAACTGAAGGAGATCAAAAGTTCGATGTGTTAAACCAGTACGAGACTCTTCAAATCACAGATCAAACAAAATCAACAAAAAAAATGGTTGCAAGTACCATAGCAAATAATTTGTTGAAACATGTCTTAAGAACATGTATTTATAGATCAATGATCGCGGTGATTCCAACGAAAATGCACAATGATCATATTTCAACAATAAGAAATAGTTAATGACCATCACTGTGATGATAGTTAATATTGCACGTAATAAGTTTACCGTCACTATAGCGGCGAACTTTGTGCATTAGAGGAAATTTCAACTCAAAATGGGCCTTTTAACTTTAACTCAAATTCCATGTCATCATGTGTCATCAAATGAAATTGCTTTAAATTTGAAATACAGTATAGGTCTTAAACACTTTTTTAATATAAATTTGGGGATATGTATCATAAAAAAAACTACTTTTGTGTTTGTATTTTCGACATATCTCCCCGTGTTTTTACCCAAATTTCGATTAGAAGAGCTCCTTGGATGCGGAATTAAATTCCGCATGTAACGAGTACCCACTCGACATACCTTTGATGGACCCCGCTACCCCCAAAAAAAGAAATACCTGAAAAAACGTGATGATGATGTACATTTTTTTAGGTATTTCTTTTTTTTGGGGTAGCGGGGCCCGTCAAAGGTATGCCGAGTGGGTACTCGTTGCATGCAGAATTTAATTCCGCATCCATGTCATCATCACGTTTTTTCAGGTATTTCTTTTTTTTGGGGTAGCAGGGTCTGTCAAAGGTATGCCGAGTGGGTACTCATTACATGCCAAATTTAATTCCGCATCCAACGAGCTCTCCCGATCGAAATTTGGGTAAAAACACGGGGAGATATGTCAAAAATACAAACAAAAAAGTAGTTTTTTTCTTTTCTTCCTCCAAAATTAATAAATATTATTTTATTAATTTTTTTTAGGAGGCCCATTTTGAGTTGAAATTTCCTCTAATGGTTCATCTCTATTTCCACATGGATTTGTCGCTATAGCGACGCAATGTAATGTTTCATTGTATTTCCTCGAAGCTTTGTCTCTCTAGCGATGAAATGTAAACTTTCATCTTTATAGTGATGAGTATCAAGGGCCATAACATTTTCTTTTCAAATATTTTATCTGTTTATCTACACAAATTTCGATTTTAACTTAAATTTGTCATAATATTTTGTGGAAGTTTTGTGCCATATGTACTAGTTTTGCATCTTCATTTAAGGTTTTGTTTTTATGTTTATGAAAGAAAAACATAAAATCTTACGTATGTATGAAAGGATTTCTATTACTAGATTCTTAAGAAACGATACAATTCTTCATACATACTAAATATAAATAAAATCTAAACCCTAACTAGTTTATTTTCATAAATGCATGAAAATATTCAGAAACTCCTCAAAGAATAAAAATTTATTGGAGTATAAATATCAAACCCTAACTATGAAATAGATGAAGTAAATCTTTCTCTTTGAAAAGTACTAAATTGTATTACAAAACTCGGGCCATTGTAATTGAACGGAATAGAACTATCAAACCCTAGAAATATTTTAACGTGAGGAATTGAAAGCCATTTCCAGCATTATTAGGAAAGCTACATATTAACAAACAAAATAACCATAACTGGATATAATATTTACTTTCCTTCAAGCTAAATAACTTAATCTGGAAATTAGAGAATGGCATTAAAAATAAATTAAAATAATATTATAAGCAAAAGAGTAATAACATTAACTTAGAAAACTTATCTGAAAAACCTCGAGGCAACTTGATATGGGACTATCTAGTTCCACCCTACCATAGATATCTGCAATTGTTCTGAATTTTTCAACCTTCACAGATATCACCCCCAAGTTGAACCAAGTTTACTAGTAATCTAGACTTAGGGTTCTTTGATATGAATTTCTTTCCCTTAAGTACATGCTTCCATTAGGTTCTCTTTACTCAACATTTTGGATTTCCTTGTTTGCAAAAGATTCCTCTTTCATGAGTTTTCTCTTTTCGGGCTACACAGCTGGAATAATTGACTCTGAGTACTCAGGTAGAAATCCAAGCCATACCTTTTGAGGCATAAAGGTAGCTCTACCTCTCTAAGCTCCATCTACCATCCATTCTTATCTCCTTAGGATATTTTAAAGGAGGGCTTTCTCTCTATTTTTAGGTTCAGAAAGTTAAGATCAAAGAATAAATTAAAAGGAGATAATGATAGAACTGTTTCTCCATCAGAATAATGATAATAGCTCAGCAGGCCAATGAGTAGTCAATCCATAAATAAAAAAATGGTTTTGGATTAGGAAGTAGTTAGGTTTTTTCTTTTATTTCTTCACAATTATGTAAATTCTTAATTATTGAATATCTTATTTTTCTTTTCCCTTTTTAAACTTTAATTACTCTCATATGTCCTAAACTCCTAGTAAGCTTGGTCCCCTTTTAACACTAATTGTCTCATATCAAGTTGCTAGAAGTATTAAAACAAAATTCCACTTGCTTATATACAGTATCATAGTTTATGATGACTTGCATCATTCATACGTTCAAACCTATGACTTTAACCAAAACATAGTTATATACACAGTATGTCTAGGGGGGAACTTTAGGATGTTACAATGTGCCAATAATAACATTGTTCCTAGAATTAACCTTTGGAATATATTAGAAAAGTTAAAGGTTCGATTTGAGTTGAGAGTTGTTGTGATAAGGGTGTATGAAATGGTTATTGCTAAGTTCATAAACATTAATGTTTGGTTGGAAGAAATTAATTGTAATATAGGAGTTAAGAAATGATGTCCTTTGTCCCCCACCCTTTTTTCCATTTACATTGAAAGGTAGAGGCATGTTGAAAAAAAGAATCTTTGATAGCACTACTTTAGCCGAAACAGTCATCTACCTTGTTCTTTATGTTGATGATATTGTTATTATGGCTAGGTGCTCCTCTAATCTCAATCTCAACAACAACTGTGGATTTTTATTCTAAGTTTGGTATGATGGTAAATACTAGCAAAACAAATATTATGATGATCAAAACCAAACAAATCACTTATAT
The DNA here is from genome assembly GCA_001517045.1 of Pseudotsuga menziesii. Taxonomy (NCBI): domain Eukaryota; kingdom Viridiplantae; phylum Streptophyta; class Pinopsida; order Pinales; family Pinaceae; genus Pseudotsuga; species Pseudotsuga menziesii. The sequence continues at coordinate 34,843 of LPNX010806477.1, read as the reverse complement.
TGATTCTCTGTGTGTCAATAACAACTTAGAGAAAAGTACTTCATACAAATATCCCAAAGTCAAGCTTCATTATAAGTTTTAGCTAAAACTGTAGGAGTGAGAGAATGATTCATAAAAGGTGAAAACCTAATTTAGTATTGAAAAAAATTATAAATCCATTAATTTTTCAATATAATAAAAAGCAAAATCAAAAACCTCTTTTAAAACTCTCATCATTTCTATTAACTTATAAAAAATATATATTCATTTAAAATAATAATTCATCTAAAAAATTATAAAATAATTACATAATAAAAACTAAATCATTTCTATTAACTTATAAAAAATTAATATCATTAAAATAAGAATGTATCCCAAAAAAATTATAAAATAATTACATAACCAATTCAAATAAAATTTGAATGTAATCTAATAAGGTCAAAATGTATCCCAAAAAAATTATAAAATAATTACATAAGCAATTCAAATTTAATCTAATAAGGTTACAATTTTTCCTAGAAACTACTCAGCCAACCTCCATCTAATTGGCTATTTATAAATTATGTATAGATAATACATTACATTTTCATAGTTAGTTTTTACTATAAAAATTATTTTTTATAATATAATTTTTTATAACATATAAAATATTGAGTAGTTAATTATCAACATAATATAAAAAAAAATATTGAGTAGTTGTAGTTAAACATACTCATAGGAATTAAATTTATTAATTTTAAATTTTAAATTATTGTTAAATATATTTATTATTTATAACAGATTTATTATTATTTATAAATATATATAATGTTTTTTTAAACATATTCAATAGTTGTAGAACATATTTAAGAGTTTGAAATAAATGTATTGATTAAAGATAGTTGCCGCTTTTTTATAATCTATATTTTTTTTATCTACTAAGTAGGATGAAACAAGTGTAAAGTAGAGATTGATTTTATAGAAGTGGTTCAAAATTCAAAATAAACAATTATAAAAAAAAGTAATATAAAAAATAGTTGTTAGCTAAAATGAATGTGAGATAAAAAAAGAATATAAAATATAAATAGTAGTTAATAAATTGATAATAAAAAAAATGTGGGCATGAATAACTCGAATACCAAAAATAAAAAAATATTTCCAAACTATCTTCGATTTAATCCTTATATCAAACCACAAACTATATGAAAGTGGTAGTTAAAGTTCTTTAATTATAAAGAGGAGCGTTTGAGCACTTCACATTCAATTTTGCTCTAGTTCCACTACCCCACTACCTCAGCGTTCACACTTGCAATAACGTTGACCACTTCACATTCAATTTTGCTCTAGTTCCACTACCCCACTACCTCAGCGTTCACACTTGCAATAACATAGGCAGGGACAGATCTTCTTCAAATCACATGGTATAAATCCATGGCCCATGAGGACTTGTTGCATCAAGATTTTCCAATAACTGTGATAAGATTTTCCAGTAACTGTGATAACATTTTCGAAGAGCTGAAGGAAGAAAGGGTTTTGAATATCATGAAGATGCAGAGGCTACTGATCCTTTTGTTGGTTACTCTGTTAATGTTATGTCTGATTTCACCAGGTCAATCTGATGATGGTGGAAATACTGCTGCTGCCAGAGGAGGTGGGGCATTAATATCTGAATTTGTGGTGCCCCAGAACAAGGCAAGGGCCAAGGTTGGGGTCCCTCCGCTTGTGTGGGATGAAAAAGTTGCAAGCTATGCCCGGGCTTATGCAAATCAGAGACGAGGTGACTGCGCTTTGCAGCACTCGAAAGGACCGTACGGTGAAAATATATTCTGGGGAGGTGGAAGTGGGTGGCAGCCAAAGGATGCAGTCACAGGCTGGGTTGACAGTGAGCTTCCTTTCTTCAACTCCAACACTCGTTCTTGCGATGAGTTCGAGAAATGCGGGCACTACACTCAAGTTGTGTGGAGGAACTCTCGCAGAGTGGGCTGCGCGAGGGTCATTTGTAACAACGGAGATACCTTCATGACCTGCAACTACGATCCCCCTGGCAATTATGTTGGTGAAAAACCATATTAAGCCAACTCATTGTAACACATTACTGTTTACTAATGTGATCGATTTTGTTATTTTCTCTTCATGTTTTGGTTTACTTTGTTAATCTTTTTGAAGTTATATATATTCTGTGAGTAACTTCATAGACTGGATGGATGGTAAATCTTATAAGAAATTTCTAAAGACCAGATCTTGCATGCAGGGAAAAAGCATAAGGCATGCGGTATAGTCTCTACGTTTTGTATTCATTGGATAGTCTTTTATTCACTGGATGTTCAGATTTGTTGGTGGCTTATATTTATAGCTAGGAGTTCCCAATATGCCCAAGTTGCTTGAAATTTGTCTGTACTATGCATAAGAGTTGAGATTTTGCAAGCAGGTCTATTCAGCTATTAGACCACTCCAAAGCCGGTAACGAATGATGCACGATAGTTTCGAAAGACTGAACATAGTTCAGTTGTATTTTATAAATAGTTAAGGAGTGAGGTATAATGTAACTTATTAAAATGATTATATATATAGGTATTTCATTTGTTATTTGTTATTTATAAATATTTAATTATTTATATTATATCAGGTTAACGAGTGAGGTATAATTTAACTTGATTATATATATATATATATATATATATTTAGGTAGTTCATTTGTTGTTTATAAATATTTAATTATTCATATTATATGAGGGTAAGGAGTGAGGTGTAATGTCTTGCAATGATTAATATCGATTTAGTTTATATTTACATAAATTAATTTATTTGATAGATGAAGAAAATAGATTTATATTAGTTTATTTATTATATATATTTTTAAAATTAATATAAATGTTCTATAAAAGAATGTTGTTATAGTTTATTTATTTTTTGTTTGGTTGTTTTATTTTTATTAATATTATTATAAATTTATTTTGTTATAGATGTGTTTTATTTAGAGTGTAATAATATATATTAATATTTTGTTTTGAATGTAATAATGAAAATAAAATAACAAGTAATATGTTATTTTTGGGTATTTGTTAATTTTTTAAGATTAAAAGAGTGGAGGATGAAAGTTACTTTTTGGTAGAGTTCCTTAGTTACATCTATATTAAATTCTAGTTTTTTAAATTTTCTTTTAAAATTTGATAGACCAAAATTAGTCTTAATATAGTAGATGTTAATCACCACCACTATCATTTTTATTTCTTTAAATAAATAAAATAGCATTTAATTAAATATCTTCTTTCTTTTTAAAAAAGACAAAAACTCAATGTTGTACTAACAAAAAGATTGAATTGATCATGGATATCATTACTTTCAACTCATTAAAAATCAGGCTTAGAACCAGACGAGTTCAACCAGGAATAAGAGATTACATTAGTAGGGCTTTTCACCGATATAATTGCCTGGGGGATCGTAGTTGCAGGTCATGAAAGTATCGCCGTTGTTGCAAATGACCCTCGCGCAGCCCACTCTTTTAGAGTTTCTCCACACAACTTGAGTGTAGTGCCCACATTTTTCGAACTCATCGCAAGATCGAGTGTTGGCGTTGAAGAAAGGAAGCTCACTGTCAACCCAGCCTGTGACTGCATCCTTTGGCTGCCATCCACTTCCACCTCCCCAGAATATATTTTCACCGTACGGCCCTTTCGAGTGCTGCAGAGCGCAGTCACCTCGTCTCTGATTTGCATAAGCCCGGGCATAGCTTGCAACTTTTTCATCCCACACAAGCGGAGGGACCCCAACCTTTGCCCTTGCCTTGTTCTGGGGTACCACAAATTCAGATATTAATGCCCCACCTCCTCCTCCTCCTGCAGTAGTAGTTACATGATCATCAGATTCACCTGGTGAAACGAGACATAAAATTGACAGTGTCACAAACAAAAGGATCACTAGCTGCCTCTGCATCTTCATGATCCTGATCCTCCAGCTCCCTTCAACAACTCTTTGAAAACCTAGTTATCAGTCTTATTCGAAGATCTTGATGCAGGGACCATGGATTTATAGGATCCGATTTAGAGATGATAGCCCCAGCTCTCCGCATTTCGACGGATGTGAGAGGATCTGCAGATTTAGTAGATTTACGGGCATTTAGCCAAGTGTACGATTCAGATATAAAAGATGCTTCGTTATTTACCTAATATGTAAGATCCTTTATTGTCATCTAATTAATATATACTCATATGACTAAACGCATAATACAGTTTGCAACTGATCGCCTGGCGGTCATGGTTCATTGCCGCGGATAACATAGTGCAGTTTGCAATGGAACGCCAGCGGTTATGATCCATATATTCTCCAGACAAGTAGGACACGAGTTGAGAAGCGTTATGGAGGGGAAGTTCCATAAATTCAGTTAAGGCAAGCATGCATAGGGATTCAATTGAATTTAATTTTTATTGTGGTTGGTATGTATTTATAATTTTTAAAGTTATTTTCTAGGTCGTAGAGCACCTTGTTACTTTCTCTTTTAAAAAGATAGATTACCAATGCCCTCCTCAATGCTAGATATCTCCAGAAATAGAGATGAGATGAGCTCTACTCTTGCCTGCCCACTTCAAAAATAAAGACTCATGCCCACTTCAGCTTCAGCCTGGAGTGTGGCAGAGCACCAAGCTTATCTCCATTGCAGAATAACTTTGGTTATCCACGTGCCTTGGCCCCTAGCCTGTTAATTATTTTTTTTGGAATGACTCATTTTGCATTTTTTGAAACCCTATTTAGCCTAGTTTTGATGGGGTAATTTTTTTTCACCCTAAAATTAAAACTAACCAAATATATAATATGTAAAATCCTTGGAAATTAAATTTTTTTTTGAAAAATATATCAAAAACATTTTATAGTTGTATTTTAAGAATTGTAAGATTTGTCAACATTTATACATTTTTAAATAAGTATGGTTCCTTAAAATCATCCCTGATGTCCTTATGTCCTTAGTCTTCTTCTCTCCTAGGCTAATAGATAGTGAGCAAGTTACGGTAAAGACCCTATCTTCAGTGATCCTGGACCATCACCCATCTGGCTCAAACTGGTGAACGATAACTAGCTTGCTGTACGCTATTTTAATGCGGTTGCAGTTATCAAGCTGTTTGTTATCCAACTGGATCCAAAGAGTAACATTCCTTGCTACCACCGCATTAGCCTGCAACAAGCTCGTTATTGTTAACCGCCCAAACTCAATTTGAAAACCTTACACACTTCTTAAAAACAGAGCTACTGCATTTTCTCATCATGCCAGCTTCGTTTGGAAGTTAGTTTGCTGAGCTTGGGCATGCTAGATCTTGTATTTCTACACTTCTGTGGCTATATACTATTGTCTTGGTACTCGTCTCATGGGCTCCCTTCGCCAAGGGCCCCCACAAATCACCGATCATTCCCACAGCCGCACTTTGCATTCCCACGGGCCACTATTGCCAGTTTACGTCTCTGATATTCAAGACTGTTCGGTGTTTTTGCAGAACTCAAAGGCCATACCCAAGATCCTTCGCTGCAGCGTGCTCACAAGAACACTGGAGATCTTGGCAGCCAACCATAACATGGCAGGAACGCTCTCATGGTGGAACATCACGAGCATGCTCTTTGCCCCCAACGACTCTACCTTTTCCTGAAACACTGAAACGCCAAGAGACAGTAGGTCACATCTTTTCGAGGAAGTTGAATTTGCGTGGGAACCACTCTTCATCACATTATTGTGCATGGGATCAGTTCGTTTTGGCATTTCCTCTTTATGTTCAGTGCTTATTTTCTCCCAGCATTTGACAATATAGGTTGCATTCTTTTAATGTCTTCTACTTTTTGTCTTTTAAAATTGCTATAGTTTCAGTTAAAAACATTTTAATACAATCAAATTTCAAAAACATTCTGATACAATCCAATTTGCAGCTACTAAAATCAAATTTCAATGTAGTTTATGATAATTATATGGAATATTGGATTTTCATATCTTTCTTGATATAATACAAAAAATTTCTTGATATAATACAAATTTTTTCTTGATATAATAACAAATAAAAGATTTTGGTTTATAATATAATTTTTTAACTCTCTTTATTGATATAATATAAAACTAAAAGATTTATAAAAATATAGTTTAACATTTCATAATATAATTTTTTATATCAACATAAATGGGACTTTTGCAACACAACTATGCATCCAAGAAGGGCTTCAAGACATTGCAAATTGTTTCATAAACTTTTTCAATAAATTTACATTTTTTTTCTAATTCAACTTATAAAATTATGAAATTTTTTTTTGGAAAAAAATTCCATAAGCTTCATTTGTTACTTAATCTATCAAACATACCAATATAAAATAAACATTAAATGTCACTTCTTTAAAGATTTAAAAATAATATATATGAAATTGTAGCAAGACTATAACACTTATTTAATAAGTTTATGGGAGCTAGAGGGTGTTATAATTAGAAGCACATAATAAACAAAATGTTAAACCAAGCACACATAATGACAAAGAAGATTTATCTTGGAAACCTTTAGAGAAGATTCTTCACTAGTACCCTTTTTTTTCATGTGTTTTTTTTCCTTTTTTCTCCTTTGTTGGTTGCACATCGGTTTGTACCTACACAAAATGCATATTGAAAAGTTAGAAGAAGGAAAAAGAATGTGAAGAGCATTGAACAAAAGTTGCAATAGATACATCTTACACAACAATATTTGAAAAGTTATCAAAGGATTGTCAAAACAATATATATATAGTAAACAACTGTGGATATCTATTATAAGATTCTAATTTTTTTCTCTAGTTTTTCTCTTACTAAAGTCAACTTTTTAATGTAGAAATTAATTGCACTCTTTAAGTAGAATTACTTGTGAATGTTGTTTACATTTACCATTTGTAAAATACATAAACAATCCAAAAATATTTCACCCAGTAGAAGTTTATGTTTTAAATTCCATGGTGTTGGACACAAGTCTTATTTAATATTATGGTTAAAAGTTTATGTTTTAAATCCCATGGTGTTGGACACAAGCCTTATTTAATATTATGGTTATATGATATTGTGAGCTTGTAGCAGTAAAGTTGTGTAGAGTGGTGAAAAGTGTAAAGTTTCGTTAAATGTGGTCTTGTAGAAGTAAGTGTGGTTGCAGTTAAAAAGGGTAAAAGTAAGTGGATTTCTATCTTAGTAAAAGTGTATCTTAATAAAAGTCCTTAAAATGTGTGTGTCAGCATAAAGTGAAAGTTGAAAGTTGAGTCTTATGAAGTCAGCATAAAGTGAAAGTTGAAAGTTGAGTCTTATGAAGTCTATCCCACTTGAGTGTGAAGACTTTTCTTTCACAGTAAAATTTTGTTGCAGTAAAACCAACCTTGTCTTAAAAAGAGAAAAAGTAATCTACTAAGGAAAATAAAAAATGGCTTCCACTTCTGGTACACAAATGTTACAAACTCCAACTTTCTAGCCAAAGAATTATGAATATTGGTCTCTAACAATGAAGGCTTATGTATGGTAGATAGTCCAAAATGGCTATACAAAGCCAACACATCAAGTGACATATAATAATTTGACAGAAGGTGAGAAAGATGCCAATTTTCTAGCGAAAGAATTATGAATATTGGTCTCTAATAATGAAGACTTATGTATGGTAGATAGTCCAAAATGGCTATACAAAACCAACACATCAAGTGACATATAATAATTTGACATAAGGTGAGAAAGATGCCTAGAGGGAACAGAGGAAGAAAAATGGAAAGGATTAGTTCTACATACATCAATCCATGCATGAAAGCATACTCCCAAGAGTAATAGAAGCAAAGACACTAAAGAGGCATGAGATACATTCGAAACCACCTATCAAGGCTTCGATAAGGTAAACACTTCTAAATTACAGATTCTTAGAAGAGATTTTGAATCTTTGTCAATGAAAGATACGGAGTCTTGATTCATTGGTCTGATAAATCAACTGAAATATCAGGGATAAAATATGGAAGACATAAGGGTTATTGAAAAAATTCTTAGAAGTCTTGCCCAAAAATTTGAATCCTCGGTTGTGACCTTGGAAGAAAAAAAAGACCTGTCCTAGGTTACCATTGATAAATTACAAGCCTCGCTCATCAATTATGAACATAGAATAAGTAGATCAAATACATCATTAGAAGGCAAATTTGTAGCATAGTCATCCATAAGCTGTGAAAAAGGATATTAAAATTGAGCACATAGATCTATGGATCAACAGGCAACTCACAAAATAGATAAGACAATTTTACTTAGGAATTGAAGAATGAAACAGTGCAAAGGATGGCAGCTGTGAATGCTTTCATTAATCAAAAGTAATTGGATAATAATCACAATGTAATACAATGGCTAAATAGCCACATGCAATTCAAATCCATGTGAGCAAATTCGAATTGGTTAGACTCTACTTGATTGAATGGTTAACTGACCTTGTCTAAATCATTATCAAAGGACCGAATGGTTAACTAATCTTCTCTAAATCATTATCGGAGTTCATTAGAGTTCTAAATCACAACTCAAGTTTCTAATTCAATGTTAACTAAGCTTAACTGACTGTGGTAGGTGAGGAATGCGCCTCTCCTGCATGCAGCCATGCAAACCTAGCACTAACTGAATGTAATTGACTCCTGACTGAGCTTGACTAGTCACCAACTCAACTCAATTGACCTGGGTTGGTATCGACACTCCCAGTGGCTCCTAAATTGTAGGGATTGATATAGGAGGCTCCTAAACTAATGCATGCAAGTGCAATCAGTGGCAATAGGCCTCAAATTGTGTTCCCCACATTTTAGTAACTGGAACATGTGCCCCAATTAGGCCAAGTGGACCTAATGGTGCTAGTGACTAAAAATAGACTGGAAGGACTCTTGATTAGACATGACTCCTGATTTAGACATTATCGGAGTTCATTAGAGTTCTAAATCACAACTCAAGTTTCTAATTCAGTGTTAACTAAGCTTAACTGACTGTGGTAGGTGAGGAATGCGCCTCTCCTGCATGCAGCCATGCAAACCTAGCACTAACTGAATGTAGAGGACTATAACTAAATGTAACTGACTCCTGACTGAGCTTGACTAGTCGCCAACTCAACTCAATTGACCTAGGTTGGTATCGACACTCCCAGTGGCTCCTAAATTGTAGGGATTGATATAGGAGGATCCTAAACTGATGCATGCAAGTGCAATCAATGGCAGTAGGCCTCAAATTGTGTTCCCCAAATTTTAGTAACTAGAACATGTGCCCCAATTAGGCCAAGTGGACCCAATGGTGCTAGTGACTAAAAATAGACTGGAAGGACTCTTGATTTAGACATGACTCCTGATTTAGACATATGACCAAAATAGACAAGGGAGGATTAATAATCCTAACAGAGGAAGGGGGAGATCTAATTATAAAGGAAAAGGAAGAATTTTTTCCAGAGGAGGACACAATAACTATCCTGCAAATGTCGTTAGTATAGGAAAAAATCAGAACCCCAGTCAAATAAGTTGTCACAGGTTTGATAAATAAAAAATACAATGTCATTATTGCAAGAAATTTGGACATTTTGCATACGAATGCAAGAAGAAGCAGTATGACCAAGGAAAGTAAGGTAAAAACTAGTCGAGCAACACCAACACTTCAACCAACACAATTTTTTTGGCATGTGCATCCCCAATTGAATGCAATGCTATCCAAGAAATTCCATGTGATATATGGTATTTAGATTCAGGTTGTAGTAATCATATGACTGGTAATTTAATCTTGTTTTCCAGTTTAGATAAATGAGTTCAAACTGATGTCACTAATATCCAAGTCACTAGTTTGGAAAAGGTACTGTTGGAATTATAACCAAATAGGGGAAGCAAAACACTATGCCTGATGTTTATTATGTCGAAGGTATGAAACACAATTTGATGAGCATTGGACATCTGATACAAAAAGGTTGTAGATTCTACATGGAAGAAAATCATTATGTGATTAAATACTTACGTCCAAGCAACTAGTTGATAGCAAAAGTACCAATGACAAGCAATCATTTATTTCCTTTGAGGATAATGCCATACATGAAAAGAAATCCAATTTCAGGAGTTGCATTCAAGGAAGAAAGCAAAGAAGCAGACAAGCACTATGACAAGGAATAATTAAAGGACAGTGTTGAAATTCAAGCAGCATTTCAATAAGAGGTTCAGGATGAGTCCTAGCTATGGCATTTCAAATTTGGACATCTGAATTTTGGTGGAATGAATCTACTACACATGAAAAATATGGTGAAAGGATTTCCATTGATCGTCAAACCAAAGAGAGTTTGTAAAGGATGCACTTTTTGCAAGAAACATAGAGAAACTTTTCTAGATGAAAAGTCATATACAACATGTACACCACTTGAGATTTTGCACTCTGATATTTGTGGCCCAATTCAAACACCGTCCATAGGAGGCTGCAATTATTTTCTTACTTTTATTGATGACTTCACAAGGAAACCATGGGTACATTTTATAAAACATAAATATGATGCATTTGGAGGTTTTTCAGTAGTGCAAGGAACTTGTGGAGAATAAAAGTGGATACAACATCAAAACCTTAAGGATGGACAGAGGGGCTGAATATGTCTTGAATGACTTCCTAAATTTTTTAAGGCCCATGGCACACACAAGCAATTCATTACACAGTATACACCTTAGCATAATGGTGCCGCAAAGAGAAAGAAAATAACTATTATGGATATGGTACACAACATGATGACAACCAAGCATTTGTCAAATAAATATTGGTATGAGGCAGTCACAAGTTCTATATATATTATGAATCGGTGTTTGAAAAAAAGCATGAAGAACAAAGTCTCGCAAGAAGAATGTATAGGTATGAATCACAACATTTCTCATTTAATTTTTTCTTATTGTGTCGCATATGCTCATGTTCTAGATGAGCTAAGAAAGAAATTAGACAATAAGGGACAAAATTGCATTTTTTTTGTTAGTATGAAGACACAAAAGAATACAAGTTGTATGATCTTATAGCAAGGAAAGTAACTATCAGTAGTGATGTTCAATTTGTTGAGAATGAAGCATGGGATGGAGCCGTCGAGAAGAATTTCAATATTGTGTCGATTTTCAAGCATGATGACATGATGGAGGAAGTCATTCAAACACCACATGTAAGCCAAAATGTTGCAGCACTATCAACTCCCAGGACACCACGACATGTTTCAGCATAAGAAACTTCGACACAAGTCATAGTTCAAGCTACTCCAACAAGCACACCAAGAACTTAGCAAACTCCATCAAGTAGTTTGAAGAGGTCGACATTGACAAATCCAATAAAGACAAGAATTCTACGTGAGATATATGAAGATGGTACACCGAATTCATTCTTTGTTTTTGCATTATTTTCTCAAATAGATGATTCTCTAACATTTGAGGAAGTTGTCGAAGATTAAGTATGGGCACAATCTGTGGATGAAGAGATAGAATGCATTGAGAAGAACAAAAAACGGGAGCTAGTAGATGTACTGAAAGATAAGGATCTAAATAGTTTCAAATGGATTTACAAGACCAAACAAGATGAATGATGGGAATGTGTAGAAGCACAAGGAAATGATGGTTGCAAGAGGGTTCTCACAGTAGCCTAACATAGAATTCAAGAAAAAGTTTGCACTTGTCGCACGCATGGACATAATTGGAATATTTTTGTCCATTGCTACACAAAACAAATGACCTGTTTATCAAATGGATTGTAAATCAACATTTTCGAATGGCTATCTAGAGGAGGAAGTGTATGTGGAACAACCACAAGGATATGAACTTTTGGGACAAGAGAACAATGTATAAAATATGAAAAATGAACTCTATGGTTTGAAGCAATCTCCTAGATATTGGTACAATCACATTGATTCCTAAATCACCCAGTGAAACTGAATCGATGCTATACATCAAAGTTAATGGACAAGGTGTTTCTGGAAGCAACATATCCAATTCTAGTTGTTAAAAATGGTAGCCTCGTTCATTCATTAAGTTGGCATTTAGGGACATGATTTGTTTATGGGGTTTTCTTCACCCCTATTTTATGTACTATGTTTTTGTTTAATAAAATTTCCATCAAAGCCTTGTTTTTTATTTTCGGATTGTGGAAACGCCCTTTTTATTTGTTATGTTTTTCCTTTTCGCAAGCCGCAAAGGCAGATTGCAAATTATAAAATTCCCTTTGTTTTATTGATGTTTTCTTTTCCGCAACCTGCAACCCACAAATGAAGATTACGGATTTCAGAAAACCCTATAGTGAATAAATTTACATTTTTCGGTTCCTCTTTTCACATCCTACAATGTAGATTGCGAAAAGATGAAAGTCTTTCCATGAATGATTATTTCATTTTTGGTTCTGCAACCTGCAATGTGGATTGTAGAAAGGAGAAACTTAATAAAAATAAATAAAATTGCAAGTTTACATATTCACAACCCACAACCCACAAATATTTTGTGGATTACAGATTGCGGAAGTTAAAAAATGCATTCTTGATTTCAGATATTATCCCACATCCCACAACCCGCATTGCAGATTGCATAAATCAAAGATCGAAGAATTTGATAAAACTCATCTCCACATTCTTATTTTCCGCTCAAATCCTAACTATTGATTTTATTAAAATCTAGGGTATAGATCTATTTAGTCGTTAAGTCTTGGTATATTTAAATCATTTGAATTTATGAATTATTCACCATTTTCACTTCTAATTTTTACTATGCTTGAGATTTTTACTGCAATTTTGTCATTAAGCTCACCAATCCTCTGGCTTCCAAGCTGTCCATGGGTAAGTTTTCAACTCTCAACGGTTAAATTCTCTTGTTTTTACCGTGGTTAAATTTTAATCATGGTTGCTAAATTTGTATCAGAATTTACCTCCAAATCCACCAACATGTCTAGAAACACCAGATCAAAGACTGCAATGAATGAGAAGAAGAGAAAAGACCCAAACGCCGACATCTTTTCTGACACTAGAGGACAAGTATTGGAAACCTTCTATGTGGACTGGTCCATAATTTATGATGTCTTTGACAATGATGATTTCTTTTCTATCAACCATGATGAGCTAGTGTATGCCAAGATTAGCAATTTGCATCTCCATTGCATTGCAACTAGGCCTCCATTCATGCCTTACATGGACCTGGTCATGTGGGAACTTGACCATGCGAGCCCTGAGGAATAGTATTTTGATGACCATGCTCACACTCAAGTGGCCTCTTTCTATCCAGACATATTTGCAAGAGAATATGCTCTCAAACCTCCCCAACAAATCCTGAATGCCCAATTCCTTGACCCAACCATGACCTAGTTTGATTTTAACAAATTGATAAAATCATGGATGGATAACCCTGCAAAGTCCATGATGACTATTATCAAGGAATGGTCAATCTTTTTAAAGGATTAAATTAAATTAAGGAGTTATATAATGCATTTGAGCATCAATATGACGTTCTCCATGTTCACAATAGAAGGAGAAAGGAAGCAACCAGGGCATATGATAGCCTGGTAGAATGGAAGAAGTATATCAAAGATAGATCGGATGATTTTCCAGTATTAGACAAGCTCAAGATCAAGAAGATCGAAGTGTCAATTGAGACATGGGAGAATGTTTGTGACCTAGTGGAGTCCATCATTAAATGGAAAGGTGTCTTGCAAGAGGAGATGGTTTTCTTTAGAGACCTTGCTCAGTTTTCTAGAGGTGCCATTGTTGGATCCTATTGATGAGGCTATGCCTCTGAAGCTAAAAATGGAACAAATTAAAAGTGACTTTTCTAAAGTCAAGGATCAAATCCAGGAGATCACTCAGCTTAGATTGGATGAAATCAAGAAATGGATCAAGACACCTCTCAATTCACTAATGAGGATTGACCTGTTCCTCTAAGAGTGGGTGAAGATCAATAAGAAAGAGATTGCATCCCTGATTTGTAAAGCATATTTGCATTTGGAGCATGCTTAATATCAAGACATCCAAGATATTATGGATGCATTTTCCAAGTAGCGTTCTGCCCTTGGAAAATCATGAAATTGAATATTTTGTAACCCACATATTGGGAAGATTCTCTTCTTTGTAAAATTTTTGTAATATTATTTAAGGGGGAGGGTGTCTCCCAAGAGAGGGGGTTCTCATGGGATTAAGTCTAGGAGAACTACAGGAGAAGGGATTTCCAAAGACATATCAGGAAAGATCTGTAATATTTGCAAGATTGTAATTTTTCTCAATTTTAATAAGGAGTTACAGTTTCTTATCTTATGTTTTATGAATTTTAGTCATTCTTCTATCTATCTGACAGATTGATCACAGGTTTCTCATGTATTGAATATGTCAACTTATGTACTTATGTACTTATGTTTCATTACAATCTTAACATGTTAAATGTGCATTAAATAATTTTTTTATTAAATTTACATAACATTTTCTGCAACTATTGAACAATCATTGATCCCTAGTGCTAATTTTTCAATTGGTATTGCTTGAAAGGACAGTTTTGCACATATAATACTTCGAATAAAGCATTGCAATTGTCATTCTTAGTTTTATTTGAAGTTGGTTTAAGGGAATAAACCTTATATATGTTTATAAAGTGGGAAATTATTTCTTTATCATCAATCATACGTCATAATTGTTCTCCTTAAATATCTTTTAGAATCANAAATTTCAACTCAAAATGGGCCTCCTAAGGAAAATTAATAAAATAATAGTTAAAATAATAAAATAATATTTATTAATTTTGGAGGAAGAAAAGATAAAACTATTTTTTTGTTCATATTTTCGACATATCTCCCTGTGTTTTTACTAAAATTTTGATTGGGAGAGCTCGTTGGATGAGAAAGTATATTCCGCATCTAATAAGTACCCACTTGGAATACTTTTGATGGGCCGCGCTGCCTCAAGAACAAGAAATACCTAAAAAAATGTGATAGTGGAGGCCTTGTATTCATAGGATTTAATCAGCCCAAACAACTTGAGGATAGAATATTCTTTGTGTGGGATTGATTCGAAGAATTTCTAGTGGGACTTTATCCTTGTGTTGATTGCTTGTAGATTATCCATCAACCTACCAGCCTAGGTTGTTAACAAATGGTGATAGAAGGAGGTCCATAGATAAATAATTCAAAACAAAACACAAGTAAATCTCCTCCCAGATCACAAATCATCCCTAGAATTGAGATCCAAGATTATACATCTACAAATTAGCCTGTAGAAGGTCAGACAACAGTCCCTGCCACCCCTGTTCTTGAACAAGTCATTAGAATACTAGAATTCCTCTTTGTATCACCAACTAGAGGAACTATCATCCTTGAACATTTGATAAAAAGCACACAAGATATAACTACTAGGGTAGAGAAGAGGACTGAAGAGGCTAGGATCCTTAGAGATGCTTTGTCCTTAACTTGTACAACTAATAACTATCATGTTAACACAAACACTTAAAACACTCTTGAACAAGGATAAACTCCTGAGATCTAGATAGAACAATTGTTTAAGCAAACATAACAACCTTAAACCAATCCCCATCCCAACATCTGGTCTAGTGGACCACCACCTACACCTGCTTCATCTTCATCGCCATCTAAGGATTCCTCAATTAGTAAAACATATTCAAGCCCTTCCTCATTTGAAGAATCATCGATGGCTGAGCAAGTAAATAGACCCTGGCTAGACCATGATCTTGTCATTGTCCTCAGGAAGCAACACAAGTTTCCTAAGAATCTTGAGAAGTGGACCCCAAAATTTAATACAGATGAAAGACCTCCTATTGAGGATCATATCAAAACCTTTTTGCATGCCATTAGGTTAATAAACGTAGCACATGAGGATGTGGTGTGCAGATATCTTCCATGTTCCTTTGAAGGCCAGGATTCCACTTGGTACTTTGCCTTGGAATCTGGGACTATTAACTCATGGGATGAGTTTGAGAATTTATTTCTTGAAAAACTTTGGGATGACAGTACCCTCGAATATCTTGTAATGGATCTATCCTCCTTGAGGATAAAGGGTAAAGAGAGATTCAAGTACTTTAACCAGAGGTTTTCCTATTTGAAAAACAGGATCCCTACCATTGTTCTTCCTATACAAGAATTGTTGGTAGCTTATTACATTAAGGGTTTTCCAACCCCAATCGCTATGTGGTTGAAAATGGCTCACAAAAATTCTCTGTAAGAAGTTTTTTCGGAATATATCTCAGTAGAGAAGGACATGTTTTTCCTAAAGGACAATCCTGATGTCCAAGCAAACCATCCTTCTACATCTAGAAGGAGGAAAGAAAACCTTCCTAAACCCACACCCCAAAACAAAGACCCTTATGATATGGACAACATGAAGAAGCTTTCTCAAAATATTTCAAATGATATGGTAGACCTTAAGAGAACTAATAATGACAATCAGGTAAATAACAGAGGTTTGGCAAGGCCACAATTTAGGAGACCTTACCAGCTTCCTCAAAATAAACCTCCTTAGAATCTTGATGAAACACTTACCTATGATGAGATTTACTCCATTTTTAAATCCTTAACTTCTGGACCCCAAACTGCACAATATGACAGTAGAGATAGTTCACATGGAGCTACATACTCTGTACCTCCTAATGAAGAACAAGATCAATGCATGAACACCATTAACTGTTTTTTAGAACTATCCATGGCAGAAGAAGACGATCAATCTGAAGCCATATATAATATACATCATTTGTATAACACTAGAAGCATAGGGCATACATCGGAAGAAAATCCACCATCGACATCCACTCCAAGTGCAAGTAAAGTAGCATCACCAAAAGATAAGGTAATTCCTGAAGTTGAGTTCAATTTGGTAGATGATTTGAAAAAGGACAAAGCAAATATTTTTTTATTTGAACTTCTTAAAATATTATCTATAAGAGAAAATTTACCTAAAAATATGATCTTAAATAAATCAAGAGAGGTTCAAAATAATAATCTGGAAATTTATGCAAAGACTAGCAGTCAAAAGTCAAGTATGAAAAGGGTTCCCCCTTTCCTAATCACTTTTGAAATTTTTAACAGAAATGTACACAATTGCATGATTGATTCAGGAGATTCATCTAACGGTATGTTAGTTTCTATTTGTAGAAAATTAAATGCAACATGGTAACCATGTCCCACCTAAATAGTCCAATTGGACAGATCCAAAGTTAAGGTGGTAGGTGAACTAAATAATGTCCTCCTGGCATTATCCATAGATCCTAGGATCCACCAGATAGTCGACATTTTTGTGGAAGATATACCTTAGACTTATGACATGTGGCCGAGTAGGGATTGGTCAAAGAAGATCAAGGGATACTTTTCCATTGATTGTTCACACTTGTGGTTTCCATACAATGGCATACCAAATCAAATTAAAATTGTCAGGGAAACTTTCATGAAGCAAACGGTCACATATCTTAATGACCCTAGTGAACCTGTTGTTTTCTTCACTTCAGCCATAGAACACTACACCTTTGACTCTTTTTTGGGGAGTTTTCTTATTGATTCCTCCCCAACTGAAGATGTCGATAAATTGTCAGAAATCAATAATTAAACAGTTGTTCCATTCATTGGTGAGATTGTTCATAATGTATATAATGTTAATACAAATTTTAGGTTAGATTTATCTTCTTGGACACTTCTTTTATGGGTCTAAATCCAAGGATAGTGTTGGTGCTGGTTGTGTACCGATTGATCCAAAAAGCACCAAAGTGATGATTTCCTACAAACTTGAATTCGAATGCACAAAAAATATTGTTGAATATGAGGCTCTTATGCGGGGGATCAAGAAAGCAATAGATCTAGGAGCACAAGTCATTGAATGCTACGGGGTTTCCGAAATCATAGTCAAGAAGGTAAGGAATAAGATCCATTTCCTATCTACCCATTTGTTAAATTATATAAAATTGATTAGGGACATGACTAATTCCTTCAAATATTTTAATATCAAATATGTCCCTAGGTCACAAAACTTTGACACAAATATTTTAGCCAACACTACATCTAGGCTCATTCCCCCATAAGTTTTGTCCCCTGATACTTTTTCCATTGAGCTTATGTACAGATCCTCTATACCATATAATGTGACAAGTTGGAAATTTTTTGATGATGATATTGAAATTTTTGACTTCTTAACACCCCAAGACACCTTTAAGGATTTATCCATAGATGAGGTTGAGCATGATAATTCTTTATCTGACCATATTTTCCCTTCCAACTTGATTCCTAAGTCAGTCATCAATATGGAAAAGTATTATGATCTGTAGGATAAATTTAAAGGTAATCGTAACTGCAAAACTCATAGTTCTTCTCTTAATTTCAAAACTGACAATCTTGGAAATGAGAAAAACCATCAACTCATTAATATAGGGGTTAGTTGTTCCCCAGAGGAAGAAAGGGCTTTAGTTAATCTCTCTAGAGAAATCAATGACATGTTTTCATCACAGGGGATTCACCTTATTAATCAATATCTTATAACATCCATTCATAAAGGGGGGGTTTTAAATTTGAAAACTAAGGTCAATACATTGTAGGTATTGGGGCGGTGAGGAGTCTCATATAAGGGGTTTATAGGTATTGGGGGGTATAAAAAGGGGTTTCTTGTAAAAAAAGGAATATATCGTAAAAATAGGGATTTTTAAATTAGAAACATGTGTTGGGAGGGGGGGCCTCAACAATAGGATTTTTGTAGGTAATTATCAATATCTAGTGAAATTAGGGGTATTCTTTAATATCCCATGAATGAAGGCACTATGACATGGCTTCATTGAGTGAAGACCCCGTGGTTTGCATGGACTTATGATGATTTTAAAAAAAAAAAAATATCTATCATGCAGCACAACAAACCTTAAAATCCTAACATAAAATCCTATCAACAAAAGTTGAGAAATATGCATCCCAGTCTTGAACCATCTCTTAAAAAAGAACTTGAAAAACTGTTAAAAGATGGGATCATTTTCTTGATTAGACACACTCAGTGGATCTCTAACCTACTCCCTATCCACAAGAAGAGTGGGGAAATTAGACTATGTGTTGTAATTTTCCCAAGTCTGTTATGCATACCTGAACACTAACTACTGCTGTAAATTAAATAAAATTCTTCCATGAACTTGAAACACTCAGTGCAATTTCTGTCTAGGGAAATAAAGGTGTTTTTTTTAGAAACTTACAAGCAGGGGAGAAGGAAAGGGAAGAAAACAAAGGTAAATTTTAGGTATTGAATTTCCTCTTCCCTAACACATTTATATCAGGCACCATTTAGGTTTCAAAATATGCTCCGCAAAAACCTACTCCCATGCTTCTGCACCACCCAATCGTGAAACTACGAAGAGTAGTTCAGTACTTTCGACCAGGGGATTTGGGAAAATGAATACGGATATGATATAAATTTATATTAAAGTATACAAATTTTTATTCAGGTAAATAAAATATTTGGGAAGTTTAGGACATTGGATCGGAAAACTAGTCCCTTGGACTGCACTCTAGGATCGAGTTCTAGGACTTCCAAACACATGGAGAAGGCTACTAAAACTCAGTTTCAAACATGGAATGTGTTCAATACAAATTTAATGAATTATCATAAGTGAAATGAATAAAATTCGAAAGGTTTAAGTCCTTCAACTCATTCAAAACCTAAAACTAGTCATTTTTCAATGAATTTCTAGCTAGGGTGTGGAACTGCTTCTCCAAAGTAAATCAGATCTATTAAAAACTATGTAGTAGTTTTAGAAAGGTAATAATGCATTATTTCAGAGAATTAATGACTCAATTCAATATCACAGGAGTTTCAAATATTTACTCATTAATTTAGTCTTCATTACAAGGCTAGAAAACTAGAATTTGTGGTAGACATTGTAATGGAAAACTATTAGAACATTACAAAAAAATTGGCACTGTTAGGAGACTGATATTAGGGACTGATAAAAACCTCAAATAATGGCATAGATCCATAAATCTCTCTTCATCACTTCAGATTATCAATCTCTCATAAAAGGAAGAAAATCTTGAAGATAGCTCCGAGATTCGAATGGAGGGGTGTCCCAATCATTCTAATGTGCTGCACTAAAATGGAAATGGCTTGAGAAACTGCAATAACACTCCATTAATGAATGATATCTGATCCATATCTCCAATACAACCTGCAATGAGAAGGGAGGAAGAGGGGAGAATGGGAACTAGGGACTTGGGGCACATCACCCAAGAGACTAAGGATCACCACTCAGAAATGAAGCTTAAGCCTCAATCAATTACAAAACATACATTAACAAAACTGAATAATGGAGTTGGAAATTCCCTTAAGTATACCTTGGGTGAATTATTGAGAAATTCATTCACTTGTTGAACAAGTAACCTACTTTCCAATCCTGTTCCTAAGCCATGAGTGGCCCTCCTTGATGGGATTAGCAATTTTGGTTTGCCATTAGAGGAAATTTGGGGTCTAAAATGGGCCTTATAAGAAAACGTGCCAAAATACGTTTTTGTGAGTTGGAATTCAAGAACCAATATAATTTCAATAAAATAAGTCAACCATAATGGTTGAATTGACATATTTGTCATTAAAAAAAACTATTTTTTTTGTTCGTATTTTCGACATATCTCATTGTGTTTTTACTCAAATTTCGATCACGAGAGCTCGTTGGATGTGGAATTTGATTCCACATCCAACGAGTACCCACACTGCATACTTTTGATGGACCCCACTACCCCAAAAAACAAGAAATACCTGAAAAATGTGATGATGACATCATCATCACGTTTTTTCAAGTATTTCTTGTTTTTGGGGTAGCAGGGTCCATCAAAAGTATGCAGTGTGGGTACTCGTTGGATGTGGAATCAAATGCCACATCCAACGAGCTCTCTCGATCGAAATATGAGTAAAAACACAGGGAGATATGTCGAAAATACGAACACAAAAAGTAGTTTTTTTCTTTCTTCCTCCAAAATTAATCAATATTATTTTATTATTTTAACTATTATTTTATTATTTTCCTTAGGAGGCCCATTTTAGACCCCAAAATTCCTCTAATCAAATTATGTTTCCTTGTTTGTATAACTTAAACCAAAGTGGATATTAGACCTCCTTGAGAAAAATAGCAAGTATGAAGCTTAGTAAATGTTTCCATGTTTGTATCCTTTAGTCCAAAATAGAAATTGCGCCCTCCTTGAGTAATTAGCAAGTTTGTGCATAAGGTAATATTTCCTTGCTTTTCATCCTTGCATCAAATTGGAAACTAATCTAGATAGTTTATATCTTTTCTATGACATGTTTCTTTTTCCTTCTTTTGCATTGTTTTCATTTTTCCATCGTAGGCAAGTTTCCTAATGCACCCTCCTTCCTTGACAACTCATTTCCACCATTAAATATTTTTCATAATAATTAACTAATTACAAATAACATGAATTTAGAAATTACATGCCTCCATAGTTTTAAATAATCAAAATTCCTAGGCATCATTAATTAATTCAATGTTTAACCCCTAGACACTTGACAAGGTCAACACTTTCAAGGTCCCTTCAAAGGAGGGACATGGCAGTCCTCCCCTCCCAAGTCCACTTTTCCTCAAGAAGAATCACTCTAGAGTGCAACAAAATTTGTCCTCTATGCTTCTGTTGCACCACTCTAATCATAGTCATTTCTCTAATGACCACTTTTTTCAACAAAATTGTCAAACCAGTTAAGGTAACTGAGTAGAATGTCTAGATCCCATTTCCTCCTCTGCAAGGATCCAAATTTATCCTCCCCTTTTGGAAATATTTGATTCCAAAGAATGACAGGGTCCCATGGTATTATTTTCCCCCTTGCAATCATTAGGAACAACAATTTTTTTTTATCATCATAGAAGATGAAAATGAGGATGTGAAAATCATACCCCCACATTAACAATTGATCACTTCCCATGACAAACTAGATATCTTTGAGACTCTCCCACCAAGCATGGAACTTCTTAATGTGGTACCAAATCATCTTGAGCCTCTCTAAAGTATAAAAATCCATGTGTAAGCTAGCACTAGAACTCACATCACTGTTGTTATGAAGACACAGGTGGTTATCCCATGCCCCTCCATGTATACTGAAAACATCATATAGGAGCCATACATGCTCATTCCTTTTCTCATACAATTTTTCTGATGTGTCCAATGTATCTCCATTGATGCAAGCAATATGTTTACCCACAAGTGCACACATCTTAATCATGTGTATAGCCACCCAATCAATGGACACACAAACTTTCATGCTGAATGATTTGGGTGGGAATAATTCAGCTACTACTAATGTACTTGTCAAACCACATGGATTTACCATCAATCCCTCAACTGGAAGAGTGGGATTATGATGCTCCTCTTGTGGCATCAACAAGAAAAATCCTTTCACCCAATTTTCATCCCCGCATGATGTGGCTGAAATAGAAGTGTGGGGTGAATGATTGTGAACAAACTCCCTACAATGCCCATCCTTCAAGATAATGGATGCACAAATTCCTCTATTAGTTTGATTAGTGGTAGTGTGATCATGTTCCTCCTTCAAATTTGTACAATATTTTCCAAGAGGAAACTCATAATCTCTTAGGAACCATGCAAGTGCTTAGTCTTCATCTTGCTTGACCTCAAACTCCTCGAGCACATGCAAATCAGAATGTACCTCATGTGCATGTGTATGGGAGGTATCTAATGGCCGCAAAATAATTCTTTGTTTTTGTTCACATGTCAAGATAATGTCGGTCACAACAAAAAATTTGTTGCAGAAATAAAATTATTTACCTCCCAAGGTATTCATTCCAAATATGTCTCTATCCACCCAATCAATGGATGAGTAAGGACTTTTATTTGTTGATCCATATGAAATGTGATCAACCACTTATTCTGGAGCAGAATATACCATCCATAAGTTTATGTCATAAGGTGTATCCTTCGAAGCATGCATGCCAAACAACCCTCTATTGATGCAAGCAATTTTAGTACATCCTTCATCCTCTATTTTAGTGATATATTTATCTACCCAATCCATGAATGGATAATAATCTTTGCTTGTGGATTCAATTGGAATGTCCTCAAGCATATTTCCCATAGCTAAGAACACTTCATCCTTCCTCTCAATCTCAATGAGTGCTTGGCCAAGATTTTATTTCTCATATATTTTCACAAGCATCTGCAAATATGCTCCTTCCTCATGGTTGTCCTCCACATGAGGTTCCTTCAACACATCCAAAGTAGTTACTACCATGTGCACATGATTATTTTCCATGCGATATGGGGGGTGTGGTAAATTCAAATTCCTTTGAAGTTGATCAATATGAAACCTTGAATCTTGAAGAGCTTCTTGGGTTCTTTTCAAGGAATCATATGTAGCCTCCCATTTACTATGGAGTCTTTTAGACTCTCATGTTTCCCTCTCGAATGCACAATGGTACATTTCAGCCACCATGAGGAGATGTTCTCTATCAGATATTAAGTTCATATAGATCTCCTTCATCTTGGCCATGCCTTATTTCAATGCAATGCACTCCTCCAGGAAGGCTTCTCCTTCCATCTCTCCACCAGAAGCTTTCCAACAACACCTTTCCACCAAGGCATTGATGTCAACAAAGTTTTTCATGGCTTCCCTAAGCTTCTTTTTGACCTCCTTTAGTGATCCACTCAAATGATGTGGCTCACCAAGAATATCCTCCACCAAGATTTCTTCTTCTAATATCTGACATATATGACCATTTTTCTTGTGGCATGAATCAACCACATAAAACTCATCCTCAACATACAGGTCAGCCTTTGAATTTTCTGCACACTCGCTTCCATAATGTGAAGTGGAAGGTATCTCTAAAGGATGGAATGACATGTGATCTATACAAAAATAAGAAAGCATCTCATTCCTTGGAATTTCATCCTCATCATGCTTCAAGAGAGTCCAAAATTCTGAACCGTATCCATCCCTTTGCATCATATTTTTCTCCTTCAAATTTCCTAGTTCACATTCAGCTGGTGGGGGCTTGTATTCCACTTCCTTAGGGAGTTCAGGTGATGACTTCAGATCTAATATTTATTCTTCTTTTGGATCTAATACAAAAGATACCTTATCACCATTGACAACACCACCTTTCTTTGCACAGATTTTGTGTTCACCAACAGAGAGACTAGGAGTAAATTCATCTCTCTCACAATTGTCCTTCATCTTGCAGTACTCAGATGCAAGAGAAGTATTTTCCTCCTCCCATGGATCAGATGGTTTCAGGTGTACATCGATTTTGCAAAAATCAAAACTTTTATCATCCATTTCCTTCATCTTCCCATCTTTCTGTACAAATACTTTGGTGGCCTGCTCCTCCACCAAATTTTCTGGTTCACACACAAGCATTGTGGCCTTGTCTTCTTCTTCCTTATGTGGCTCCTGAGGTGACTGTAAATCTGATTTGTATTCATCTTTTGGATCTGATCCAAAAGATGTCTTTCCACCACCATAATAACCCACATCCTTAGCAATGGTATGAATGTCACTCACCAAGAAATTGTCACTCACCAGGAAATTAGAAGTGCATTCATCATTCTCTTCTTGGAGTAATGGGAAACAAGCAAGATCTTCTAGAGCCTTCTTCTTTCAAACAACTTGAGGTTTCTCATCTTGAATGGTACTATGATCATTAATTGTGGAGAATATTCTTGAAGAAAAACCAAATAATCTTAGAATGCTTGAACATGCTGATGGATTTGATGACTCTTCATTTTTGGTTCCTTATTCATCCTCATTGCTCAAAGAAGTGGAACAACTTGGTTCCTCTATGGATGATTTTATCCTCTTAAAATATTAATCATCTACATTCTAAGGCTCAAATCCAAATATGCAATAAAAATACTCTTTGAAAGGAATGGATTTACAAATATCTTCCCCCAAGGAAAGATACTTTTCATAGTGGTGGGGCAAGTTTTCACTGTGCATCTATGATCTTTGATAAATCCTTCTTAGCATTAGCCATTGGTGGTTCAACCATTAGAGGAAATTTGGGGTCTAAAATGGGCCTTATAATAAAATGCGCCAACAATTAATTTTTGTGAGTTGGAATTCAAGAACCAATAGAATTTCAATAAAATGAGTCAACCATAATGGTTGAATTGACATATTTTTCATAAAAGAAAACTATTTTTTTGTTCATATTTTCGACATATCTCCCTATGTTTTTACTCAAATTTCAGGTGGGAGAGCTCGTTGGATGTAGAATTTAATTCCACATCCAACGAGTACCCACACTACATACTTTTGATGGACCCCGCTAACCCAAAAACAAGAATTCCTGAAAAAACATGATGATGACATCATCATCACAATTTTCAGGTATTTCTTATTTTTGGGGTAGCGGGGTCTGTCAAAAGTATGCAGTGTGGGTACTCGTTGGATGTGGGATTAAATTCTGCATCCAACGAGCTCTCCCACTCAGAATTTGAGTAAAAACATAGGTAGATATGTTGAAAATACAGACAAAAATAGTAGTTTTTTCATTCTTCCTCCAAAATTAATAACTATTATTTTATTATTTTAACTATTATTTTATCATTTTCCTTAGGAGGCCCATTTTAGACCTCAAATTTCCTCTAATGCATATTGTCTTTATGCTCCTCATTTTCACAAAATTAACCATCATGGTATCTTGACATTTGAAATCCATCATTAACATATATCTCCTCTTCTTCTTCAACAAATTGATCAAAGTCACCATCTTCAACTACTGGTACAATCCTCATGGTTGCAACTTGAATTGTTGATCTGCAAAATTTATTCACTGAGAGATTACTTTACATAGGGTATGAGGAAAGTGCTCTGATACCACTGTAATGTTCTAAATTCTACTATGCAGACCTGAACACTAACTACTTCTGCAAATTAAATAAAAAATCTACTATGAACTTGAAACACTCAGTGAAATTTATGTCTAGGAAAATAAAGGTGTTTTTCTGAGAAACTTGCAGGAAAGGGAAAAGGAAAGGGAAGCAACCAAAGTTAAATTTTATATAGTGAACTTAATCTTCCCTAACACATTTATATTTGGTGCCATTTAGGTTTCAGAATCCGCTCCGCGGAAACCTACTCTCGCGCTTCTGGGCCACCCAACCATGAAACTAAGTAGAGTAGTTCAGTCCTTTCGACCAGGGGATTGGGGAAACTAGATATGGATCTGATATAAATTTATATTATAGTATACAAAGGTTTATTCATGTAAATAAAATATTTGGGAAGTTTAGGACATTGGATTGGAAAACTAGTCCCTTGGACTACACTCTAGGATCGAGTTATGGGACGTCCAAACACATGGAGAAGGTTACTAAAACTCAGTTTCATACATGGAATGTGTTCAATGTGAAGTGAATGAATTCTCATAAGTGAAAGAAATAAAATTTGAAACGTTTAAGTCCTTCAACTCATTCAAAATCTAAAACTAGTCATTTTTCAATGGATTTCTAGCTAGGGTGTGGAAATGCTTCTCCAAAGTAAATCAGATCTATTCAAAAATCTGTAATACATTCAAAAAGGTAAGAATAAATTATTTCAGAGAATTAATGAATGAATTAAATCTCATAGGAGTTTCATATATTTACTCATTAATTTAGTCTTCATTACAAGGCTAGAAAACTAGAATTTGAGGTAGACACTGTAATGGAAAACTATGAGAAAATTACAGAAAATTTGGCACTGTTAGGAGAATTATATTATGGAATTATAATAACATCAATTAATGGAATAAATCTATCAATATCTCTTCATCAATTCATATAATCAATTTGTCAAAACCCCAAATTTTCACAAAAATTAATTTTTTTTAATGTAACATCAAATGTCTATAGTCGCACTTTGATAACTACTAGTGGCTAGCAGAAAAATGAAACAGTTAACAAAAGTAGTGATTAACTTCAACACATAAAAACTAATACCACTTTAATTTTGATATGTTATGTATATAACCTGCAACCAGTTACTTCTAGCTGTACTGATGATTGATTTTGTCAAGTAGGTGAGAAGTTATGTTCTAAACTGGGGCTTACTTAGCAATTGCTACCTCAGCTGGATTTCTGGATCTTACAGGTTCAACAGGTAAATTTTGAACAAGTAGGAGTTTGTTAAAGCGTTAAATCCAGATGTATTTCTTCAGCATATATAAAATGCTAGAGTAAAAATTGATTGTTAGAGTTCAAGGGTACTAAGAGGTAAAGTAACTTTCTTTGTCATTTTTGCATCTATGATAGAATTTTAAGTTTAGTAGTAAAGACTAATATCCTTGATATACTATTGTCTTTCACCAGCATGTCTTTAAAGTTATAAGCCAAGTTCCTCACAAGTTTTACTGATGTGCATAGAGCTCATAATTTTATATAAAGACGCTTTTACTGAGACAAGTATTTACTACTATTGCTATTTCTAGTATCTAAATGTTGTTTTATAAGCATGAATATCAATTTAACGTTTTCATAAGAAAATCTTACAATAGATTACTTAGCTCCACACTTAATTCTGCTCTAATAGAGAAGAATTATCAGCTACATTTATAAATGTCTACTTGCATTAAAAGTCATTGAGCTTCAATTTCGACCTTCCAAGTTCATCATGTCACAAGTAATGTAGTAAAAAAATACATTACTATAACATTTATTAATATCAATAAGTGATACTATTTTTAACCCTGGATAGTCTTACTATCTTTTATTTACCAAGTCTAATTTAACATTGGTTTGATTCATTTAGAGTTTTGGTTCCTTATGGAGACCAAAAGATCACTAAATTTCAAGAAGTTTATCTTACACCATGGCACTATAGACTATATACAAATGTAAGAGTTATCTAGGGTGTAAATACTATCTACTTTTACTTACGTAAAGTTGATTTATAAACTAATTTCTTACCCACTAGTATTTACTTAACACTAGTTCTAACAACATAGTCATGTATCATAATGTTTGTATAAAAGGTTAATAGTAGTACTATCAACTTATGATCAAGGGCAAATACTCTACTATTGATCTCTCCATAATTGTTTTACCAACAAAAGATTACAAGGTTTTCATAGAATAAAGGATAATGATGCAAACATATGTATTGTTCTTTACCATTGCTTGAATTTATGGTTTATCATTGTAATGATATGATTTTGAATTTATAACTAACATTATCATTGTGGATATTATTTAAATAATTGGCAATAACAAGTTTTTTTCGACAGTGCAGGATACTATAGTGATCGACCCACTGCTGACTAAATATTTTAGTGGCCATGTGGAGAAGCCTCCACCGTTCAATGAACGATTTAAAAACTTGCATCGTAACCCTATCTCCTTCATTCTTCTATGAGGGTTTGTCTCTACACTATCTGGTTTCTCCGCGGCCATGAGAGGCTCGTTTGTTCTTGTTTTTTAGCTCCATTATATGTGTAGTGAAGTGCCACAACTCTTGTGAAAGAGTTAAGTGATGCTCAGCTCGTATCTTGGTTTCTTTATGCAAGCATTGTGTTGCTGTGAGGGTGGTTTTACTCTATCAGTAGTTAGAGTGTTGGTCCCTTGCATTTCCATTTTCATAGCTTTCAACTTGCTTCATCATTGGTGTAGTTTGGAATGTGAACCTCGATGCCTCTGTCACAGGTTAGCACGAGGGTTTGTTCTTCAAAATGCTATTCGTCGTGCTGGTTCAATTCCTCCTCAGCTCTAGATTTCTTTGCCTTCAGGTAAATATTTGACCATATTATTATTATAAAATTCAAGTTATTGTTTTGGTATTAGAATACACAGATTCTAATTAAAGCCTTCGGTCTCGCTTACAGGTTACAGTTTGTATCCGGGCTTGGAATAATTTCTCTCCAACACTGGTTAACTTGATGACCAAAATGGGTATTCCCTGGTTTAAGGTGGCATCTCCCTACTTCCAATGGTTAAGGGATAAGGGTTACAGTTGGAAAGGAAG
The DNA here is from genome assembly GCA_001517045.1 of Pseudotsuga menziesii. Lineage (NCBI taxonomy): Eukaryota > Viridiplantae > Streptophyta > Pinopsida > Pinales > Pinaceae > Pseudotsuga > Pseudotsuga menziesii. The sequence goes on along the minus strand of LPNX010806477.1, from coordinate 5,978 downwards.
CACAGCTTCGGTTCCTCCATTGTTTAGATGCTTAGTTTCAATTATTACTTAGTTTTAGTTATTAAAACCCTTTCCTATTGCAGGGTAGCTCTGGCTTCTATGTAGTGACTTGTATTTAGCTTTTCTTGGCTTGTAAAAAAAATATTTATAGCCTTATGGATAAGTAATATCATGCTCTGTTTCCTAAAGTATGGAGGTTCTTCCTGTTCTAATGGTCTTTAATTGACCTTTGTTTCGAATACTCTGTTATTTATACTTTGTCTTATAAATGATATTACTGTAAGTTGGGTTATTCTTCTTCACTGTCAGTGAAATAAATTTACTGTTAATGATTTCTCTTGTAAATGAATAAGGTTAATGTAAAGACTGTAACTCAGTCATAAAATAAATCTATAAATTTATATTTATCAATTAGGTTAAAGTAGCTAGGGTTTACTAGAAAGGAACCCTTGTAAAGATTTATTATTGGTTTCTGTTTACCTCTATTTCGTTATTACAAGAGTATCGGTGTTATTTAATTGGTTTATGAATTATTTTTAAAAATAAAAGAGTTTATAAATGTACTATAAATTCTTGAAATAAGACTGTAACCAGTCTAATGCATAACTTATAGTCTTCTAGTTTAATTTGTTTACTTTGTTTATTAAAGAATATGTTCATAAAAAGATAAAAGAAGAACTAGGGTTTTGACCCTCATGTTTAACTTGCAAAGGTTATGAGCTTGTCTAGTAAATAATTATTTCTCAAATAGGTAATTTCTTAGTTTTATTCTATTTACTGTTTACATTTATATTTTTTTTTTTTTACTGTTCTGTAACTTAGTAAAGATTCAGAGCTTTGTAAGGATTAAAGCATTAACTATGTAACTTTGATTACTTTTCATTAATGAAGGGTTTGTAATCATAATCCTATTCTGGTTTATATTAAATAATAGTTTAAGATAATAGATTTAAAGTGTGGTTAATACCTTGTTTATAAACCTAACTGTATCTTCTATAAACATTTATTGTATCAGTATACTTTTTACTATAACTCTTGCGTAGTTTTACTGTTTCTTTTCCAACATTTTTATTTGGTTATACTCAGTAAAAACAGTAAACATAAATAAACCATAACACTATTCTTTTCATAATAATTTAAACATTGGATAAATTACTCTGTTATCTACAGAAACAGAATCCTATCTTTTATTTTCATTCTCTTATGAATATCTTTCATCTAATTAAAACATTCTAACTGTGCTAGAGTACGACTTGGTTTCCAAGTGTGGAAAAACACAGTCTACAAATTTATTTTCATTTTAACACATTATTTTATAAATCAATTTCATTTTTTAACAATATAATAAGAACACTAATTCTAACATTTCACAAACTAAATTTTAACATTCATATACCAATCAAACTAAGATTTATTTGACTAACACATTAAAACAAAATACCATAGAACTTGTTTAGGATAGACAAAAACAGTGTCAGGAGGTCGTTCCTCCCTACCAATCTCTTGGAGAGCGCTTAAACAACACTTCCTCAGGACCCCCGAGCCTGTTCCTGGTCTCCTTGGCTGGGAACTAGTGGAGAATGCAAACAGTAGAACCCTCTGTCAACCGACTAGTTCAATATCCCAGTAGAACACTCTGCTCTCAACAGTATGATCTTCATCTTAAAAGCTGCAACTAGATCAATCAGTAGTTATTCCTCAAACACTTTCCAGATCTCCCTTCCATTGAATTTATTTGAAGTACATTCATTCAACTTGAATGATCACTTCTCTAGAATGAGCAGCCTCAGCTCTCTTCAATGGGAATTTTTATAAAGATTGACTAGGTCTTTTTGGTCAGTTTTCATTAATTGAGCCACTTGCTCTGATTCCACTTTCTTGGGGAATCATGACCCCAAATGTAGGGAGGTTTCTACCTGCAACAGTTGGAAGTGGTTTGAGGATGCTGCCACATGTCAGTTTTCTCTCCACCCAGTCTCCTCCACCAATTTGACTAGTAAACACTCTTTTAACAGCTCTCCTAAGCTGTTGTCTCCTCCTTTATTTTTTTATACATAAAATATTCAGAATTTACATTAAATATCCTTGACCTTGCTGAGCCATCAGTTACAACTTAGCATAAAATTTAACATATTGTCCTCAATTAATATAAAATTGTTTTTTACAAAATTGGGGCATGTGACATACACACCCCCTTAAATTATAACATCGTTCTCGATGTTATTTATTGTTCATCCTCAGAATTCCCCTGGAATAGAATTGGATATGCATCCTGCATATTACTTTCCAATTCCTGGGTGGCTTCCTTTGGACTAAGGTGCTTCCATTGCACCTTCACCTGACCAATGGTGCGGTTCCAAAGTGTGATCTCCCTCCGCCCGAGGATACAGTCTGGTTCCACCAGAAAATATCCTTCTGGTTACACCTATACATCATTCTATTTAACAACATGAGTAGCATCATGAACATATTTCTTTAATATAGAAATGTGAAAAACATTATGAACTCTTAAATTCGGTGGAAATGCTAATTGATAAGCTACTTGTCCAATCCTAGACAGTATTTCAAATGGACCACAGTAACGAGGTGTTATTTTTGCACAACTACCCAAACTCAGAGAACTCTTTTTGGGTCTCACCTTGATGAACCCATGTTCTCCTACCTGAAACTCCTTTGGAGTTCTTTTAAGTTCTGCTTGACTCTTATGTCTATCTTGCACATTTTTAAGATTACCTTGTACTTGCTTTACAATTTCTTCCATTTCTTTCAATAGTTTAGGACCTAATACTAATCTATCAACCAGATTACTCCAAGAGATAGGAGTGTTACATTTCCTTCCATACAAGATTTAGAAAGGACTAAATCAGGCTGATGCTTGATAATTATTATTATAAGAAAATTCTACCAGATGCAAATAATCCTCCCATTTACCTGGCTGGTCTTTCACATAAATTCTTAGTAAATCTTCTAGTACTTGGTTTACTCTTTCAGTCTGTCCATCTATTTGAGGATGGAACAAAGTACTAAAATTTAGTGTAGTGTTTAATCCTTTAAACAGAGATTTCCAGAAGTTACCTGTAAATTTAGGGTCTCTATCTGAGATTATAACTTTCAGTATCCCATGCAGTCGAAAAATTTGCTTTAGAAAAATATCAGCTATGTTTGCAACTTTATACGTAGTTTTATAGGTATACAGTGAGCTGCTTTACTTAATTTATCGACCACTATCATGATAGAATCATTTAAAATCTGATTTTTAGGCAGTCCAGTAACAAAATCGAGACTAATTATCTCTCATTTCCAACTAGGAATCGGTAATGGCTCAAGTAATCCAGCTTGGCGTTGATGTTCAGTTTTCACCTACTGACATTCAAAACACCTAACGATATATTCTGCCAGTTCAATCTTCATGTTTGGCCAAAAATATTCTTTTCTTAACATAGTTATAGTCTTCTGATAACCTGGATGGCCTGAGTATGGAGTTTTATGGATTTCATCTAAAATTAATAATTTAACTTTAGGTACATTAGGTACATACATTCTGTATTTATACAGTAAAAAACCTTTTTCATTCAAACTGTACCCTTTACTTAAGCTTTCTGTTGGATTTTCTTTTGTTTTAGCTTGTAGATTTTGGTAAATTTCATCTTGTTCTAACCCTTCTTTAAGCTGTTCATCTATATCTGTTGTATAAGTGTTGATTACTATTGTAAAGTTCAGCCTTGCATTTCTACTTAATGCATCAACAACTTTATTTTCTTTCCCTTTAATGTGCTGAATTTCGAAATCATACTCACTTAGAAAAGCTAGCCACCTAGCTTGTCTAGCATTTAGATTAGGCTGATCTAACAGATATTGTAGTCCTTTATTATCGGTCATTAGAATAATTTTTTTTCCAATTAGATGATGACGCCACATCTTTAGAGCATGTATAACAGCAGCTAATTCCAGATCATAAGTTGCATAATTCTTTTCATGAATTTTTAATTTCCTAGACTCATAGGCAATAACATGCCCTTCTTGAGTCAATACTCTTCCTAAACCATCATTGCAGGCGTCAGTACACACTACAAAATATTTATTTGGATCATCTATTCTTAGAATAGGTGCACTGGTTAATAAATTTTTTAACTTTTTAAAACTATCCTCGCATCTCTGGTTCTAATCAAATTTCTTTCCTTTCTTCTGCAAAGAAGTTATCGGATTCATGATTCTCGAAAAACCTTCAATGAACCTTCGGTAATATCTGGTAATTCCCATGAAGGGCCGAACATTAGTTACATATTTAGGAACCGACCAATATTCAATCGCCTTTATCTTTTCGGGATCCACCGAAATCCCTTCCTTAGTCACCACATGACCTAAGTACTGGATTTTATTCTTAAAGAAATCACATTTACTAAACTTTGAAAAAATTTGATGATTTCGTAACTCTTGCAAAACAATTTTTAAATGTTCTTTATGTTCTTCTTCAGATTTCGAATAGATTAATTTGTCATCAATAAACATGACCACAAACTTGTCTAGATATTTATGCATTACATTGTTCATTAAACACATAAAAACATCTGGGGCATTAGTAAGCCCGAATGGCATGACGACAAACTCGTAATGGCCATATCGAGTAATAAAAGTTGTTTTAAAGATGTCTCATCTTTAATCCTAACTTGGTGATATCTAGACCTTAAATCAATTTTTGAAAACACCGTGGCTCCACATAGTTGATCAAATAAATCATCTATGCGAGGCAACAGGTATCTATTTTTAATAATCATCTTATTCAACTGATGGTAATCTATGCAAAGTCGCATAGTTGCGTCCTTTTTCTTAACGAAGATGATAGGTGCCCCCCAGGGAGACACGTTGGGTCGCATATACTTCTTGTCAATAAGTTCTTTTAATTGTGATTTAAGTTCATTACGTTCAAGTATGTTCATCCGATAAGGGGCATTTGAGCTAGGTACTGCACTAGGTACCAGCTCAATGGTAAAATCTAGTTCCCTTTTCGGAGGTAGTCCCAAAATTTCTTCCGGAAATACATCAACATACTCTCTTAAAGCTAGTATGCCCTCTAATTTTAATTTATCTATTTTATTTAAATTTTTCTCATCAGTTACTATTACTGCATAAACCTTACAACCTTTCCTAACATCTCTCTTAAGTTGTAGAGCAGAAATCTGCCTTATGGTTGTTCTTCTAGGGATTCCCTTTACACTTATTGATTTTCCATCATTATTTATACATGTAAAGGTTTTATCATAACAGTTTAAGATCACCCTATGTTGCTCTAACCAATCCATATCGATTAGTAAATCGTAAGAACCAACAGATAGTACATTAATCTTTACAACAGTTTCAAATTGATCCATAACTACTACACATTTCTTTACAAAACAAGTTACCTTCCTTTTTGCACCAGTGGCTAATTGAACCAACCAAGAATTTTCAAATTTTTCAACATGCAGCTTACATTTTTATACCAATTTAGGTGAAATATAACTTAGACCAGCTCCTGGATCAATTAAAATAGCTATAGAGGTTTGGTTTATCATACCTTCTACTTCCACCATGGAAGTTTGATAGTCTGCTTGTCGATTCTCCAACGCTGCATTGATTCCAGGCATAGTCCTCGCTAAATCTCCAACAGTCATTTCCTCCTATATGGTATGAATATTACTCATAGTCTTTTTTTCGATTAGGACAGACTGAGGCATAATGTGGGCCATTACACTCCCAACACTTTATGGGTTCTTTGCATTCAAAGTTCTTTGTGTAATTACCATGATTATTAGCAGACTCTTTACCCTTTGGATTGTTCTGATTGCTTGGTGAATTATTCTTATTCCCTTGGAAATTCTTGTTAGGAAAATTTTTGGCCTTGTTATCCAACTTTTTGTACCATAAGTTGGGTTACCTGAGGAGCCACCAGTTGACAGACTTGTTCAAAGTCTGATTCCAGTGTATCAGTTGATCCGTCT
>LPNX010806471.1:0-23308 GCA_001517045.1 Pseudotsuga menziesii | reverse complement strand
GAATTGGGTTTCTACTATTTGTGGTGCCTGTATATATAACAGTGGATATATTCATTGTTCTGGACATGTGTCAAAGGCAGGTTATTAAAATCTGGATGAGTAACCTATGTTCATGTTCTGTTGTTGGGAAGCATTATGTGCAGTGAGTGATGAGCACAACAGCTGAGTTGTATGGTGTTATCGGCCTGTCAAACTGCCTTGTTGTGTTGTTCATGTTTACGTCATTTATTTTTACTCCCAAGTCCAAAGTCATTTCATAATATTTACTTTGATGTTATTTGTTCATGGACGGAATGGAAGGTATCATTTAAAAGGTTTCTTCCTGAATTTTCGAGTATAAAAGCAAGTGATTGGAGATGCATAGTAGAAATAAAGTTGGCCAAATTTACTTTTATATTTACAGATTTAAAAGTCATATATATAAAGATTGGAGTAAATTTTTTTAATGGAAGATAGATTGTTTTTAAAAGTAATGATTTCTGTAAACATCCTTTCTCAATATTCTTAATAAATTAAATAGGTCAAATTAAATTTATATGGTAAACATTCTCCCTTTAAGGAATGGAAATTTCTACCATCTAATATTGACCGCGTCCAACTCCATTGAAGATATCTTCAGAATCAATCAGACTCAGACTCACAAGCATTGTTCATTTCACATCAAAATGATACACTTATTCCGTGGAATCCTTTAGAGAGGATGACCATTCCGAGGCGATTCAGGGAATTCAGGAATTCTAGGAAGTTAAGGATTGAAAATGTTGATTTGAAATAGAATATAATAAAATCAATAATAAATTTAATGTATTTATCTCGTAATTTTAATATTATAAAAAAAATAAAACATAATTTTTTTATATAAAAGAAAGATTTTGTTATAGATATATTCAATGTTGATTTATTAAATACATTTTTTAATTTATCTCAAAATAGATAAAAAAAAATTGACACATTAATTTGATGAAAAACCGACTGATATAAAAAACATAAAACTATCATAAAATTTTGTAAATTTTAATTTGATAAGTAACAAAAATTTGAAATTCCAGGCCTGGACCCATTCATCAAAATTAGAAGAAATTGGGATCATGTCATGGTCATTAAATTGGAAGGGTTTAGAAAAGCTATCTATAAAGTTGTTCAAGACATTCTAATTCTAAGAAAAATAAATATATTTAAATCCACCAATGGTTTTACCAAGAGTAGATCCTAAAAATTTGTATGGGTACTATTCTTTGTACGAAAATAAAATTTTCAAATTAGTATGGGTTATTATTTTTTGTACCAAAATAACCTTTAGAATTTTTATGGGCTACTGGTGTTTGTAACAAAACACTTTACTATATGTGCATCAAAACATTGTCTAAACCTCTCTCTCTTGAGAGGTTTATTGAGTCATTTTCTATCAAGTTTAACTAATTTTAATTCCTTTAAAACTATTGGGATATGAGGCACATATTATTTCTAGCCTATACATCTTGATAGTCAACTATTTCACTTTTTAGTGTTCTATAAACTTGGTTTATTTTTGGTTTGTTAAATCTTGCCTCCGATGATATCTATCTTAAATCTTTATTTATGAGTGAAATTAGTTCCATGTCTAGATGGCATAGTGTGGATCCTACTACATGTAGAATCAGTGTGAGGGGCAAGAAGTAGTGATCATGCTACTTTATATCAACCATCATATTTAAAAAGCATTGAAAATGACATTGATCTACATATATTAACCATTTTTTAAAATGTAGTTATGCTCTTTTATAAAGCAGAAAATTTTCTATTTCTCACGGGGCTTTAAATAGATGGTGATTGGGTGTACTTTTAAAACACCCCTTATGATTGGGAATATTGTTAAGGCACTCTTTCTATAAAATCATGGGTTCTAAACATTATAGGTACGATTCTAAAATAAAACTACAATTCCTCTATTAATTATTTATAAAAATTCTCTATTAATTATTTATAACCAATATTCTTTTTAACGTCATCACTCCCCTTCCCTGCTTAAATAATATGCTAATGGTATGGAAAGTTGTACATGATTTCCTTTTCATTGAATCTTTTTTCGAAGAGACCTAATGAGAAAAAATGTCCTCGAAAGGAGAATCTTTGTCAATAAGGAAACTTTTCAATATGTTGAGAAAAAGATATTTTTTGGCCAACTCGTCACAATAAATAGAATAAACAATAACTTTGAGGAGGTGACAAATACTATTGCATAACTAGCTGCAATAAATAGAATAAACAATAACTTAAGGAGGTGACAAATGCCATTGCAAAACTAGCTGCAATAAATAGAATAAACATTAACTTGAGGCAGTGACAAATGCCATTGCAATGTAGTAGCTTCAAATTTGAAGCCTTCAATGCAGTGACTATTTTAACTTTTATAAAAGGGCACAACATGTTTTGCCATGTTAAAATTTTTTAATTTTGTATGCGGTTCTAATTTTTAAATTTATGAATGGTTGAGAATGGACCATTACTAGCAACAAAGGCATAAGTTTAGGAGAGTTTAGCGAATATCACTGTAATGTCCCTCTTATACCTAGGTGCCAATGTGTGCAGAGATTCTTTTTTTTTGTTTACACTATTACTACAGAGGAGTCAAATTTGTTAGCAGCAACCTTGTTAAGAAAGATTCTTGCACATTGTAAAAAAAATCATTTGAGAATTATCTTTAACGTAATTCGCAACATGTCATTATCATAGTGCCCTGAAGACGGCTTACTGTGCATACATAAATTTGTAAGATAACAGTAACATTTTTCCAATTATCTTTTTGCAGTATTACCTTCCTATACATGATTAAGGATTAAGGATTAAGGAGCAATCTTTCCTAAATAGTCATTCTTAGATTCAGTTCATACATAATAAGACTTTCTACAACTTCCTCACCATGAGGACAAAAAGGGTAATATACCAAAAGCACCTGTCATGTTCCTCTTATACCTAGGTGCAAATGTGTGCAGAGATTTCTTTTTTTTTTGTTTATACTATTACTACAGCGGAATCAAATATGTTAGTAGCAACCTTGTTACAAAAGTTTCATGCACATTGTAAACAATTATTTGAGAATTATCTTTAACGTAATTCACAACATGTCATCATCATAGTGCCCTGAAGATGACTTCTGTGCATACCATAAATTAGTAAGATAACAGTGAAATTTTTCCAATTATCTTTTTACAGTATTACCTTCCGATACAACATTAAGGATTAAGGAGCAATCTTTCCTAAGTAGTCATTCTTAGAATTCAATTCATACCTAATAAGAATTTCTACAACATCCTCACCATGAGGACAAATAAAAAGGTAAAAAGCACCTAAGATAACAATGTCAAGGACACTCAAATTGTGACATCCCAAATGAACTGGAATTGATTCTTCGAAGGAATGAAAAATTGTTTCATTCTACATTAGGACAATTTAGTTATGCCAATTTAAACTCATTTTTACGTTGCTTGAACCTAAAACATCCTTAAGGAATACCAAAAGATAACATACATATTCTTTATTTTTCCCCATGAGATCCTTATGCCATATTGCCATCCTCCTAAACCCATTTAGGAGTAAAGGACAAGCCATACTATAAACTACAAGAGGTTATTATCATTACATCCACATGCCACTTACTTTATAATCAGGCTATATAGGAAACATATACAAGTGCATAAAGGTTATGCCCATTTATAACCATCTTGAGTTCATTTATGTTTACCTTGAGTTCTTGTCATTGCCGGATGGTTCGAATACTTGTCCTGCAAGCACTTCAATAACTCTATACAACCACAATTAGGAGATCTTTCTCAATTCATAGGTTATTCAATAGACATAGTTAACATAGGCATGATACATACAATATTTTGTCCACATAATAGCCCTTGAAATGATCCAGATCTATATTACAATTTAATTATGCATGAATAAAAATCCCTATCACCATTCTTATAGCATTCATCGCTCTTCCAAGCATAAGTAACATGCAAAGGTACAGGAATCCCCGAGGCGGCATACTTTCATCATTCGCATCCTTATTACGACTCCTTCCCTCGCTTCACAACTTAGGATTAAAAATATTCAACTATTCAAAGAGGAAAAATATAAGCTCATTTTATAATTGCAGCCAGCCACTTTAACGAATAACACTAATAAGACTGAACCGAAAGACTAAACGGACTGAAAGCTCAACTTCGACTTTCCACCCAACCAACTGACTCTATCTAGCGTGCGTTATTCCGCCTAGAGTCACCCCCGAGCTTAGGCGACGAACCCACTAAGGTAAGGAGAAAACATTCCCAAGTGTTTTCAACAACTTCCATGGTTCGACCACACTGCTAATCAACACAAGGCTAAACTGCTACCCAAACGGGTGCCCTTACTCTGGTCCATTCATAGTATAAAACTTGCTTATTTCCATTTCAGAACTGAATCTTAATAATTTCCAGAATATTTTAGTTAACAGATTATCGTTTATAAATACCGTTGTGTAGATGATTTCACAATCAGAGAATACAAAACAGAAAGTGCAGAGTTTTAATATATATATAACTCCGGGTTAGCGTTATCAATTTCGACTTACAATCAGCAATGCACAATTCTGGATCTGTTCATTTTGGCATTTAAATGTTCAATTCACTTGTAAATGGGCATGTAGGTGAGGAAGATCAGATCCAGAAGATTTATATATAAGATTATATAAATATAGGAATGGCGTATTCATAAAAAATAAATAAAGGAAACCTTGCAGGGCAAGATATCACGGTTCATACTTGTTCTATTCAAATCAAATCAGGGGCAATGGAGATCGCAAACCATACGTTATAATATTTTATGAAGTTCCAATGCCTTTAGAGGGAAACACACTCGATTACCTCAATGACTTATGGGATTCAAACACAGGCATTGGAAATAAAAGAGAACCAAGGGAGTTTGGTAAACGATCCACAACTGAAAAATCAAAATCAGCGGCTTGGAATAAATACACTAAGAACTAAATCGATCTCTATAGAACCTATACTCTAGGATCGCATAGCCAAATGCATAAATGGAGGTTCATTCCTTGGATCTCTTCATACAACTTCAATAGCAGATAGTGGAAAAGTCAAATCCTTTACCAGCAATTCGTTTTCACAGCTCAAACTCAGGTGGTGGAATCCATAACGTTCGGATTCAGTCGGGAAACCGAGGGACTACATGCAAATCGCATGAATCCATAAAATTGAAATCTCAGCTTAGAGTCCAGGTCCAAAACCAATAAACTCAAATCGCAGACTTGGAAAAATAAAATTCAGAACAAAACAATCCACCACAGTTTAAAATCCATTTAACATGAATCTGTGAACATGAAATCACAGTTTGGATCAACGACGAAGCTTATATCCACATCAATAAGATGCACTCCCAGCTTGGAATTAGATAATGCTCATACCGAATTCGACTACCAAACAATCTATATCGCATACATTCATGATGTATCGTATTCAATCAAATCAAAATGACATCTACTATATCTATAATTTGAGATAAAATCAAAAAAATTAAATCTGTAACGCTGTAATAACACCCTACACATACCGCAGTTTCACATTCCGCTAAAAGGGGTATAAAACACAGAAGCAGATACCATCTTCTAGGCAATTAACTAGTATCACAGGATGGTCTTCCAGAGCTGCGATTTCACATGCAGCTTAAAGAGGAGGATATATCATATACAGAAAACTTGCCGGACCTGCGATACGGCCTTCAGCATAAACACATATTCAAGGAGCAGCGCATAAGTTGGCTACCTTATTCATGATTTTATTCCACTTATAAAAGAGACAAATTAACATGCAATGGATAAAAAAGAAAAAAGAAACGAGTCGTTATTTCCTTAACAGAGAATTAGCCTCCTTAATCGAGATTTCATTCTGCTTATAAAAGATAAAATAACGTGTAATGTACAGAACAGAAAAAAAAGGCAACTGGTCGTTATCTCCTTAACAAAGAATCGACCTCCTTAACCGAGATTTCATTCTCCTTATAAAGACAAAATAACGTGAAATGTACAGAACATAAAAAAGCAACCGGTTGTTATCTCCTTAACAAAGAATCGGCCTCCTTAATCACGATGGGCAGAAATGTTATCAATACAACCATGAGGAAATAAAATGCGGCCAAGCATTCAAACGAAAACCTTCAACAAGAAAACGCGCAGGTCTTACCACTGACATTCTTGCAAAGCAATAACTAGCAGGCCACGCCCTCTCCAGAATTGGACATTTCTCTTTCCCAGCCCTCGTGATCCCTCTGTAAGCTTCGCAAGTTCCCAAAGTCCCCCCTTCACTTGCATTCTATCTCCTTAATAAAGTTGTAGTGTTCTCAAATTCTTCTCTCCCCATGCGTGTGGGATTAGTAATAGTTAACCTTTTTGTTCAAAACCGATTTCCCTTTTATTATATTTACACCCAAAAGGATATGTATTACCTTGATGCTAAAAGACAATCGTTTCCCAAATTATCGATTATCATTTTTTTTCTTTAATTCAAGATAGCACTTAACCCGTTTTATTCTTGATTACGCTTGGGTTTTTAGTGGGATATTCCCATTTTGATAATATGAAGCTCTCATATTAAAACACTATCACATTATTCACACATTTAAAATAATGTCAAATAATGTCTCCTTTATACAAGTGGCAAAGTATGATGCTCCACATCATATGAAGGGAAAATATTATGACTTCTAAAGGTTTTTTCCTTAATAATGGTTGTGCATACATATGATTCTCTTACAAATGTATCCCAATGTGCTATCTCTTTTTTTTCTTTTTAATATACATAAATATATATCTGTTAAAGAGTAATTGTCATAAGAGCCTTGAATTATTTCAGCATAAATAATGTGGTATAAAAGAGCTTTTCAACTATACATAAGGCATTATGTAAACAAATATAAAATTTAGCTCTCCATACTTCAACCGTTGTATGGTTCCCTTGTTTTAATAATTAAAGCATTGTTTTTTTCTTAATCGACACCACTTTATATACCAAAGACTGCCATGCTAGTGATTAAACACTACTCCTTATTCTCTTAGTATTTACAAGCACATAGCAATTTATTCATTGAGTTTCTTAGTTCCCCTTTTCCGGAAAGCCCTTTCCCCCTAGTGGGTTCGTCGCCAAATGTCGTTTTAGTCGTTCGAAGCTTTCAGTCGTTAACCCCATAAATTATAACCATAACTTGACAGAGGTTTATAGTCGATACTTACAGTGATGTTTACTTACATTGTGAGTTCTAGGTCGAGGTGGTGAGGGATGTTACATCCTCTCCCCCTTGAATTAACATCGTCCTCGGTGTTACCTGTTTTCCCAGCCTTGTCTCCTTTTCTTCTTCAGGTTCTTAATGCTTGTTTTTTATATTTCTTAACCCTTTTTGACAAGTGGGGTTAGGTCACCAAACTTGCATGTTAAGCATATATATGCATGTCTACTACATCGACATTGTTAACAATGTAAAACTCAGGAATATAACACCATACAATTACCATAACACATCAGTTATATTGCTAATAAGGAAACATATCGGTACCATTTTACGTGTATTGCACATACCTTTCCTGGCATTTTCCTTTCTTTGGATGTCCTCCATCCCAGAACACCAAGTGCCAACAGTACTCCAAGTACCAATTCAAGCCACCCAACACAAGGACGATACCAACCCTTCGTGTATCTCCTTTGTGCTATTCAAGGTGCTTTATCATTATTCTCTTCTTTGGATGTTCCTCCATCCCAGCACTCCAAGTGCTAACAGTACTTCCAGTACCAACTCAAGCCACCCAACACAAGGACGATACCCTATACCCCTCTGTAGGCGTATCTCCTTTTTTTGCTCTTCAGGGTGCTTCACCAAGCTGAGGCCCCTCCGTTCTCGCACACCTCCACGACGCCTAGAGGTTATTCTCTTCACAGAGTCCCCCCCACTCATGTGACAGTCCTCTAATGTGTGCGGAACGAGTCTTAACCAAAATGTCTTACATCTGGGCATCCCCAGAATGCATAGTGGTCCCTCGCTGGCCCGGGGGGAAAACAAGATAGCTTTCAACCACTACCTCCATCACCACTCCCTTGTGGTGACAGCTTTAATACACATTAGATTTAACTCATCATAGTCGTGGAGCTTTAGCCTTTTCTCATGGCCATAATTTCCCAAGCCTGCAAGCACTCCATAAGTGGTCAACACATCATATCATTGCTTCAAAGAACATCAAACTTTTTAACATAAGTCACGTCTTACTTTATTTCTCATTCACCAGATAAGAGTCCTTATACTAGTGCACTCTTTTCACCACTAAGGCATTCTATTGATTTTTTTAAGCACAACATATTTCATCACTTACCTTGGCTGCACTATAGCCCAAGTTCATAAGTAAATCTACTTACATGTCTTTGAAATATTTGTTTCATACCTTACGAGTATGTAAGAAAGATCAATAGTCTCCATGTTTGCACAGCCTGATTTCCTAGGCTTCTCTTGCATGCCCGATATTACATTGCATTCAACCACAATTTTTCTTTTAGTTCCTGCATTCACTTAGTACTCATTTCGTAGTTAATGGAATCTAATTTAAGAAAACCATGTTCTACATTATAACAGATCGTAACATAGCATCTTATATCGTCATTCACTATTATTTCCAAAGCAAAACGATAGCAATTCTATGATAAATTTTTACCTCATGGTTATGTCCAATTTAGGCCGCAAGGTCAAATGCTATTGCTATGCACACCTGTAGGGGGGGCATCAAGGGTGTGTTCCTGTTGTTGTTTTTTTTTTTTCAAGGACCCAAAACTTGAGAATCAGTAGTTCCTATAAATCTATTATCCCCAACCAGAAACAATTGTTCTTAGTTAACAACAATTTGTTCACAAAGGTGTTAGCAGTTGTGCCTTACTACTAACATTCATTTGGCATATTTTCGTATACCTGCATAATCCTAAAAATATGTGTTTTTAATATAGTCATCCTTTCAGCATCACTTATGTTCTCAGTTAGATTTGCACACAATGAATTTGGCTACACTTGCTAGGATTTTGGAAAAATATATTTACTCTTTTAAATGATTTATTAATCAGAATTCATTGATAGCTACCTTGTCCCCTTTTTCTAAAATGGTGTAAGGTCAAATTTTTTGCTTACTCTACATGACATGACATGATGGGACTTCTAAAAAAAGTGGAAACATTTCCTTATAAGTCACTTTTTATTCTTTGCTAATTAGCAAACAAAAGATACAGAACATCAAATTCATATTCAGCAGTTCCTTACCAATATGTATCAGTTCATTATACAATTTTATTCCTTGCTCCATACCAAACAAAAGGTACATAACTTTAAATTCCTATTTGCCAGTTCCTTACCAATATTTATCAGTCCATTAGCAGCCAGTCCAACTATTAATGTAAGCCCTAAAGGTTGCTTCTTAAATAAATTTATCTGTCTTGTGCACATTTATGCAGACTTCCATCTCTTTAC
Organism: Pseudotsuga menziesii; assembly: GCA_001517045.1. Lineage (NCBI taxonomy): Eukaryota > Viridiplantae > Streptophyta > Pinopsida > Pinales > Pinaceae > Pseudotsuga > Pseudotsuga menziesii. Next base: position 13,792 of record LPNX010806471.1, on the reverse strand, counting down.
CAAAATTTTTGTACAACTCAAAGGAGAGGACTCATTTGTCGTAATAATGGATAAAAACATCTTTAAAGTAAACAAAATATCAACATAGCTATGTACTTACCTCGCTGGACCTCACATTGAAGTGGAGAGCATATTCCTGCATAACTACAAGGTCAACCAATACATAATTACTTGAAGTTTTTTCTCTTTACGGTACTTGTGTTGTAGATCAACGTGAGTCCATTGATTCCCATTATCTCAAGCCAATTTGATCGTCAATTTACAAAACAGAATAGGTACAATCATTTTTGAGCCCAGATAGGCCCGAGTGTTTCGACCTTTGCTTTGATACCATATGTCATGTTCCTCTTATACCTAGGTGCAAATGTGTGCATAGATTTCTTTTTTTTTGTTTATACTATTACTACAGCGGAATCAAATCTGTTAGCAGCAACCTTGTTGAGAAAGTTTCATGCACATTGTAAACAATCATTTGAGATTTATCTTTAACGTAATTCACAACATGTCATCATCATAGTGGCCTGAAGACGGCTTTTCTGCATACCATAAATTAGTAAGATAACATTGAAATTTTTCCAATTATCTTTTTATAGTATTACCTTCCAATACAACATTAAGGATTAAGGAGCAATATTTCCTAAACAGTCATTCTTAGAATTCAATTCATACCTAATAAGACTTTCTACAACTTCCTCACCATGAGGATAAATAAAAAGGTAAAAAGCACCTAAGATAACAATGTCAAGGACACTCAAATTGTGACATCCCAAATGAACTGGAATTGATTCTTAGAAGGAATGCAAAATTGTTTCATTCTACATTAGGACAATTTAGTTATGCCAATTTAAACTCATTTTTACGTTGCTTGAACCTAAAACATCCTTAAGGAATACCAAAAGATAACACACATATTCTTTATTTTTCCCCATGAGATCCTTATGCCATATTGCCATATTCCTAAACCCATTTAGGAGTAAAGTACAAGTCATACTACAAACTACAGGAGGTTATTATCATTACATCCACATGCCACTTACTTTATAATCAGGCTATATAGGAAACATATACAAGTGCATAAAGGTTATGCCTGTTTATAGCCATCTTGAGTTCATTTATGTTTACCTTGAGTTCTTGTCATTGCCGGATGGTTCGACTACATGTCCTACAAGCACTTCAATAACTCTATACAACCACAATTAGGAGATCTTTCTTAGTTCATAGGTTATTTAATAGACATAGTTAACATAGGCACGATACATACAATATTTTGTTCACATAATAGCCCTTGAAATGATACAGATCTATATTACTTTTTAATTATGCATGAACAAAAATCCCTATCACCATTCTTATAGCATTCATCGCTCTTCCAAGCATAAGTAACATGCGAAGGTACAGGAATCGCCGAGGCATCATACTTTCATCATTTGCATCCTTATTACGACTCCTTCCCTGCGCTTCACAACTTAGCATTAAAAATATTCAACTATTCAAAGAGGAAAAATATAAGCTCATTTTATAATTGCAGCCAGCAACTTTAACGACTAACACTAATAAGACTGAACCGAAAGAATGAACCGACTGAAAGCTCGACTTCGACTTTCCACCCAACCAACGGACTCTATCTGGCGTGCGTTATTCCGCCTAGGGTCACCCCCAAGCTTGGGCTACGAACCCACTAAGGTAAGGAGAAAACATTCCCAAGTGTTTTCAACAAGTTACAGGGTTCGACCACACCACTAATAAACACAAGGCTAACCTACTACCCAAACGGGTGCCCTTACTCTGGTCAGTTCATAGTATAAAACTTGCTTATTTTCATTTTAGAACTGAATCTTAATAATTTCCAGAATCTTTTAGTTAACAGATTACCGTTTATAAATACCGTTGTGCAGATGATTTCACAATCAGAGAATACAAAATAGAAAGTGCAAAGTTTTAATATATAAATAACTCCGGGTTAGCGTTATCAATTTCGACTTACAATCAGTAATGCACAATTCTGGATCTGTTCATTTTGGCATTTAAATGTTCAATTCACTTAAAAAATGGGCATGTAGGAGAGGAAGATCAGATCCAGAAGATTTATATATAAGTTTATATAAATATAGGAATGGCATATTCATAAAAGAAAATCGAAACCTCGCAGGGCAAGATATCACGGTTCATACTTGTTCTATTCAAATCAAATCAGAGGCAATGGAGATCGCAAACCATACGTTATAATATTTTATGTAGTTCCAACGCTTGTAGAGGGAAACACACTCGATTACCTCAATTACTTATGGGATTCAAACACAGGCATTGGAAATAAAAGAGAACCAAGGGAGTTTGGTAAACGATCCACAACCAAAAAATCAAAATCACCGGCTTGGAATAAATACACTCAGAACTAAATCGATCTCTATAGAAGCTATACTCTAGGATCGCATACCCAAATGCGTAAATGGAGGTTCATTCCTCGGATCTGTTCATACAACTTCAATAGCAGATAGTGGAAAAGTCAAATCCTTTACCAGCAATTCGTTTTCACAACTCAAACTCAGGTGGTGGAATCCATAACGTTCGGATTCAGTCGGGAAACCGAGGGACTACATGCAAATCGCATGAATCCATAAAATTGAAATCTCAGCTTAGACTCCAGGTCCAAAACCAATAAACTCAAATCGCAGACTTGGAAAAATAAAATTTAGAACAAAACAATCCACCACAGTTTAAAATCCATTTAACATGAATCTGTGAACATGAAATCACAGTTTGGATCAACGACAAAGCTTATATCCACATCAATAAGATGCACTCCCAGCTTGGAATTAGATAATGCTCATACCGAATTCGACTACCAAACAATCTATATCGCATACATTCATGATGTATCGTATTCAATCAAATCAAAATGACATCTACTATATCTATAATTTGAGATAAAATCAAAAACATTAAATCTGTAACACTGTAATAACACCCTACGCATACTGCGGTTTCACATGCCGCTAAAAGGGATATAACACACAGAAGCAGATACCATCTTCTAGGCAATTAACTAGTATCCCAGGATGGTCTTCCAGAGCTGCGATTTCACATGCAGCTTAAAGAGGAGGATATATCATATACAGAAAACTTGCCGGACCTGCGATACGGCCTTCAGCATAAACATATATGCAAGGAGTAGCGCATAAGGTGGCTACCTCATTCATGATTTTATTCCACTTATAAAAAAGACAAATTAACATGCAATGGATAAAACAGAAAAAAGCAACCATTCGTTATTTCCTTAACAAGGAATCGGCCTTCTTAATCGAGATTTCATTCTACTTATAAAAGACAAAATAATGTGCAATGTACAGAACAGAAAAAAAAGGCAACCGGTCATTATCTCCTTAACAAAGAATCGGCCTCCTTAACCAAGATTTCATTCTGCTTATAAAGACAGAATAACGTGAAATGTACAGAACAGAAAAAAGCAATCGGTCGTTATCTCCTTAACAAAGAATCGGCCTCCTTAATCACTATGGGCAGAAATGTTATCAATACAAACATGAGGAAATAAAACGCGGCCAAGCATTCAAAAGAAAACCTTCAGCATTCAAAAGAAAACCTTCAACAAGCAAAAACGCAGGTCTTACCACTGACATTCTTGCAGAGCAATAACTAGCAGGCCACGCCCTCTCCAGAATTGGACATTTCTCTTTCCCAGCCCTCGTGATCCCTCTGTAAGCTTTGCAAGTTCCCAGAGTCCCCCCTTCACTTGCATTCTATCTCCTTAATAAAGTTGTAGTGTTCTCAAATTATTCTCTCCCCATGCGTGCGGGATTAGTATTAGTTAGCCTTTTTGTTCAAAATTGATTTCCCTTTTATTATATTTACACCCAAAAGGATATGTATTACCTTGATGCTAAAAGACAATCGTTTCCCAAATTATCGCTTATCCTTTTTTTTTCTTTAATTCAAGATCGCACTTAACCCGTTTTATTCTTGATTACGCTTGGGTTTTTAGTGGGATATTCCCATTTTGATAATATGAAGCCCTCATATTAAAACACTATCACATTATTCACACATTTAAAATAATGTCAAATAATGTCTCATTTATACAAGTGGCAAAGTATGATGCTCCACATCATATGAAGGGAAAATATTATGACTTCTAAAGGTTTTTTCCTTAATAATGGTTGTGCATAGATATGCTTCTCTTACAAATGTATCCCAATGTGCTATCTCTTTTTTTTCTTTTTAATATACATAAATATATATTTGTTAAGAGTAATTGTCATAAGAGCCTTGAATTATTTCAGCATAAATAATGTGGTATAAAAGAGCTTTTCAACTATACATAAGGAATTATGTAAACAAATATAAGAGTTAGCTCTCCATACTTCAACCGTTGTATGGTTCCCTTGTTTTAATAATTAAAGCGTTGTTTTTTTCTTAATCAACTCCACTTTATATACCAAAAACTGCCATGCTAGTGATTAAACACTACTCCTTATTCTCTTAGTATTTACAAGCACACAACAATTTATTCATTCAGTTTCTTAGTTCCCCTTTTCCGGAAAGCCCTTTCCCCCTAGTGGGTTCATCGCCAAATGTCGTTTTAGTCGTTCGAAGCTTTCAGTTGTTAACCCTATCAATTATAACCATAACTTGACATAGGTTTATAGTCGATACTTACAGTGATGTTTACTTACACTGTGAGTTCTAGGTCGAGGTGGCGAGGGATGAAGACGGCTTACTGTGCATACATAAATTTGTAAGATAACAGTAACATTTTTCCAATTATCTTTTTGCAGTATTACCTTCCTATACACAATTAAGGATTAAGGATTAAGGAGCAATCTTTCCTAAACAGTCGTTCTTAGATTCGGTTCATACATAATAAGACTTTCTACAACTGCCTCACCATGAGGACAAAAAGGGTAATATACCAAAAGCACCTAAGCTAACAATGTCAAGGACACTCAAATTGTGACATCCCAAATGAGCTAGAATCGATTCTTAGAAGGAATGCAAAACTGTTTCATTCTACATTAGGACGATTTAGTTATGCCAATTTAAACTCATTTTTCGTTGCTCAATCCTAAAACATCCTTACGGAATACCAAAAGATAACATACATATTCTTTATTTTTCCCCATGAGATCCTTATGCCATATTTCCATCCTCCTAAAGCAATTTAGGAGTAAAGGACAAATCATACTACAAACAACAAGAGGTTATTATCATTGCATCCACATGCCACTTACTTTATAATCAGGCTATATAGGAAACATATGCAAGTGCATAAAGGTTATGCCCACTTATAATCATCTTGATTTCATTTATGCTTACCTTGAGTCCATTTCTTGCAGCATGACTCAACTATTTGTCTTGCAAGCACATCATTACTCTTATACAACTACAATAGCCATAGTTAACAAAGGCATGACAGGTATAATGTCTTGTTCACATAATACTATACCAACAAGTTTTAAATTATCCATGAATAAAAATCATAACACCGAACTTATAGCAAGCATTACTCTTCCAAGCATAAGCAACAGGAAAAGGGACAAGAATCCCTGAGGCAGCTGTTAAGATACAACAGGATTAGACAGTTATAGTTTGATGAATAGAATAAATAACATGTTTCATAATCGAATGCATATATACTGTATGGTGCCCTACCATACTTTCATCATTTGCATCCTCATTACGACTCCTTCCCTGCGCTTCACAACTTAGCATTAAAATATTCAACTATTCAAGGAGGAAAATATAAACTCATTTTATAAATGCAGCTAGCCACTTTAACGACTAATTCTAAACTAGAAATTAAAACTAAATTTAAAACTTCACTTTCTAAGTTAAAAGACTGAACTGACTGAAAGCTTGACTTCGACTTTCCACCCAACCAACTGACTCTATCTGGCGTGCGTTATTCCGCCTAGAGACACTGTCGAGCTTGGGCGACGAACCCACTAAGGTAAGGAGAAAAACATTCCCAAGTGTTTCAACAAGTTCCACGGTTCGACCACACCTTTTATCAGCACAATTCCAACCTGCTACCCAATTGGGTGCCATTACTCTAAACTGTGCATAATTTAAAACTTCATCATTCCCCAGTATATTTTCATACCAGTACTATTTCATAATCTATAGAAGCTTATTAATTGAAAGAATTACTGTTTTTTCAGAGAGGCCAGGGTTAGCATTAATGCCAATCATCCAGTAAATGGGAGTCCGATTTACTTCCAGAACAAATCCAGATATAGTTACACAATATTTTGCAGACCCACGAGAGAATAAGTGAACCATGCTTAACCCAGGTTGGATAGAGAAAAAGCATGTGATTTTCGAGTCGACTTTTATAGATATTTCATAGAGAGTTGCATTCAGATTTTAGATTGATTCACACACAATGCTCACATAACATAATTACATGCCAAATCATTATTTCGATTTATACTAACAGCGTGTTGCCATAGCTTCACAAGCAAACTACTAGTTCGAATTCACACATAGCATTTTCATAAAACCATTACATGTGAATCATCCAACTGAGATATTCTACCAGCGTTTGCCACAGTTTCTTGGCAACGACCAGATCGAATTTCACACACACAGTATTTTGATAACGCTAAAATACATGTCAAACATTAGCTCGACTATGCTACCAGCGCTTTGCCACAGCATTTTGGCAAGAACCAAATCGGATTCACTCTCAGCATTTTTATAAAACAAAAACATATATATATATATATATATATATATATCAATCATCAGCGTTTGCCACGGTTTCTTGGCAACGACCAGATCGAATTTCATTCCCTCCAAACCGTGGCTTAAAACCACATAAGGTTACTGCGCAAACAATTCTTCAATGCAACTAGAAGATCGTAGTCAGATAATAACATTCAAATAGAGATTGACTCGCAGAAATAAATGGATTCAAACTCAAATCAATTTTGCCAGAGGACTGATCCCACAGATCCAAACTCACAAGGATAAGCCTTCACAGTCTTTTAATAAACCCCAAACACCAGAATGTTTATCAGATCAAAGAATAACAACCAAATGCAGATCGTGATATAGAGTTAAAGATTTCGCAAGTATAAATTCACACAAATGCTGTGTCCACTAGATCGTGGCATAGACAATGAACACACACACACAGTATAGATTAAAGCCATCCCGCATCTACCAGATCGTGACATAGAGAATAAGAACACATATTTTATTAAACATATTATACATTCATGCCATTACTGCATCCATCGGTCCTACAATCGTGGGCATAGGGATAAGCCACACACAGAGTTTAACACCATAAAAAAAAAACCAGACCATCGTTGTATCCCCTAAATCTTAGATCGTGGCATAGGGGGTAAGCCACATACATAGTTTTAAACAGAAATAAAACCAGGCAATTGTTATATTCCCTAGATCCGAGATCATTTACGAGAAGATTCAGCGAACAGTGCCTTGGCAGCCATGAAGCATTTTTTTCTAGATTGATAAAAGCTTCAGGCAAATCACCGAATCAAAAATAATATGAATAACAACATTTAGACCATGAACCGATCCGAGCTGTAATGCACTGAATGGATTGGAAATAAACTATGCTTTCAACAAATAATCCGATCCAGCTATAACACATTCATCGAATGGAGCATAATAAAATAAATGGAGATAAAACAATTCCGATATGGAAAACAATGTAACTGCAAAACAATCAAATGCAAAAAAAAATAAAAATAAACACTAATCCATTTTCTGGGAGATTGCACCCCTTCCTGGCAATGGACTTAGGTCCTTCTCCCTTCCAGGTTACCCAACCCATCTCTAAGATTATAAACTCTCGTTGAGATCATAGAGCTTCAAAGGGCGCCCCTTCTATTGTCTTTTCCTCCTTTAAAAATGCAGTAGCACTCTCTGCGACTAAACTCCCAGCCCATGTGGGATAAAACAAATAGCCTCTTTTGTCTTTTTACAGCAATTCCTAACTCGGAAACCAAAATACCTTTTTAGTATTTTCTTTAATGTTCCTAAATATACTTCTTAGCATCTGCTTTTTCCCTTTTAATTGTACTTACCATTTTGATTTTAATTTTATTAAGCCTTTTCAATTCTTGATAGTGCTTGGGCTTTTTGTGGAACATTCCCATTTTATAATACAAACCTCTGACATGAAATCTATGTACGACCACATTATTCATATATATTTAAAAATAATGCCAAATAATGTCCTTATATATATATCATAATATGATGCTCCACAAAATGAAGGGAAAAGGATTATGACTTCTAAAGGTTTTTTTCCTTTAATACTGGTTGTGTATCAATATGGTTTTCTTACAATTGTATCCCATCGTGCTATCTTTTAATACATATATATATCTGTCAAATAGTAGTTGTGATATTAGCCTCTAATTATTTTCAGCATATAAAATGTAGTGTAAAAGATATTTTTAACCATACATAAGGCATTATGTACAAATTAATGAAAAAGGTTTTTCTTTTAATCATATTAACCTTTTCTTCTATAATTATGAGTAGGTGTCCTTTTTATTTTATCCTTTGATATTATTTGTCATCCTGCTTAGTATAAGGCAACTGTCTTTGTATTAATTAATATAAGATTTAATTCGCATACTCCTATCATTGCATGGTCCCCTTGTCCCCTTAAAATTAAAGCATTGTTTTTCTTAATCAACTCCACTATCGATACCAAAGACTGTCATGCTAGTAATTAAACACTACTCTCTATTCACTTAGTATTTACAGGCACACAACATTCATTAAATGAGTTTCTTGGTACCCTCTTTTCCGGAAAGCCCTTTCCCCCTAGTGGGTTCGTCGCCAAATGTCGTTTTAGTCGTTCGAAGCATGCAGTTGTTTCCAGTCGTTAACCTTATCAATTATAACCATAACTTGACAGAAGTTTAAAGTCGATACTTACAGTGATATTTACTTACACTGTGAGCTCTAGGTCGAGGTGGCGAGGGATGTTACATCCTCTCCCCCTTGAATTAACACCGTCCTCGGTGTTACCAGTTTTCCCATCCTTGTCTCCTTTTCTTCTTCAGGTTCTTAATGCTTGCTTTTATATTCTTTAATCCCTCTTGACAGGTGGGATTAGGTCACCAAACCTGCATTTTAAGCATATATATGCATGTCTACTACATTGATATCTATAGCAATGTATAACTCAGCAATCTAACACTATACAATTTTCATAACATATCAGTTCTATTGCCAATAAACATCATATAGGTACCAGTTTACCTCTATTGCACATACCTTTTCCTGGCATTTTTCTCTTCTTTGGATGTCCTCCATCCAAGCACACCAAGTGCTAACAGTACTTCAAGTACCAATTCAAGCCACCCAACACAAGGACGATACCAACCCTTTGTGTATCTCCTTTGTGCTATTCAGGGTGCTTTATCATCATTCTTTTCTCAAGATGTTCCTCCATCCCAGCACTCCAAGTGCTAACAGTACTTCCAGTACCAACTCAAGCCACCCAACACAAGGATGATACCCTATAACCCTCTGTAGGCATATCTCCTTTTTGTGCTCTTCATGGTGCTTCACCAAGCTGAGGCACTCCGTTCTCGCACACCTCCACAGTGCCCAGAGGTTATTCTCTTCACAGAGTCCCCCATTCATGTGACAGTCCTCTAATGTGTGCGAAACGAGTCTTAACCAAAATGTCTTATATCTGGGCATCCCCAGAATGCACAATGGTCCCTCGCTGGCCCGAGGGAAAACAAGGTAGCTTTTAACCACTACCTCCATCACCACTTCCTCGTGGTGATAAATTTCTTTTCCTTTTTCTCGCCTGCAATCAATCCATAAGTGGTCAAAACATCATATCATTGCTTCAAAGAACATCAAACTTTTTAACATAAGTCACATCTTACTTTATTTCTCATTCACCAGATAAGAGTCTTTATACTAGTGCACTCTTTTCACCACTAAGGAATTCTATTGATTTCTTAAGCACAACATATTTCTTTACTTACCTTCTCTGCATTGTAGCCCAAGTTCATAAGTAAATCTACTTTTATGTCTTTGAAATATTTGTTTCATACCTTGCGAGTATGTATGAAATATCAATAGTCTCCATGTTTGCACAGCCTGATTTCCTAGGCTTCTCTTGTATGTCCGATATTACATTGCATCTAACCACAACTTTTCATTCAGTTCCTGCATTCACTTAGCACTCATTTCATAGTTAATGGAATCTAATTGGAGATTATTTAAGAATACCATGTTCTACTTTATAACATATTGCAACATAGCATCTTATATCATCATTCACCATTATTTCCAAAGCAAAACGATAGCAATTCTATGATAATATTTTTTTTTTTANTGTTCTACTTTATAACATATTGCAACATAGCATCTTATATCATCATTCACCATTATTTCCAAAGCAAAACGATAGCAATTCTATGATAATATTTTTTTTTTACCTCATGGTTATGTCTATTTAGGCTGCAAGGTCAAATTCTATTGCCGTGCACACCTGAAGGGGGAGCATCAAGGGTTTGTTCCTGTTGTTTCTTTATGGACCCAAAACTTGAGAACCGATAGTTCCTATGAAAACTATTATCCCCAACCAGAAACAATTGTTCTTAGTTAACAGTAATTTGTTCATAAAGGTGTTAGCATTTATGCTGTTGTGCCTTACTACTAACATTCATTTGGTATACTTTTGTATACCTACATAATCCTAACAATATGTGTTTTTAGTATAGTTATCCTTTTAGCATCACTTATGTTCTCAGCTAGACTTTGCACATAATGAATTTAGCTACACTTGCTAGGATTTTGGGAAAATAAATTTACTCTTTTAAATGATTTATTCATCAAAATTCATCGATAGCTACCTTGTCCCCTTTTCTAAAATGGTGTAAAGTCAAATTTTTGCTTACTGTAAATGACATGATGGGACTTCTAAAAGAGTGGAAACATTTCCTTATAAGTCACCTTTTTATTCTTTGCTAATTAGCAAACGGAAGATATAGAATATTAAATTCATTTTCAGTAGTTCCTTACCAATATGTATCAGTTCATTATACAATTTTATTCATTGCTCAATACCAAACAAAAGGTACAGAACTTTAAATTCCTATTCACCACTTCCTTACCAATATGTATCAGTTCATTAGCAGCCAGTCCAACTATTAATGTAAGCCCTAAAGGTTGCTTCTGAAATAAATTTATTTGTCTCGTGCGCATTTATGCAAACTTCCATATCTTTGCCAAAATTTTTGTGCAACTCAAAAGAAGAGGTTACATTTGTCTTAATAGTGGATAAGAGAAAAATATCTTCAAACTAAACAAAATATCAACATACCTATGTACTTACCTTGTTCGGCCTGACCTTGAAGTGGACAGGCTATTCCTGCATAGGGTCAACCAATACGTAATTACTTGAAGTCGCTGCACTTTAGAATACTTGTGTTGTAGATCAACGTGAGTCCGTGGATTCCTGTTATCTCAAGCCAACTTGATTGTTAAAAAAAAAGAACAAAATAGGTAGAATAATTTTTGAGCCTAGATAGGCCCAAGTGTTTCAACCTTTGCTTTGATACCATATGTAATGTCCCTCTTATACCTAGGTGCCAATGTGTGCAGAGATTTTTTTTTTTTGTTTACACTATTACTACAGAGGAGTCAAATCTATTAGAAGCAACCTTGTTAAGAAAGATTCTTGCACATTGTAAACAAAATCATTTGAGAATTATCTTTAACATAATTCGCAACATGTCATTATCATATTTCCCTGAAGACGGCTTACTGTGCATACATAAATTTGTAAGATAACAGTAACATTTTTCCAATTATATTTTTGCAGTATTACCTTCCTATACACGATTAAGGATTAAGGATTAAGGAGCAATCTTTCCTAAACAGTCGTTCTTAGATTCGGTTCATACATAATAAGACTTTCTACAACTTCCTCACCATGAGGACAAAAAGGGTAATAGACCAAAAGCACCTAAGCTAACAATGTCAAGGACACTCAAATTGTGACATCCCAAATGAGCTGGAATCGATTCTTAGAAGGAATGCAAAACTGTTTCATTCTACATTAGGACGATTTAGTTATGCCAATTTAAACTCATTTTTCATTGTTGAATCCTAAAACATCCTTAAGGAATACCAAAAGATAACATTCATATTCTTTATTTTTCCCCATGAGATCCTTATGCCATATTTCCATCCTCCTAAACCAATTTAGGAGTAAAGGACAAATCATACTACAAACAACAAGAGGTTATTATCATTGCATCCACATGCCACCTACTTTATAATCAGGCTATATAGGAAATATATACAAGTGCGTAAAGGTTATGCGCACTTATAATCATCTTGAGTTCATTTATGTTTACCTTGAGTCCATTTCTTGCAGGATGAATCAACTATTTGTCCTGCAAGCACATCATTACTCTTATACACCCACAATAGCCATAGTTAACAAAGGCATGATAGGTATAATGTCTTGATCACATAATACTATACCAACAAGCTTTAAATTATGCATGAATAAAAACCATAACACCAAAATTATAGCAAGCATTGCTCTTCCAAGCACAAGCAACAGGCAAAGGGACAAGAATCCCTGAGGCAGCTGTTAAGATACAACAGGATTAGACAGTTACAGTTTGATGAATAGAATAAATAACCTGTTTCATAATCGAATGCATATATACTGTATGGTTCCCTACCATACTTCCATCATCTGCATCCTCATTACGACTCCTTCCCTGTGCTTCACAACTTAGCATTAAAATATTCAACTATTCGAGGAGGAAAATATAAACTCGTTTTATAAAAGCAGCTAGCCACTTTAACGACTAATACTAAACTAGAAATTAAAACTAAATTTAAAACTTCACTTTCTAAGTTAAAAGACTGAACCGACTGAAAGCTCGACTTCGACTTTCCACCCAACCAACTGACTCTATCTGGCGTGTGTTATTCCACCTAGAGACACCCCCGAGCCTAGGCGACGAACCCACTAAAATAAGGAGAAAAACATTCCCAAGTGTTTCAACAAGTTCCACGGTTCGACCACACCTTTTATTAGCACAATGCTAACCTGCTACCCAATTGGGTGCCATTACTCTAAACTGTGCATAATTTAAAACTTCATCATTCCCCAGTATATTTTCATACCAGTACTATTTCATAATCTCTAGAAGCTTATTAATTGAAAGGATTACTATTTTTTCAGAGAGGCCAGGGTTAGCATTAATGCCAATCATCCAGTAAATGGGAGTCCCATTTACTTCCAGAACAAATCCAGATATAGTTACACAATATTTTGCAAGCCCACGAGAGAATAAGTGAACCATGCTTAAGCCAGGTTGGATAGAGCAAAAGCATGTGATTTTTGGGTCGAATTTTACAGAGATTTCATAGAGAGTTGCATTCAGATTTCAAATCGATTCACAAACAATGCTCACATAACATAATTACATGCCAAATCATTATTTCGATTTATACTAACAGCGTGTTGCCACAGCTTCACAAGCAAACTACTAGTTCGAATTCACACACAGCATTTTCATAAAACCATTACATGTGAATCATCTGACCGAGATATTCTACCAGCATTTGCCACAGTTTCTCAGCAATAACCAGATTGAATTTCACATGCACAGTATTTTCATAAAGAAAAAATACATGTCAAACATTAGCTCGACTATGCTACTAGCGCTTTGCCACAGCATTTCGGCAACCACCAGATCGGATTCACTCTCAACGTTTTTATAAAACAAAAACATATATA
>LPNX010806465.1:126556-159956 GCA_001517045.1 Pseudotsuga menziesii | reverse complement strand
CATGTGTACAGGACTAGAGACTTAAACATTCAATCAAGTATCATGTACCTTGCTTAACCAGATTAGAAACCCAATCATGATCTAGTGAAACCACTGCCTCGTGAGTGTGCATCTCTTGCCATGTCGGAATCAGATGTGGCCCCTTTGGATTAAGAGGGACATATTTCCATTCTTTGATATATGCATCATTAACGCAATGATCAACCCCCAGTCCGATGGCATCAATGCAGAACTCACAGAAGCATGCATACTTCCTTGTTTCAATGGAAAATATGTCTCCCATGTATTTACTACAAAATGAATGTAGTTCTCTCGTACCAGGTATGGTCTTGCAATACCATGGCATGGATCTATTCACATTTCCAAGGGAAACATCCCAAAAAAACTTGCATCGAATAACAAACATCACACACACACACACACACAATACAAACACATTTATTAAATTCCAATTAAGTTGTTGGGTTTTCCTACCTGTGCACCAACCTTGCTTGTTCATGACCTTGGTGACCCAAATTTTGTGTGCACCAATCAACTACTTTTGCTGAGCACTTGAGTCGATATGCACTATGACTCATTTGATACCTTCGAAGTGCTCATTTCATCCATGCACTTGTGCCATCATGTTCACCCTTTCCGTGCCCTGTTTCAAAAAAGCTCCAAGTGTGTCGAATTATTGTCTCTTTGTAAAGGTGACTCAACCAATAAAATGAGCGTGCCGATTTGAATAGCCCCACACACCCATCTGACCAAATCTAGTGTTCTGTAAATGAAACCCCATTCTTTTTGAATGAATCATAAATCAACCCAAAGAAGTGTTGAACAAATAATGTGTCATGCTCACTATCATCACTGACATAAAAATGATATTCCTTGATCACATCGCGTGACTGAGGAGTGCTATCCCTACCATCAATGCTTGCCTAAGAATGTCTATACAATACATGTATGAATATGGGCACCTAGTTAGAGTGATAATACTCACTTTGTATCTCTCTCTAAGGAGCAAATGTGTAATTATCAGCAAAGTCTACCACCGATAGGATTGTGCCTGGCTCAAAAACCTCATGAGAATGCTTAAATTCTAAATCTTACCACCTAGACCTGTGGGAGTGTTTAATGTATTTGTAAATTTGACTTTGAAACTTGTCCATGAACTTTGAAATAGGAATATCATCCTCGAGCAAGTCAATCCTCTTAGATGGAACATGTGAAGAAGATGATGGATTCATGGAGACATACTCATATCGCTTCCACTTAACTGTGATACCTGACAATATAGGGTGTGTTTGATTGATAGGAAACTTCCTATGGAACAATGCCAAATCACCACATTCATGGCATCTTATCCCACCTACACAACTTTTATTAAAAAACACATTTTTAGGATTCCTATTGCATAGTACCATAGAAATAAAATCTCACGAAAATACCTCACTGTGTGAGGAGCTAGTTCACCATCCCAATGTTTTTTGAAAAAATCCACAAATGTTTCTTAGTCTAACTCAAATTCAATGTGGTATCAACAACAACAAGTGTCCTGAATCGTATTCGGCCTAATATACCACGGTTTCAACTTACTGAACATGGTAAATGAGATATGCATAGCGGGATTTGATTCTTTGAATTCCTCAAAGAAATCAACTCCTGTCATCTCCATAACATGCTTGCAATGCTCCTTATAAATGCCTCTGCTAGAACGTTGTCGCAGAACATGTTTTCGATCTGGTATAGCACGAGAATGGTTGTCCCAATACTCTATCACCTTCTCTTTGATGCCCTCTTCCATCCTGTCTTTATATGCTTCTCTGCATATAAGAGCCCAACAAGTAGCTTCATCGTTTTCATCTATCTTTACCCTGAATTTAGTGTGTATTTGTGCAATGTTTTTCTCGAAACGTGGAGCATCTTTGACATTGTTGCGACCATTCAATTTCTTGGGCTGCTTCGTGCCACAATAGCAGTTGTAATTTCCCTATGAGCAACGCTGATATCATTTTTTCTTGACTTTCCAAATGGAGATAGTGCAGTTGTTTACATTTTCCGTTACATTATCACATGCATTTTTATTTTTAACATCCTTAAAACCCAACAACTTTGTGGCATGTTTTAATTTTTTGTGTTTTATCAATCCATGTAGGATTTGAGCTTGTGTAATCACTAATGGCTGTTCAAAGTACAACTCAAGATTATGTTCCTAACATGCTCTCTGATTTCCCAATTAGGGGTCTGGTTCTCAAACTCTTCTTGAGTGGCATCATCCAACCCTCGTAAACAATTAGCAACCATTCCAATGTCATTGAAGCTCCCAATTACTCTTGATAAATCAGAGGGTGCACGATCTTGTGATGGCTAGCCATGATCTAGCAATAAACAAATACAAACTCAAAAACAAATTTACAAGCCCAAGAATAAATACAAATAAATGCAAGCTCAATAATAACATTTTATTTTACTTATAATATTGCCATTGTTAGTTAAAAAATTAGCAAATAAATTATACAAGCTTGAATAACAATTTATTTTAAGCTTATCATATTGCTATTGTTTGTTAACAAATTAACAAATAAATGCAAACAATGGTGGTTGTAGTAGTAACTGGAGATGAATATGGAGCCCTGTTTAAATTGACTTCCTAATGGTTAAAAGGTAGTCACTTGGCCACCAAGGCTATCTCAAGCTTGAGTATTGGGGCAGTACCCCTCACTTCACAGTGCAAGTAAAACTGCTAAACACTTAGCCACAAATGACAACTCTTTGGTTTTCCTCATAGTTAGGAATCTAGTCAATCCGGTAGGGGTCGTTGCCCTTTTCGCTTCGTAGGTCCTCTCATTTTCCAGCTACTTCAGGGTTCTTGTGGTACTCCTCATAATGAGTTTTAGGGAAAATCCCAAGTACTTCCCACAGGTGTTGTGGATGAGACTTATGTCCCAAACCAGATGTTATTAAGTAAATTTGGTTATTAAGTATGATTCCTAGTCATTTGTACAAGATTGCAATGCAATGTAATTGTAATGTGATTGTAATTGTAATTGTAATGTAATTATCATCATTATCATATACTAGAATACAATTACGTTCAAGTTTATATTAATACCCTTATTCACTTGGTTGATGTTATAGTCTCATAAGTCTATTTGGTTTCAACTAGGATGTTGAAATCTTATCATTTTATATAATTAGAATCATTTTTTCTTACATATTTTTCAAAATGCACCCAAGATCTACTTTGAGAGTTAAAGTCTTCGAGCGTGCCTTCCTTACAAAAACAAACAATGAACACATTGTATGTGGCAGAATGAGGGCATATATTGTTGTTGAAGACTTCATAGAAGGGATTCCTAGTGCCATCCAACTTTTCTTCCATATACATAAGCCATCTACTTGTATAAAGTAGGCCAAATATGCCCTAAGAAAACCCACACCAACTCAAAATAGTGTTCTATGTTTTTCCTTGCTTGACCTTGTAGGTATTAATCAATGGTGACCTCTTATATCTTAATATGTCCTATTTTAAAATGCTTACCGTAGATACAAAATTTTATAATTAATAAGGTGTCCATATTGAATTCTTGTTTGTTGTATTTCTTTCCTCTTCTTATTGTCTCCTTGATATAAAGCATGCAATTTTGAAAAGAATGACCTTAGGAATTAGTCCTACACATTGAACATGAAGGAAGGAGAATATGTTACTAAATTTATGATGCACATTCAAGACATGGAAGGATAAATTGATTGTTATTAGACTCAATATGGAGGAAAATTACATTTTCGGACTAATGATAAACATATTGACAAGTGTTTCAATCTTCTTCTACTAGAGTTAATATGTTACATAAGGAAATTGATTTTTGTTTAGATTAACTACGCAATATCTTATTGACATGGTCTATGTGTTTCTTTGAGAACAATGTTAAATCATCCATGCACATTAATGTGCTTCTATGAGATTGTATTGTGAAGTAGAATCCAATAGAGCGTCAACCTTGGTCTTCATGATATGGATGTTGATATGCAAGAGTTGTGTCATCTCCTTCTCTTCCTTATGATGAAGGCTACTTAGACTCACCTCCTTCTGCATTAGAGTACAACAAATACTCTTATATACATGTATAATATTATATCTACCTCTTTGCTTGAATATGTTATGTACTGTAATTTGTAAAATTGTAATTTGAACACTATGAAAATGTTCATATACACATGAATATGAAATTAAAATTGTACACGTTTAAAATTAAAATAGTAATTGTTTAATGTAATTAGATATCATCATTATTATTTAATGTAAAATGCAAAATTGTAATTTGAACACTATGAAAATGTTCATATACATGAATATGAAATTAAATCAATATTAAAATTGTAACGTAATTGTAAAATTGTAATGTAATGTAATGATTGAATTTTTGTAATGTAATGTAATTGTAAATGTAATGTAATTATCATCATTATCATAGTATAATATAAAATTGTAATTTGAACACTATGAAAATGTTCATATACATGAATATGAAATTAAAATTGAATATTAAAATCGATGATGACCAATGCAATCAACTCCCATTGAGAACAATCTTTGTAATTTTTTACATAAGAATTATATATATGTGAGTCTATATTATGCAATATGAAATTATAAAATTATATGAATATGTAAATTTACTAAATTATACAATTTAATTACAATTATAAATACATATATATTCATACATGCACATACAATATACATATAACTTTATGAATTAATTACAAAATTACAATTACAAAATTATAATAAATTCTAAACTTGATTTAACACACACACACACACACACACACATATATATATAAATTATGAACTAGAACACTATGAAAATAAATATATTATGTAATATGAAATTATATGAAAATATGAATGAAATTATATGAACTATATCACTAGGAAAAAAAATTATAGTTATGAATATGAAATTGCATAACTTTTAAATTAAATACCAATATTGTTAGCAATGGCATTTGATTCTCCCATCATAGCTTGATTTGCAACTTCTTCTCCTCTCA
Source organism: Pseudotsuga menziesii (assembly GCA_001517045.1). NCBI lineage: Eukaryota > Viridiplantae > Streptophyta > Pinopsida > Pinales > Pinaceae > Pseudotsuga > Pseudotsuga menziesii. The sequence continues at coordinate 154,913 of LPNX010806465.1, read as the reverse complement.
AGATTGCTCTTTTTTTCCTCTTTCTTTCTCTATCTTTCTCTCTTATTTCTTCGGTGTTGATTTGATTCCTACTAGATATTTTATTTCGACGCTTTTTGCTTCCCATTGTGATTAAGATCAACAATACAAATTAACACCTACAACAATATTTAAACACAATAGACAATGCTAAATTTGTATTAAAACACAAGCATTGTTTCAAATTGGTTAGCCAATTGTGAATGATAAAATTAGTAAGATTTTTATGTCTTATGTTTATATAGAATTTATTTAGGAATTAGGGTGGGAAATGGTGTTAGGAAGGTAGTTGAAATGACATTAATGCCATCAATGCTTAACTTCATTCCCGACCACTTTTGTAAGATTTTTTAACAAACACTAGACCTCGATCAAGCTATTTACAATTTTCTCGATCAAGGGTTTAACAAACCCTCGATCGAGGGTTTAATAAACCCTCGATCGAGCTTTGGTTAAAAACTCAATCGAGGTATTCTAAAACCTTGATCGAGCTCTAGAGCTTGATCGAGGGCCTGAAAAATAGAAATTCATCCCTATTATAGGAAAATCAATGTTTCTCTGTGTCTTCTAGGGGTGTAAATGATGTCATTCATGGCACACAACTGAGCATAGTTCATACCAATAGAATCCTCTATCCATTGAGGTATCATGCATACGCTTTGACATTCATATGTTTTGTTTTTTTTAATTAGTTCTAAAACTTACACTTATAAAACCTAACAACAACTTCAAAGGAGCTCAAAGAAAAATCTGCACGGTAAAAAATACACATCCCAAAATTTTGGAAAAATACACAACCCACACATTGACTCGTCGTGTTCAAAAGGGTATTTTTCGTTTTTCAATTTTTTAAAACAGTGAAGAAAAAGATGGGATGGACACACATGTGTATAAAATGATGCTGAAATCAGATGTGGTCACTTTCAAAAAATAATAAATAATTGTATATTGTGAAATAAATTAACAAAACAATATGGAGACCACAATACATTTTGTGTAGATCATGCTCACATATATATATATTTTAAATTTTTAATGTAAAATTGAATTATTGGGGATGGACACGAGCCACTTATTAACTTATTCAAATTTTACACATAGTTCATTAAATGCAAAATTTCACACATTAAATGACATCGGAATATTTAAAAAAAAATATCATTGGGAAGGAAACATAATATTCTACAATTTGTTTTTTTAACGCAAGTTGAAATTCACATGGCATATATGCGTTTCGAGGGCTTCTATCTAGCAAATGAGTAAAAAATCAGGTTTTCATCGTCAAATTTGGCCAAAAAGTGTTACCCACCTTCATGGAATCACCCAGAATAAGAATCATACCCACGATTCGAACAGAATGCAAATGATGTATATAAATAACCAAATAAACAAACACAGTGTAATAATGCTGAAAGTATTCCCTTCATAAAACGAAGCAAGAATTAACACAGCCTTATAACCCGAGCCTTGCACTATTGCAAGAAATGGTGCTCTCACCATAACCAAACATCAACAAAATTACAATTGGTAGAGCCTGAGAATGTTCACCAAGGAAATAATACTATGCAGAGCACCCATGAAAAAACCCAGAATATATATAAGTCCCATCTTGAAGGAACTAAACCCAAACAAGTTAAACCTAAAGTCCTTCACGCATATTTGATGCTACGCACATTAATTTACAGACAGTCCCTTCTATTTCACAGCCATTAAAACCAGAGCCATACATTGAAACCCACGACGAGTTTTAATTCTTTCACAACAACCACACGAGAGAGGGAAATCTTTTAAACTTGTACAACAAGGCTTACCCAAATGGGTATGGCATTGACTGAGTGTGACCCACAACCCAAATGTTTCTTCATACCTTGGAACCTGCAACACAAAATAAAAGCCACGATGATGAGTACACATTGAAACTAGACTGAACAGACAAACAACATTGTTAAGCCAGAGAGGGATACGTACCTTTCATCACAACTATCCTCCAAGCTTCATGCCACCATAACAAAGAAGAGGTAGATTTCACGTAGCCATGATGCGAATGACCCAAACGAACACAAGAGCCCAATCCCTAATCTTGAAGGCCACGTTTTCCAAGGTGAATTTATGTCGCCACCGTGGCATCCATTAACATATTTCAAAACCCATACCGTATAGTTAATGCCACCCTTTAAGCCATGTTCAAAACAACATGCATTACCTAACTCTCATATGTGCATCGAATGCATAAGGTTTAAGCCATAATCCATGGCATCTGAAATATGTCATGGAGAACTATGGTAAAGGTTTTAAAATTCCACACCAAGACTATATTAAAATCATACACCAAGACTAGGATAGAGCATGAACCAAGTTATAAAGCATCTATACTATAATAAATGTGTGCCACGTAAATGATAAGTGTAGTAGTGATCAAATCACTAGCGTAGATTCCGTAAAAATAACAATAGTAGGCGTGCAACATAGGCTAGTAAAACCTCCATCTATGCGTAAATATCATCGAACAACCATCATAGTAGTCACTAGGATAGGATTGTAAATCTTTTATCGTCCAAGCCAAGTGCTAGTGACAAAACATGCAGTATGTCTTGTTCAGTTTTTATAAGCAGTTTTTGATGTCAAGTGCACCTGCACATGACAAGGAAAGAAATGCATTAGTTCATGAGAACTAAGTAAGCCCATGATGAAAAGTATAAAATAGTTACTTTCCGGGTGTTTACAAGGGAAACATGTCCTGCCACTGCACCCCTTTTTTTAATAACAAGTTAAGTCAGAATTGTTTATACAACAGTAATCAAACTTTATAACCAATGATTACATAATCAAAATAACTAACATACACATAAATGCGTAACCATAGATCAAGATAGTAAGAAACATTGCAACAACATAAGTAATACATTAATAACCACAACGGGAAATATGAAAGCACGACATAAGAACAACTTATGACAAGTACAACACAATAAACAAAGTACGACACATTCCGCATAGTTTAGTTAATGTCCAGCACAGGTAGTATTTAACTAGCCTAATAATTATTTTTTTCAAATTTTGGGGACATTACAAGTTATGCGTTACAAGTGTTGTATACATAATTTAAAATAAATATAAAATATTGGCATTTCACTTTTTAATAAAAAAATTATTGAAAATTAACCATAGGAAAAAACTATTTGTATAGATGTGGTTCATTGGGGATTGACTTAATATATTGAAGGGAGATGAAGAATTTAAATCACAAAAAAAATATAAAAAAATATAAAAAAACTAAAACAAAATAATGTAATAACCAAAATTAGAAAGAGAAAAGAGAATTTAACATCACATCGCATATATGTATAATGTAGATAAATATTAGCTTTTGAGTTATTTCATGTGGTGTTAGTGGGTGACATGCGATTACTATATAAAGCATGTATGGTTTAGAGGAGTAGATTAGTTTGGTAGAAAAATAATTTTTAGTTTAGTTACAAATTTGATAAAATGGAAGATATTTCATGTATGATTAGAATTTCGTTAGTAATGTTGTCAAAAGAAAATTCACTCACGCAAATAGTTCAAAATTTAACAAAACCTGATTGAAAGGAACCCTAATTTTATAGTGAATTCCGAAAATCTAAAAAATGTTGTAAAAAAAAATACACTCACGCAAATAGTTCAAAATTTAACAAAACCTGATTGCAAGGAACCCTAATTTTATAGTGAATTCCGAAAATCTAATAAAAAGTTAAACCGTTGTAAAAATTTGTATTAATATTCATTTAGGTCTCTTTACACTTGACTTAAATCTCTTTACACCTAATAAATCCGATCCCTCGATGACAACCAATATTCAGCCTGCTGCAGAGTATTCAATGCGACTGTAGCAGGCATGCTAATTCTTGGATTAAAATTGTTTAAGATCCAACTGTTATAATTTCTGCTATAGTCAAATTGAATGATCTGCAGTAGACTGAGTATTGATCCCTATAGTCCATAGCCAGTTAGAACCTGCCATTTGAAAATCCCCTCAGGCCCACAACACCCAACGCGTCACGTTTTATTTTATTTTCTTAGAGCAACAACAAGAATCCCGTTTTATTTTATTTTCTTAGGGAAAAAAAATATTAGAAACTTACTACTCAATATAATAATAACAAAATAAAAAGATAAATACTTCCTTACTACTGAAATTGCCTTGCTACTGAAATTGAAAGGGCTTGGGAACATAGGTTATTCATTCTCTATCAACCAACCTGATCTTTTATGGTGTATGTACACTTCTGTAACTTTAATAGTTAAATTGATGCATAGAGGAGGTCCCTTGTCCCACACAAAAGAGAGTCTCATACACCAATTTGGTGTCATCATGAAACCACTATCCACCTAGGAGACAGGAGGCGAAGCCACCCATTGAACCCATGCCCAAGCATCCACTAGTTTGCACACTGTGCAACTAGAACTGCGGTGTGAATTGCGTGCAACAGGAGTAGGAGAGGGTTAGCACCAAGTGGGATGGAAACCCTAATCTGTTCAGTGAAATTCTATCAAATTGCAAAAAAAAAGTATAGATGCTATACCTGACTGCATTTTTCGGCGAAATTCAATCAATTGCAAAAAAAGTATAGAAGCTGTACCTGATTGCATCTTTCAGTACCTACATTCTATGGATCAGCCATAAAGGAAATATGTCGATCAAACCCTAGCCTAAAGTGGCCTCTAGAACAATCAGGGTAAGATTTTCATGTATTATATTTGGTGCCAGGATCTTTAGGGTTATAACGATTTTTCTCATTTTTTTCAATTCAGAGGATTTTTTTTCTCGACGCTTTGATTTTTTAGCAGGCTAAAGGTAAATTTCGTGAAGGTTCCATGGTGTGGTGATTTTCAATGATAAATTTAACTGGATTTTATATGGATTTCTCGTCTCATTTTTTTGCAGATGTAAGTGATAGGGATTTTCATGAATACATTGGAAGAATCAATAAGGATCTTGACTTTGTGCAATTTAAAGCTCGGACAGGCGGAAACCAGTATGACAGTGAGATCTATAATGTCTTAGTCAAACAAGTACCGGATGCACATGCTAAATTGGGGAATTAGTTTTCTATTTGTGCAATTTTAAACTCTGTCCAGAATAAACCCAGTATGATGGTGAGACTTATTATGGCGTGGTCAGCAAAGTAGCTGATGAGCATGTTACAATTGGGGATTTAGTATTATTTTCCACAAATTCCTTTTTTAAGGCCATGGTAAAGTAATTTAATTTGTTTCTCTCTTGTTGATTGAAATACTATTTGGAGATTTCTTTAATTCATTTTAGAAAATTCTGTAAAAATAAGGCATTACCCAGTTCGGAATGAAATTTGAAAAATGTAAATATATACAAAATCTTGGAGGGTTGAATTTTCCATGTTTTCTACATACATGTTCAAGTTGCAAGTGAAAAGTGTTCATTTTTCTCGAGCATGTAATTTTTCAATCTATGTTGTAATTTCTTAAGATTTGGATGGGATGTTTTCAATTTTTTTCCTCTATAGACTCTCTTCTAATTTCTTTAAATTTGAACAATTTTACAATTCCAGTTTTATGACTCTATTTGGTTATGTGGATAGCTTAAGTGGATAGCTTAAGGTAATGGAGTGGATGCATTGTTTTTACAAGAAAATTATTTATAACTCAATTTGGCTTACCTAATTTTTAGGGGTGTTTTTGGTTTATATTGTAATTTGATGGCTATAATGGGTTGGATGCATTATGTGCTATTTATGTCTTTATGATGGTTTGAAAGAATTTACAAAAGGGTGAGATTAGTGGTTAGACATGGTTTAAACCTTTTAGGAAAAAAATGCATTGTAATGCTGGTATAGCAAAAAAATCCATAATGTCAAAACAATATTTTTTTTATGGGAGACATAGTGAATTTTTAATCTATTAAATAAGTAACAATCCAAAAAGCAATAATGATTTATTTTAATCAAGTTATGAGATCACACATTATAAAAAAATAATATCATATCCCAAACAAATAAATTATATATATAGATATGATCCTTATTTTGATAGGAAAAAAATTACATATTATGGTGTCCATGCTAACTCACTAATTACTTTAAAATGAAGTATATAAACTAAATAAACTAACTTTTATTAATTTTTATTAAACAAATATTTTCAATAATAAATAAACATATCATTAATATTTATTTTCAATAAACATATACCATATCTTAATGGAAATGGAACCTAGGTGGAGAGTAATATTCCAAAGCATAAACTACTTGGGTTGGACCCAATCAACTTAAAAGTTAGTGCTAATGCTTGCACATAGAATATCAAAATTCAAGATTTTTTCGAGGAAAGATTTTATGCTTTGCCAATAATTTTATGATGATCATGATATTTAACAAAGGACTTACAAAGAACATCATGCTATAGCATGGGAATAACATTCCCTCCACAACCATTTTGGGCTAGACTCAATTGACTTAAAAGTTACTGCTAATGCTTTCGTGGTCGAATATTATTTAAGTTTAAGATTTTGTTTTTATGAAATTTGATCTTTTGCGAACAATTTTATGATAATAATGATATTGAACAAACCACTCCTTTTTTATATATATTCAACGAATGAGGTACGAAGAGCATCATGTTATAACATGATATTTGAACCTAAATGGGGAGTAGAACAATTTGTTTTGCAGCCATAACAATAAACTACCTTGAAAAATTTCAAGATATACATTTTAGAGTCATGTTTTCCACTAAAAAATAAATAAGTTTAGCATTCATAAACCAAATATTAAAATTAAGGAGTGACTTATAAGTGAACAAATTCGATGTTTTTGGCAAGGTAAAGTTTTGTTATTATTAATTGCTTATTTGTTCCAGATTCCGATGTTATATGTCTACTTCAAATTATGAATGAATTTATTGCTCACTTGTTTCAAATTGTAAGTTATGTTCAAATTATAAATCACTTGTAAAATTTTATAGTGGAATTTCCTACCAATTAAGTGAAACTACGAATTTAGAAAAAATCCTTATAAGTTTTAGAAAAGTTTCCACACAAAATGAAGCGAGTTTGTTCAATTATTAATTTTTTCAAACTAAAAACAATGAACTTGAATACATACAACCTTAAGATGCTTATAGAACCCAAAAACATATAAACATGTGAATGATGTATCAAATGGTTGAAGTTTCAAAATGGAAGGTCATGTTTGGGGTTTTCTACTTAGCTTTGTTCCTCTTTAAACCTCCAACAAACCAATTTATAGTCTTATTGTAATTTTGTATTTGAATCAACTTTTAATTGAATAATTTATTCAAATTTTTATTTTAAAGATTCCCTATCACAAAAGATAAAGATATGGCTGGGTAAAAGTCCATGTGATGCTTCTCGTTCCTTAGTGGGAAATGAGAAAGAAAAGGCCAAGACCTCTTAAATATTTATTTGTTCAATTTTAGCACTCAAAGTAATTCAATCTTCTCCATAGATGAAAGCTAATCACCAACTAAACATAATGCAATTTATTCATAATTTAGGTGTTTATTTTGCAAATTTCAGAAAACTAATTTGCAATAACGCAAGACATTGCCACCTCGTAGCTCTTGTTTTTTTAAGAATTTGAAAAAATATTTTCCAAAATTTAGATTACAATTTAAAATTTTGGGTGTCCCAAAAATTAATGAGGGTCTTGAATTCTTTTCTACTTTAAAATTTTTAATTAAAACACTTGAATTCTAATTTTGTAATCTAAATCATCCATTTTTTAAACAACTCCTTTATTATTATATCAACAAAACTTCTATATTTGTTATTTCCATATGTGTGTGTGTGTGTGTGTGTGTGTGTGTGTGTGTGTGTGTGTGCACACACACATATTATTACTTGATCTATAATAATTATTTTTACTAGGATAGGCATTTTTATTCCAGATAATAATTATTTTTACTCGGATATGGCCTATGATTTTTCATCTACATACTAGGATGGACAAGTGTGTTGTCAAGATTGATTCTATGGTAGTACTCAAAATTCAAAATAAATAATTATTATTAAAAAATATTATAAAAAATAAATGGTAGTTGTTGAATGGATAACTCGTAGGATGAATGGAAAGTCATAGATTGGTAGGGATGCATGGAGAGTCATAGACGATGACTGGATAACCAACAGTTCATGGCATAACTATAAGAATGTGACAAAAAATTATATAAAGAATAACTAATAGTTGATAAATGGATAACAAGAAGAATGTCACTCATAACATGTAGTTAGACATGGATAGTTCAAAGTTGAGCCAATTTAACTAAAAAAATATAAAGAATATTTTTTTTTTTCCAAATTATATTCCATTCCATTGCACATATTAATACTCTTCTAATTCTGTACAATCAAGGATTTTGCTACCCATATCCATTATTATCACGAACATATATCGACAGAATTAGAAGAGTTTTAATATGTGCAATGGAATGGAATATAATATATCCATTATTATCACAAACATATATCGACAGTATTTTAAGCGAGAGACCTGGAGATGTAGGGGATACACATGGTCAGTTGCCAGGCAGTGACCGCAGCGACATACTTCGCTCATTCTCCATGGGAAATTTATTTCAATGGATCCTGTAGAGGTAACCTTGAAACTGCAGGCACTAGCTTCCTGCTCAAACATAGTAGTGGCCAAGTGATTGAAGGACTCTCTTCTTTTTTGGGCTACAAGTTTACCAATAATGCAGTGGAGTACAAGGCATGTTGGAAGTATTAATTACTCATTGATATAAATAACACATTAGCTTACTCTGTCACGAGATGAACAAGGTCAATTTCTGTCAGACAGTATGACCAGATGAATAGTTCACATATCTCGTATATAAGCAAGTCGAATTAAATTGTTGAAGATAAGTTTCTAGGTAGAAAGTTATTGCAATCTTTAATGTTAAGTCATTAGCTTGAGAGAGAAGTAATTTTAAGTTGGTAGAAGTTTTTTATAAGAAGAAGAATATTGTAAATTAAAGATATGCATATGAAAACATAGAATATATGCACAAGTAGAATAGAATAGACAGAGAGATACATAGAAGAGAAGTGCGGAGAAGAAGAAGAAAAACTCTATGAAGAGTTTAAAGATCAAGCTTCTATGTTTTGTGAAAGAGTTGAGAGTCGAAGCTATGTAAAAGGTGAAACATCCTTGTAAATTTCCAAGTATATATTTATGGCTGTAAGTTCTTTGTTATGCCGTCACAAGAAATATAAATCCATATTTTATGGTTTAATGCAAGTTTTATTTAGCCACACATCTTCTCTGTATTTACGTGAGTGAATGTTGTTTACATTTACTGTAAGTGAAAGACACAAACAATCCATATTTATTTCAGCGCATAAAATTTCTAGTTTTTATTTGCAGAAGGGTTCGACAAAGATCTTATTTAATGTTGGGTTATGTAATATTGTGAGTTAGTTTCAATATAGTTGTGTCACAGTTTATCCCACGTTAATGTCGCTGAAAAGTGTTTTTCATATCCTAAGTCTTGAGACTAAGAAATACAAATTTGTTCTATCAAAGTGAAATTTGATCGCATAGGATTTGGTCTCAACCTAAATCCTGTCATAGTAAAAGCCAGTTGAATCCAAGTAAGTATGTCGAGTGAAAAATATGTCGCAATAATTCCGTCATAGGTATATTTAGTCGCAAGACTTTCCGCAAAAGTTGAAAGGGGAAAGAAAAAGCTTTTGTTGTGTGGTAACTTAAGTTAATTTCTGCAACCGCCATTCCCGAGATCTATTATAAATCTATTTTAGTAAAAAAATCTTGTCTTAAAAAAGGAAAAAGTAATTTCCTAAGGTAAATCAAAAAAATGGCTTCTACTTCTCGTTCAAATATGTCGAGTTTACAAACTCCAATTTTCACAGGAAATAATTATGAGCATTGGTATCTAACAATGAAGGATTTGTTCAAGGGTCAATATGTTTGGGATATTGTCCAGAATGGTTATACAGTACCAGTAGATCAGGCGAGATATAAAAATCTCACACAAGCTGAGAAAGATGCCGCGAGGGAATAGAGGAAGAAATATGGAAAATTTATGTTCTACATACACCAAACCATGCATGAAAGCATAACCCTAAGAGTAGCAGCAACAAATACAGCAAAGCAAGCATGGGACACATTGGGGAACACCTATCAAGGTTTGGACAAGGTAAAGACTTCAAAGTTGTAGATTCTAAGAAGAGATTTTGAATCTCTATAAATGAAAGAAACCGAGTGAGTGGATGCATTCTACACTAGAGTTTTTGGTTTGATAAATCAATTGAAATATCATGGACAAAACATAGAAGACCAAAGGGTTGTTAAAAAAAATCTCAGAAGTATTCCCCTAAGATTTAAATCATTGGTTGTGACCTTGAAAGAAAACTGCAAAATACCACTTGTACCTAAATGCGTTAAGTGATGTTCTTGCGAATTATGTGTATGCAAAACATGAGTATTAACCTATTCCACCAATAATATTTTGAATAACATAACCATTATGAAAAGAAGAAAATAAACATGCATCACATAAAACTACAACTGAGACAACCATATTCACGTGGTTCACCTCGTCCACGAGGATACGTCGACCAATTTATTTATTCTTTCGATTTCTTTATCAAAAGTAGAGTAATTACAAAGTCACGGCTCATCCATGGCCAGTTTACCTTACCTTACAACGGATCTATGGATCCAGACCCTATCATTCCAGAATATGCATACGAATTCCCTTTCCAACATAAATTTGCATATCTTAATCATTCTTGCTCTGTATAGAATGATCTAATATATTATTCCAGTTATTGTTGATTCCTCTCATGTTATTATATTGCATACAAATTTTGTTCTTGGGTCTCAAAACAACCAAAAATAGTTTGCAACACCAAAACAAAAAGCAGCAAAAATGCATTAGATCCCAGGACAAAATTCAGTGAAAGAGAAAAACGTGATACAAGTTTTCCACGTCATAGCCAAAATAAGGGTTTAGATCAAAAAACAACATGACTGTAAAAAACAAAAGCTATGAAATCATAGGATTAGGCAGCATTGATGGCTTTTACTTTTGCAAACGTTCAGGCCATCTCAAGAACACTTGAGTGACTAAAAGGATCCCATCTCCTATAAAAATTTGCAGAGATAAAAATATCTTCTCCAAATCCTAGATCCTTCAGGAGGATTCGTAGATGCCTTCAAAAATAACGAGCTAGCCCCAATTAAAGAGGAATTCATCCATAAATAAGGAAGCGGAGTATTCAATGCATAAAATAAAAAAAATACTACTGCATACAACATATACAGTCAGAGAAATTGATTTTTAAGACATAAGGGAAAAATCCCAGAGGTAGCATGGTACCTCCCCGATCAAAATGCAGAACATAGATCCTTTCCTCCAAAAGGCAACCTCGTCAAACTATTCCCCAATAGGCATTCCGGTCATGGCTTCTTTTCCCCTTTTCGAGGCAGAACCTCGTTCCCTTGAAAAGGAGTACAAACCAAGAAGAAACACATGCTGAGCACGCAGGGTCCCCTCTGTCCCGGAGCAGGTGAATGACTGTCAAGGTTTAATTCCTTTCTTTAAGCCGGACCTCTCCTGAAATTATGACGAGATTAAGGCACGGATGGTTTGAAGGAAATTAATTCCTCTCTTATCGTTAAATGTAAATGTTTACAAATGTAAAACGAGGGAGTAATATTTGCCGAAAAATACTCAATGAGTCCTTAGGTCTAAAAAGAAATAAATCCATCCTATAGACCTTATTAATTAATAATTAGGTCTTCCTTTTATAAAAGTATTTAATACTATGTTTTCCTTTGTTCTCATGATATAATTCATATCATGATACTCCACGTTTGCTCAATTTATCATTACAGCATGTCTTTTTATTTATAGATTTCAATTAAAACTTACTTTGTCTTTTATGAAGGCTTAATTTGTCATTTTCCTTCATCCTTATGATATACTTTATATCACACGACTTATATCTATCACAGATAGATCTTCAATTTAATAATACTTGTCTTTTAATTTTTTTTTGTCCTTATGATATGATTTATATCATAATGTCTTTTGTTGAACCCTTGTTTCTGATCCCTTATCCCTAGTTCTTGCCGCACCTGTGTTCGTCAGCCTTTTCAATTATTATAATTTCACCTAGCTTTCAGGTTTTTCTTCGGGTGGGGCCTTGGCACTTGAGCTCCTCACCCAGAAGCCCTCATACAATAATATTTAAAATCGCAAAACTCTTAGGGGCATATAGGAGGGATATTACATCCTTTCCCCCCAAAATTAACACCATCCTGAGTGTTCTTATTCTTCAATAACTTTTCCTTTCCCTTTGAGTCGTCCTTGTTTGGTTGTATTTCCTGTCATGATCCTACATATAAAATCATACATATGCATGTATACTAGCATAGATATTGAAAAACAATGTATAACCTAGGAATCTAACACTATACAATTTTAATAACATGCTAGTTCTATTGCCAATAAATAATATATAGGTGCCAGTTTACCTGTACTACACATACCTTCTCCTGCCATTATTCTTTTCTCTGGATGTCCTCCATCGCAACACTCCAAGTGGTAACAGTACTCCGAGTATCGATACAAGCCACCCAACACATGGAGGATACCCTATACCCTTCTTTAGGTGTATCTCCTTCTTGTGCTATTCAGGGTGCTTTGCCATTATTTCTTTCTCTGGATGTCATCCATCCCAGCACATCAAGTTCCAACAGTACTCCAAGTACCAATTAAAGGCACCCAACACATGGACGATACCCTCTACCCCTCTTTAGACGTATCTCCTTTTTGTGCTCTTCAGGGTGCTTGACCAAGCTGAGGCTCTTCCAATTCCCACACACCTCCATAGCGCCTAGAGGTTATTCTCTTCACAGAGTCCCCCACTCATGTGACAGTCCTCTAATGTGTGTGGAATGAATCTTAACCAAAATGTCTTACATCTAGGCGTCCCCAGAATGCATAGTGGTCCCTCGCTGGCCCGGGGGGAAAACGAGGTAGCTTTCAACCACTGCCTCCATCACCACTTCCTCATGGTGACAACTTTATGCCCATGAGATTTTTCTCATATTTTCTTAACTCTTTACAGTCTTGGAGCTTTCGTAATCCTCAAGGCCAAAATTTCCCATGCGTGCAATCAATCCATATGTGGTCAGTTTATCAAAAGAACATCCAATCTTTAGCATAAGTCCTTTCTCATTTATCGGATAAGAGCCTTTTCAATTTCTTTTAAACACCCGAATTGACAAGAAGGCATTCACAAAATGCCACAAGACCCTTTAAACCAACACCATACATAAAACCTGAGAGTTTTGACAATGCAACCACACATTAACTTCAATTTATTACAACAGAATCAAAAAATTCACTCACTGTTGGAATTTTATATATACTACGTCTGATCTTTTATCTACTAGATATTATAAATCTTCAAACAAATTACAGAATTCTTGTGGGCCTCTATAAATCTGTAAAAGACCAATTAAATGCCATCTCGATTAGAGCTACCTCTCTGCAAACCAACTTCTTACTTTTAACTCTACTTTAACCATTGGTGAAAAAAAATAAAAATAAACCAACCCAAGGGAAGATCCAGGTAACTGAAAACAAGGCGTTATCGTAGGTCCACCATTTGTTTTATGTCAAGCAGGTCAGTTGTAGAGTGTTATCAATATCCCAAAACTAATAATGAATGTAAATCTACTAAGAAATGAAATGGCTGCAATGACCAAAGTTCAGAAGTCTAAATCAAGAAAGAGTCCCGCAAAGACCAACATCCAAAACCTGTTAGCAATTCTAAACAAAGTAAATTGCCTGCAAAAAGCCTCACCACAATAAAGGTTAGAAAATCCCAACTCACAAAACCAATTAAAACAACTATCTTAGTTAAACTGCCCCTTCTAAAATATCCATAATTAAAATAAATCAATCACATAGATGGGCATCCTCAATGAACTGCTTATAATTACTCAACACTAACCAAACAAAAACCTAAGATAAAGTGGATATCATGAGTTGTAAGAAAAACTCAACAACAAAGTTGTCTCCATGAAGCTAGTGTCTCGAAGTACTATTAGACATTGCCATCATAATGGTTGGCACGCTGAGCTGTTCGAACCACCTTCAACTACGAGAAAATCAGGGAGCAATACTGAATCCTTAAACCACTCAAATCAACAAAATCCATTTGCACAAAAGTGGCTATATTATTCAAATAATACTCCTTGCAATGTTTAAACATACAGTACTGATTCTTGAATAAATAGATATTTGCATACTAATACTACTGCAACCTTAAACCAAACATATAACCCCTTCCATTAATTACTACCATTAGCTTGCATCATAATATCAATGCCATCAAGCCCTTCATCAAACTTCAATATAATGTACAAGTTCCTACTAACTTATATTCCATGCACTTAAGTCATTCACAAATAAAGATAGAGCTCCCAATATTCCATGAGAGGTGTAACATGAGCACAATAGAATGACATCAAAATCAGTAATTAAGGTGGTCTTAATAAACATCTTTGTCAAGCAAAGGACGTGTAATAACTGAAATCAGAATCGAAATCCTTTAGTTCTAATCTTTACTGTACAACTCATTGAATATTGCTTTCAAAACAACCCTTTACAAACACATCCCATTTAGTTTTTGTTATAGCAAAATAATGATGTAACTCCCTTAGTGAAACCAATTTACTTCATGTGTTATATAGATATAGGTGTTCTCTAGGAGTTTCTTAATGTAAAAGCCTCCTTCCCCTCATAGAGGAAATATATTTACATAATTAATATATTATATTAATTGCATACCCCTTTTCACACAATATATATATATATATATATATTATATATATATAAAGACTTTTCATAAGTCAAATTTGTATCTTTAATGTGTGATACCATTACATGAAAATATGACTCTTAAACCATCTTAAACATGAGAATATAAGACTTAAGGCAAAAGGCCTACTCGCTACCATTTGTAATTTAGGTTGAGACAGTTTTACTTGTTCATTAAACTCGAGGATACAATAGATCTATCCCGCACTATATATATGCACATCCATGTGCTTTATTAAAACATCGTAAGTTTATTTCTTTTGTTATGAAAACATACCATTTCCCTGCAAGATGTAAGACTTAGCCCCACTGATCTATCCCTTGATGAAAGAGATCACTTGAAGCTTACAAACACATATACATAACACACCAAGGATAATAAAAGAAAGAAGTGAGCTTATGGCTCAAAAACATAAGCCTCACACTTTAGGTCTAAAACAGTCACAAAAAAAATATGGATAAGGAAAAATAAAATAAAAATAAATGAGCTACCTTCTCACGAACAAAAGCCATATTCTTCTGCTCCAAAACAATCATTAGAAAATAGATAAAGAGGAGGTGAGTTCCCAATATCAGATGACCATCTGGATTTTAGAATGTATACACGAATAAGATTGCTTTCCAAGATTGCTTTCCATATCTAAAAGAAGACCACAATACATGATCCAAACTGATGAATCCATCCATGCTCACTTATCAAAATGCATACGTTACATGCTCCAGATATTTAAGATAAAACAAAAATGCCAGAAAACGTTTTTAGGGTCAGCATCTACATCTCACAGGATATGTACATAAACTTAAACCCCACACAGATGGCTTGTTATAGAGGCAATGATCTATGTTTTATAAATAAAATGCATCTAGTAATCAAAACTCAAAAGAAATGAAAACGTTTTAACACCAGCAACATTTTCTAACCACAACATAGGGCTTTTTTTTTTCATCGACTTCTTACATGTTTTACCAGATCCAAAACAATGTAAGTTTTTTTTTTTTAAATGAAACTTATTCTTTAGTTTGAAAGGATAGTAGGTAGAGTGCATCCCTTGGATATTATATATCCAAAAGCATTGATAAACGTAGACAGATATGTGGGAATGCTTTTTTGATTGAAAACACACTTAACCATGTTGCAAATAGTTTAGATACATAAGTACATTAAAAATTGTAGGATTATTTCTGGGAGTAAAATGCAAGCTTACCTTCCTTAGCAGCGTTCTTCTAGTTTTTTAGAAAAATACAAATCAACATAAAACTTAGGTTTGTTTTTCCATATCATTTAAGGAAAATATAATAAGTCAATTCACCTGCATTTACCCATATCTATTTCATAAGCCCATTAAATAAAATAATTGACAGATATACTACCTAATTTACTGCTATCCAAATAGCAACTTCAACTCACACAATCCGTGGGAACTCAAATATATGCCAGAATAAAGCCCAGAATTCGAAGCTTGGCAGTGGCAGATGAAAGGGTCATAAATGCAATTAAGAAAACGATGAGAAAGATTGACACCCTAAAATCGCATTAAAGAAATGAAAAAAACTTAAATCCACAAGATGCCTAAAAATAAATTAGGTTTGTGACACCATAACAGAAGAATTCCATATGGCTATACCCCATAAAATAGATTTGCAATACAGATTCGTATAATCCATAAAATTGTGGAACTTCCAAAATGCAAACATGGATTTACCATATGCATACTCAAACAAATGATACAGTGTAAGGTAAACTGCGGCTTGGATCTGAAATGAAGCTTCAACTACAAAATGCATTCTTGGATTGGCTAGATCAAGAAACGATCCGGTAATGCCAAAATCACAGCTTGGGTCTATTTGGGTCTGGGATGAAGTTCAAAACGCAAATGCATACACGCTAAATGGGGGGCAGAAATACACAGCTCCTGAACCTGTTTTTTTTTTTTTAAAATCAAATATGGTATGTATTCTATAATATACAAATGCTTACTCAGGTTTGGATTTTGCTTCGACAATCTTGGAAAAATGGCCAATGCATAGACATGGTTTATTCCTCGTAGATCCTCTATATGCGTATTTATTATAAGTGCAGACAATGCTGGTAACGTTCCAAAGAGTGGATCTATTCCAACAAGATAGATGTTGGTAGCGATTCATTCGTAGTGATTCATTGTGTGGATAGATTATTAATACAGTCAATGCTCCAATCGGCTAAGGTTAAACTACATAGTGAAAGAACATCCAATAGCTAGGGGTTAAAAATGAAATTGACAGAGAGTAATCCCGTAAGTTTATGGCTCTAAACACACAGTCAACTCTATTGTAGCTTACACACAACTAGATATCACACAACTAGGGTTTACAAGTGGCTATACGCAAGAAAACTTAGAATGTGAAGATACCATTTGGTCCAAACACAATGCTCACATGCAGGAATGATTTAGCAATTGAGTTGGTTTCTTTAAAACTCTCAGGAAACAATAGTTGCCATTGGTCTGGGAAGAGGGGAGAGAGTTCATGCTAGAATGGAAAGGGTAGTGCTCATGCTACTAAATCAAAGAAGGATGTATGCATATATTCTTTTTGATGGAGCATTAACTGGATAAGTGCATGCAAAGAAGAAAGAGAAAACAGACTAGGTTTTCTAAAAACAAATGCGCAAATTTAAACCAAACATGACAGTAAAACAACCCAAGGCATTACACCAATTTTAGACAGTAAAAAGATTATACTTAGCATTTTTTAAGTCTTTGGAAGCTACTAGGTTCCTTCTTGTTCTCTTTCCATCCAACTCAGGCTGGATGCCCCTCAGAATCCATCCTCGCTACGCCCTAGACCTTTCCATCCAACGCGCCCCCTTCTTTTCCTTTCCCCTCTCTGTGAACTGTTCTACAAAAGATGAAATCAGGAGAGTACCTACTGTTGCAATTTATTCCCAATGTAATCCTACAAAATTATCATGTTATCCCATTCTTAAGGTTCCAGTGTTGTATCCCGCTTTGATACCATATGTAAAATACCACTTGTACCTAAATGCGTTAAGTGATGTGCTTGTGAATTAGGTGTCTTCAAAACATGATTATTAACCTATTCCACCAATAAGCTTTTGAATAACATCACCATTATGAAAAGAAGAAAATAAGCACGCATCACACAAAACTACATCTGAGACAACCATATTCACGTGGTTCACCTCATCCATGAGGCTACATCCACCAATTTATTTATTCTTTTTATTTCTTTATTAAAAGTAGAGTACTTACAAAGTCATGGCTCATCCATGGCCGGTTTACCTTACTTTACAACAGATCTATGGATCCCGACCCTATCATTCCAGACTATGCATACGAATTCCCTTTCCAACATAAATTTGCATATCTTAATCATTTCGGCTCTATATAGAATGATCTAATATATTATTCCAGTTATTATTGATTCCTCTCATGTTATTATATTGCATACAATTTTCTTCTTGGGTCTCAAAACAACCAAAAATAGTTTGCAGCACCAAAACAAAAAAAGCAGCAAAAATGCATTAGATCCTAGGACAAAATTCAGTCAAAGGGAAAAACGTGATACAAGTTTTCCAGGTCATAGAAAAAATAAGGGTTTAGATAAAAAAAAACATGACTATAAAAAGCAAAAGCTATGAAATCGTAGGATTAGGCAGCATTGATGGCTTTTACTTCTGCAAACGCTCATGCCATCTCAAGAACACTCGAGTGACTATAAGGATCCCATCTCCTATAAAAATTTGCATAGATAAAAATATCCTCTCCAAAGCCTAGATCCATCACGACGATTCACAGCTTCCTTTGAAAATAATGAGCTAGCCCCAATTAAAGAGGAATTCATCCATAAATAAGGTAGTGGAGTATTCAATGCATAAAATAAAAAAAATACTACTGCATACAACATATAGAGTCAGAGAAATCGATTTTTAAGACATGAGGGAAAAATCCCAGAGGTAGCATGGCACCTCCCCGATCAAAATGCAGAACATAGATCCTTTCCTCCCAAAGGCAACCCCATCAAACTATTCCCCAATAGTCATTGCAGTCATGGATTTTTTCCCCTTTTCCAAGCAGAACCTGGTTCCTTTAAAAAGGAGTGCAAACCAAGGAGAAACACATGCAATTCTATGCATGTTGAGCACGCATGGTCCCCTCTGTCCCGGAGGAGGTGAACGACTGTCAAGGTTTAATTCCTTTCTTTAAGCCGGACCTCTCCTTAAATTCTGTTGAGATCAAGGCACGAATGGTTTGAAGGAAATTAATTCCTCTCTTATCATAAAATGTAAATGTTTACAAATGTAAAGCGAGGGGGTAATATTTTTCGAAAAAGACTCAATGAGTCCTTAGGTCTAAAAAGAAATAAATCCATCCTATAGATCTTATTAATTAATAATTAGGTCTTCCTTTTATAAAAGCATTTAATACTATGTTTTCCTTTGTTCTCATGATATAATTTATATCATGATACTCCATGTTTGCTAAATTTATCATTACAACATGTCTTTTTATTTATAGATTTCAATTAAAAATTACTTTGTCTTTTATGAAGGCTTAATTTGTCATTTTCCTTCATCCTTATGATATACTTTATATCACACGACTTATATCTATCATAGATAGATCTTCAATTTAATAATACTTGCCTTTTAATTTTTCTTTGTCCTTATGATATGATTTATATCATAATGTTTTTTGTCAAACCCTTGTTTTCGATCCCTTAGCCCTATTTCTTGCCGCACCTGTGTTTGTCGGTGTTTTGTGTTATTAGACTCTCACCTAACTTTCAGGTTTTTCTTCGGGTGGGGCCTTGGCACTTGAACTCCTCACCCAGAATCCCTCATACAATAATATTTAAAATCGCAAAACTCTTAGGGGCATATAGGATGGATATTACATCCTTCCCCCCTAAAATTAACACCGTCCTCTGTGTTCTTGTTCTTCAATAACTTTTCCTTTCCTTTTGAGTCGTTCTTGTTTGCTTGTATTTCCTGTCATGATCCTGCATCTAAAATCATACATATGGATGTATACTAGCATAGATATTGAAAAACAATGTATAACTCAGGAATCTAACACTATACAATTTTCATAACATGCCAGTTCTATTGCCAATAAATAACATATAGGTACTAGTTTACATGTACTAGACATAGATTTTCCTGGCATTATTCTTTTCTCTGGACGTCCTCCATCCCAGCACTCCAAGTGCTAATAGTACTCCAAGTACCGATACAAGCCACCCAACACATGGAAGATACCCTATACCCTTCTTTAGGTGTATCTCCCTCTTGTACTATTCACGGTGCTTTGCCATTATTTCTTTCTTTGGATGTCTTCCATCCCATCACATCAAGTGCTAACAGTACTCCAAGTACCAATTCAAGCCACCCAACACATGGACGATACCCTATACCCCTCTTTAGGCGTATCTCCTTTTTGTGCTCTTTAGGGTGCTTCACCAAGCTCACGCACTTCCAATTCTCACACACCTCCATAGCGCCTAGACGTTATTCTCTTCACAGAGTCCCCCACTCATGTGACAGTCCTCTAATGTGTGCAAAATGAGCCTTAACCAAAATGTCTTACATTTAGGCATCCCCAGAATGCATAGTGGTCCCTCACTGGCCCAAGGGGAAAACAAGGTAGCTTTAAACCACTACCTCCATCACCACTTCCTTGTGGTGACAACTTTATGCCCATGAGATTTTTCTCATATCTTCTTAACTCTTTATAGTCTTGGAGCTTTAGCACTCCTCAAGGCCACAATTTCCCATGCCTGCAATCAATCCATAGGTGGTCAGTTTATCCAAAGAACATCAAATATTCAGCATAAGTCCTTTCTCATTCATCGGATAAGAGCCTTTTCAATTTCTTTTAAACACCTGAATTGACAAGAAGGCATTCACAAAAAGCCACAATACCCTTTAAACCAACACCATACATAAAACCTGAGAATTTTGACAATGCAACCACTCATTAACTTCAATTTATTACAACACAGATCAAAATATTCACCCACTGTTGCAATTTTATATATACTACATCTGATCTTTTATCTACTAGATATTATAAATCTCCAAACAAATTATAGAATTCTTGTGGGCCTCGATAAATCTGTAAATTACTAATTAAATGCCATCTCGATTAGAGCTACCTCTCTGCAAACCAACTTCTTACTTTTAACTCTACTTTAACCATTGGTGAAAAAAATAATAATAATAAACCAACCCAAGGGAAGAGCGAGGTAACTGAAAACAAGTCGCTATCATAGCTCCACCATTTGTTTTATGTCAAGCAGGTCAGTCGTAGAGTGTTAGCAATATCCCAAAACTAATCATGAATGTAAATCTAGTAAGAAATAAAATTGCTACAATGACCAAAGTTCAGAAGTCTAAATCAAGAAAGAGTCCCGCAAAGACCAACATCCAATACCTGTTAGCAATTCTAAACAAAGTAAATTTCCTGCAAAAATCCTCACCACACTAAAGGTTAGAAAGTCCCAACCGAAAAAACCAATTAAAACAACTATCTTAGTTAAACTGCCCATTCTAAAATATCCATAATTAAAATAAATCAATCACATAGATGGGCATCCTCAATGAATTGATGATAATTACTCAACACCAACCAAACAAAATCCTAAGATAAAGTGGATATCATGAGTTGTAAGAAAAACTCAACAGCAAAGTTGTCTCCATGAAGCTAGTGTCTGGAAATACTATTAGACATTGCCATCATAATGGTTGGCGCGCTGAGCTTTTCAAACCACCTTCAACTATGAGCAATTCAGGGAGCAATACTGAATCCTTAAACCACTCAAATCAACAAAATCCATTTGCACAAAAGAGGCTATATTATTCAAATAATACTCCTTGCAATGTTTAAACATACAGTACTGATTCTTGAATAAATAGATATTTGCATACTAATACTACTGCAACCTTAAACCAAACATATAACCCCTTTCATTAATTACTACCATTAGCTTGCATCATAATATCAATGCCATCAAGCCCTTCATCAAACGTCAATATAAAGTACAAGTTCCTACTAACTTATATTCCACGCACTTAAGTCATTCAAAAGTAAAGATAGAGCTCCCAATCTTCCATGAGAGGTGTAACATGAGCACAATAGAATGACATCAGAATCAGTAATTAAGGTGGTCTTAATAAACATCTTTGTCAAGCAAAGGACGTCTAACAACTGAAATCAAAATCGAAATCCTTTAGTTCTAATCTTTACTGTACAACTCATTGAATATTGCTTTCAAAACAACCCTTTATAAACACATACCATTTAGTTTTTGTTATAGAAAAATAATGATGTAACTCCCTTAGTGAAACCAACCTACTTCATATGTTATATAGATATAGGTGTTCTCTAGCAGTTTCTTNATAAGTCAAATTTGTATCTTTAATGTATGATACCGTTACATGAAAATATGACTCTTAAACCATCTTAAACATGAGAAAATAAGACTTAAGGCAAATGGCCTACTCGCTACCATTTGTAATTTAGGTTAAGACAAGTTTACTTGTTCATCAAACTCGAGGATACAATATAGCTATCCCGCACTATATATATGCACAAACATGTGCCTTATTAAAACATCATAAGTTTATTTCTGTTGTTATGAAAACATACCATTTCTGCACAAGATGTAAGACTTAGCCCCACGCATCTATCCCTTGATTAAAGAGATCACTTGAAGCTTACAAACACATATACATAACACACCAAGGATAATAAAAGAAAGAAGTGAGCTTATGGCTCAAAAACATAAGCCTCGCGCTTTAGGTCTAAAACAATCACAAAAAAAATATGGATAAGGAAAAATAAAATAAAAAATAAGTGAGCTACCTTCTCACGAACACAAGCCATATTCTTCTGCTCCAAAACAATCATTAGAAAATAGATAAAGAGGAGGTGAGTTCCCCAATATTAGATGACCATTCGGATTTTAGAATGTATACATGAATAAGATTGCTTTCCAAAATTGCTTTCCATATCTAAAACAAGACCACAATACATGATCCAAACTGATGAACCCATCCATGCTCAGTTATCAAAATGTATACGTTAGATGCTCCAGATATTTAAGATTAAACAAAAATGGCAGAAAACGTTTTTAGGGTCAGCATCTACATCTCATAGGATATGTACATAACCTTAAACCCCACACAGATGGCTTGTTATAGAGGCAGTGATCTACGTTTATATAGAAAATGCATCTAGTAATCAAAACTCAAAAGAAATGAAAACATTTTAACACCAACAATGTTTTCTAACCGCAACATAGTGCTTTTTTTTCAGCGACTTCCTACACGTTTTACTAGATCCAAAACCATGTAAGTTTTTTTTTAAATAAAACTTATTCTTTAGTTTGAAAAGATAGTAGGTAGAGTGCATCCCTTGGATAGTATAGATCCAAAAGCATTGATAAACATAGACAGATATGTGGGAATGCTTTTCTTATTGAAAACACGCTTAACCATGTTGCAAATAGTTTAGATACATAAGTACATTAAAAAATGCAGGATTATTTCTGGGAGTAAAATGCAATCTTACCTTCCTTAGCAGCGTTCTTCTAGTTTTTCAGAAAAATACATATCAATATAAAACTTAGGTTTGTTTTTCCATATCATTTAAGGAAAATATAATAAGTCAATTCACCTACATTTGACTAGATCTATTTCATAATCCCATTAAATAAAATAATTGACAGATATACTACTTGATTTACTGCTATGCAAATAGCAACTCCGGCTCACACAATCCCTGGGAACTCAAATGCATGCCAGAATAAAGACCGGAATTCGAAGCTTGGCACTAACAGATAAAAATGTCATAAATGCACTTAAGAAAACGATGAGAAAGATTGACACCCTAAAATCGCATTAAAGAAATGAACAAACTTAAATCCACAGGATGCCTAAAAATAAATTGGGTTTGTGACACCATAATAGAAGAATGCCATATGGCTATGCCCCATAAAATAGATTTGCAATACATATTCGTATAATCCATAAAAATGTGGAACTTCCAAAATGCAAACATGGATTTACCATACCCATACTCAAACAAACAATACGGTGTAAGGTAAACTGCGGCTTGGATCTGAAATGAAGCTTCAACTACAAAATGCATTCATGGATTGGCTGGATCAACAAACAATCCGATAATGCCAAAATCGCAGCTTGGGTCTATTTGGGTCTCGGATGAAGTTCAAAACGCAAACGCATACACGCTAAATGGGGGGGGGTGTGCAATACACAGCTTCTGACCCTGTTTTTAAAAAAAAAATCAAATCTCGTATGTATTCTATAATATACAAATGTTTACTAAGGTTTGGAGTCTACTCCGGTGATCTTAGAAAAATGGCCAATGCATAGACATAGTTATATTCCTCGTAGATCCTCTATATGCATATTTATTATAAGTGCACACAATGTTGGTAATTTTCCAAAGAGTGGATCTATTCCAACAAGATAGATGCTGGTGGTGATTGATTGGTAGTGATTCATTGTGTGGATGGATTATTAATACAGTCAATGCTCCAATTGGATAAGGTTAAAAGACACAGTGAAAGAACATCCAATATCTAGGAGTTAAAACTGAAGTCGACAAAGAATGATCCTGTAAGTTTATGGCTAGAAACACATAGTCAAATTTGTCGTAGCTTACACACAACTAGATATCACACAACTAGGGTTTACAAGTGGCTATACACAAGAAAAATTAGAATGTGAAGATACCAATTGGTCCAAACACAACGCTCACATGTAGGAATGATGTAGCAATTGAGTTGGTTTCTTCAAAACTCTCAGGAAACAATAGTCGCCATTGGTCTAGGAAGAGGGGAGAGATTTTATGCTAGAATGGAAAGGGTAATGCTCACATTGCTGAATCAAAGAAGGATGTATGCATATATTGTCTTGGATGGAGCATTAACTGGATAAGTGCATGCAGAGAAGACGGAGAAAACATACTAGGTTTTCCAAAAACAAATGTGCATATTTAAACCAAACATGACAGTAAAACAACCCAAGGCATTACACCAATTTTAGACCGTAAAAAGCTTATACTTAGCGTTTATTAAGTCACACGAAGCTACTAGGGTCCTTCTCGTGCTCTTTCCATCCAACTCAGGCTGGATGCCTCTCGGAATCCATCCTCGCTAGGCCCTAGACCTTTCCATCCAATGCGCCCCCTTCTTTTCCTTTCCCCTCTCTGTGAACTGTTCTACAAAAGACAAAATCAGGAGAGTACCAACTACTACAATTTCTTCCCAATGTAATCCTGCAAAATTATCATGTTATCCCATTCTTAAGGTTCCAGTGTTGTAGCCCGCTCTCATACCATATGTAAAATACCACTTGTACCTAAATGCGTTAAGTGATGTGCTTGCGAATTAGGTGTCTGTAAAACATGATTATTAATGTATTACACCGATAAGCTTTTGAATAACATCACCATTATGAAAAGAAGAAAATAAACATGCATCAGATAAAACTACAACTGAGACAATCATATTCACGTGGTTCACCTCATCCACAAGGCTACGTCCACCAATTTATTTATTCTTTTTATTTCTTTATCAAAAGTAGAGTACTTACATAGTCACAGCTCATCCATGGCTAGTTTACCTTACCTTACAACGGATCTATGGATCCAGACCCTATCATTCCAGACTATGCATACGAATTCCCTTTGCAACATAAATTTGCATATCTTAATCATTCCGACTCTATATAGAATGATCTAATATATTATTCCAGTTATTATTGATTCCTCTCATGTTATTATATTGCATACAATTTTTTCTTGCGTCTCAAGACAACCAAAAATAGTTTGCAGCACCAAAACAAAAAGCAGCAAAAATACATTAGATCCCATGACAAAATTCAGTCAAAGGGAAAAACGTGATACAAGTTTTCTAGGTCATAGCCAAGATAAGGGTTTAGATCAAAAAACAACATGACTGTAAAAAACAAAAGCTATGAAATTGTAGGATTAGGGAGCATTGATGGATTTTACTTCTGCAAATGCTCAGGTCATCTCAAGAACACTCGAGTGACTAAAAGGATCCCATCTCCTATAAAAATTTGCAGAGATAAACATATCCTCTCCAAAGCCTAGATCCTTCAGGAGGATTGACAGCTGCCTTCGAAAATAACAATCTATCCCCAATTAAAGAGGAATTCTGTAAACTACCCAAATACCTTAAAGCTATAAAGCATTCAGTAAATCTGCAAAATAAAAGATTTTAGCTATCTATTCACCAATTGAAGCATTTATACTGTATTCATAACCATCATGTAAACAACAAAATAAACTAGCACAAAAATACACAAATAAGAAAACCATCTTCACGTGGTTCACCTCGTCCACGAGGCTACATCCACAAATTTTATTAGTTCTTTTATTTCTTTTTCAAAATGGAGTGCTTACAAAATCACGGCTCATCCATGGCCGGTTTTATCTTTCCTCAAGGTTCTACGCAGAGGGACACTTGTAACTCATCAGCCGTAATTAGGACCCTTACTGTCTCAGATACAAGTAAACATCATCATGGTATATAAACATTATGAATCAGCATTCTATTCTTCTAAAATGTTATACATATAGCCGTACATGCATTATTTCTTAAAGACCTTTTTATATTTATCCTCGTCTTTATCTCCTTGAGATACATTAAACTTTATTTGCATCCTTTGAGGTATATTAGTCATTATAAATAATTTTATAGGTCAAAATCTCTATTTACCTTTTTAAATCATCACTCTTCCCTTACCACATAATTCACAACTTTAGTATACCATGATCCCTGCGTGAACAGATGTCAGCAGCAGTGGTTTCGGAACCAACATCTACAATGGAACTCAACCCACAAGGTGATGACACTCTCTAACTACTTACTTTGTAATAATAACTGCAATTGTTAATCAACAACAGTAAAATTTATCCTATCTGTGGAAGGGTTCTTTACCAATACACATGAACGGTAAGGTCAAGTTCAGATCTATATAATCCGCAACACTCTAACATCATAAAAGAAAAAAGTTCCTTCAACGACCTAAGTCGCACATTTTAACAACATAAATAACAGATTCATTAAGCCTTTCAATGGTTGCCACAACTCAATGCATTAAATTCTTTGAACAAGGATTTTAAAACTTACTCAACGCAGCCACCTAAGTTTAGAATTTCCCTCCTTGCAATTCGCTAAACCTGTAAAACTTCGATGATTATGCTTCAGCAAAATTGCTAGATCCAATCGCCGAGAGCTAAGCAGATTATGATTCAAAAGTAGCTTCAATCGAGATCGCTGTCCGCATGATTAAACTTCCAAAATTAGTGTATTCACCGGGACAGAATCAGACTCAAGGTGGATCAAAGGAAGAATTAGGACTCAATCTATTGAAAACTGTGTACAAAGATACCCAAATTTTTTCTGAGTTGAAAGCTTCAAGCACCCTAAGGACTACTAAAATTTATGCTTTCACAATAAAGCCGATGTGCTCAGTTGAATGACTGTAATAAAACACAGGTCACAAAATGAAAACAATTTATAACCACAGTCGATAGTGTACTTGTTCTTTTTGGTGGATCGTTTAGTTACTTGGCTGACAATCAAACACAGAAAGTTACCACGAGGGGCATACAACTACCCAAAACACTTTTCTCTCTTACTAGGGTTTCAAAACGAGGGGATCAAAATATCTCCAAGGTCAAACGTAAAAAGGGAATCCTCCTTATCATATCCTCATCGCAGGAGAGACATTAAGGAGAAAATTCTCGCTGGAACAACTCGTGGCTAAAGGGGAGTTATAAACTATAACACAAAACCCTGAATGTAACCAAAAATTTATCAAACCTGCACACTCGTATCGGCTAGATCCAAACTCGCGCAGACATAAAGATACAACAAAAAGCTGAAATGTGGGTGGGGTTTAATCTCCTATCGATCGTACCAAAACATTTATAAGAACCCATCATACAAACATGAAATTCACAGTGCCAACAAACGATAACCTTTGAGTGATGGAGAGAGCGATTACTTACAACGTAGGTAGATGTTCCCACTAAAACCAGAAGTTAATGAGGCAGCAGCAATTTACTCAGTAAGGAGTATGAAAGCTTCCTCAAGCATAAGCCTCTGTGAGTGAGATGGGAACTCCATAATCCTTCTCTTGCTCATCGCCCTCCTTCCCTTTCAAACGCAGATCTCCCTTCCTATCTACACGCAGAGCTCTCTCTCTTCCCCCCCCCCATGTCCCCAAAACGCCAACGTCGAGATCTATGGAGGGGATTCCTGGGAGTCGCATGCATTCTCCCCCTCTATCAGTGCTGAAGCATGCCCCGAATAACCTCCTCCCCCCGTGCTGGCTTGCTCAGGACCATTAAAACCTGCTGGTTCAACGTCCCTTAACCCA
>LPNX010806465.1:88935-126346 GCA_001517045.1 Pseudotsuga menziesii | reverse complement strand
TTCACTTAGACCGTTAACCTTTTAAAAGCCACAAGGTGTTGTCTTGGGTGGGGCCTTGGCCTTGAGCCCTCACCGAGACTAATACTATAATATGCAAAATGTACAAGATATTCCAGGGCATAGGTGAGGGATATTACAAATTCATCCATAAATAAGGCAGCGAAGTATTCAATGCATTAAAAAAAAAAAAAAGACTACTACATACAACATATACAGTCAGAGAAATTAATTTTTAAGACATAAGGGAAAAATCCCAGAGGTAGCATGGCACCTCCCCGATCTAAACGCAGAACATAGACCCTTTCCTCCCAAAGGAAACATCATCAAACTATTCCCCAATAGGCGTTCCAGTCATGGATTTTTTCCCCCTTTTCCAAGGAGAACTTGGTTCCTTTGAAAAGGAGTGCAAACCAAGGAGAAACGCATGCAATTCTATGCATGCTAAGCACAAAGGGTCCCCTCTGTCCCGGAGCAGGTGAACGACTGTCAAGGTTTAATTCCTTTCTTTAAGCCGGACCTCTCCTTAAATTATGTTGAGATCAAGGCACGAATGGTTTGAAGGAAATTAATTCCTCTCTTATCGTAAAATGTAAATGTTTACAAATGTAAAGCGAGGGAGTAATATTTGCCGAAAAAGACTCAATGAGTCCTTAGGTCTAAAAAGAAATAAATCCATCCTATAGACCTTATTAATTAATAATTAGGTCTTCCTTTTATAAAATGATTTAATACTATGTTTTCCTTTATTCTCATGATATAATTTATATCATGATACTCCATGTTTTCTCAATTTATCATTACAACATATGTCTTCTTATTTATAGATTTCAATTAAAAATTACTTTGTCTTTTATGAAGGATTAATTTGTCATTTTCCTTCATCCTTATGATATACTTTATATCACACGACTTATATCTATCATAGATAGATCTTCAATTTAATAATACTTGTCTTTTAATTTTTTTTTGTCCTTATGATATGATTTATATCATAATGTCTTTTGTCAAACCCTTGTTTCCGATCCCTTAGCCCTAGTTCTTGCCGCACCTGTGTTCGTCGGCCTTTTGTGTTATTAGAATTTCACCTAACTTTTAGGTTTTTCTTTGGGTGGGGCCATGGCACTTGAACTCCTCACCGAGAAGCCCTCATACAATAATATATAAAATTGCAAAACTCTTAGGGGCATATAGGAGGGATATTACATCCTTTCCCCTTAAAATTAACACCATCCTTGGTGTTCTTATTCTTCAATAACTTTTCCTTTCCTTTTGAGTCGTCCTTGTTTGCTTGTATTTCTTGTCATGATCCTGCATCCAAAATCATACATATGCATGTATACTAGCATATATATTGAAAAACAATGTATAACTCAGGAATCTAACACTATACAATTTTCAAAACATGCGAGTTCTATTGCCAATAAATAACATATAGGTACCAGATTACCTATACTGCACATACCTTTTCCTGGCATTATTCTTTTCTATGGACGTCCTCCATCCCAACACTCCAAGTGCTAACAGTACTCCAAGTATTGATACAAGCCACCCAACACATGGAAGATACCCTATGCACTTCTTTAGGTGTATCTCCTTCTTGTGCTATTGAGGGTGCTTCGCCATTATTTATTTCTCTGGATGTCCTCCATCCTAGAAAATCAAGTGCTAACAGTACTCCAAGTACCAATTCAAGCCACCCAACACATGGATGATACCCTATACCCCTCATTAGGCGTATCTCCTTTTTGTGTTCTTCACGGTGCTTCACCAAGCTCAGGAACTTCCAATTCTCGCACACCTCCATAGTGTTTAGAGGTTATTCTCTTCACAGAGTCCCCCACTCATGTGTGCGGAATGAGTCTTAACCAAAATTTCTTACATCTAGGCATCCCCAGAATGCATAGTAGTCCCTCGCTGGCCCGGGGGGAAAACAAGGTAGCTTTCAACCACTACCTCCATCACCACTTCCTCGTGATGACAACTTTATGCCCATGATATTTTTCTCATTTATTTTTAACTCTTTATAGTCTTGGAGCTTTAGCACTCCTCAAGGCGATAATTTCTCATGCCTGTAATCAATCCATAGGTGGTCAGTTTATCAAAAGAACATCAAATCTTTATCATAAGTCCTTTCTCATTCATCGGATAAGAGCCTTTTCAATTTCTTTTAAACACTCGAATTGACAAGAAGGCATTCACAAAAAGCCACAAGATCCTTTAAACCAACACCATACATAAAACCTGAGAATTTTGACAATGCAACCGCTCATTAACTTCAATTTATTACAACAGAATCAAAAAATTCACTCAATGTTGCAATTTTATATATACTACATCTAATCTTTTATCTACTAGATATTATAAATCTTCAAACAAATTATAGAGTTCTTGTGGGCCTTGATAAATCTGTAAAAGACTAATTAAATGCCATCTCAATTAGAGCTACCTCTTTGCAAACCAACCTCTTACTTTTAACTCTACTTTAACCATTGGTGAAAAAAAAAATAATAAACCAACCCAAGGGAAGAGCTAGGTAACTAAAAACAAGGCACTATCATAGCTCCATTTGTTTTATGTCAAGAAGGTTAGTCGTAGAGTGTTAGCAATATCCCAAAACTAATAATGAATGTAAATCTAGTAAGAAATAAAATGGCTGCAATGAC
The DNA here is from genome assembly GCA_001517045.1 of Pseudotsuga menziesii. Classification (NCBI taxonomy): domain Eukaryota; kingdom Viridiplantae; phylum Streptophyta; class Pinopsida; order Pinales; family Pinaceae; genus Pseudotsuga; species Pseudotsuga menziesii. Next base: position 123,683 of record LPNX010806465.1, on the reverse strand, counting down.
AAAAGTTCAGAAGTCTAAATCAAGAACGAGTACCGTAAAGACCAACATCCAAAACCTGTTAGCAATTCTAAACAAAGTAAAGTGCCTGCAAAAATCCTCACCACAATAAAGGTCAGAAAATTCCAACCGAAAAAACCAATTAAAACAACTATCTTAGTTAAACTACCCCTTCTAAAATATCCATAATTAAAATAAATCAATCACATAGATGGGCATCCTCAATGAACTGCTGATAATTACTCAACACGAACCAAACAAAAACCTAAGATAAAGTGGATATCATGAGTTGTAAGAAAAACTCAATAGCAAAGTTGTCTCCATGAAGCTGGTGTCTGGAAATACTATCAGACATTGCCATCATAATGGTTGGTGCGCTGAGCTGTTCAAACCACCTTAAGCTATGAGCAATTCAGGGAGCAATACTGAATCCTTAAACCACTCAAATCAACAAAATCCATTTGCACAAAAGAGTGTGAAGAACAAAGTTCCTTAAGAGGCCATTAGAGGAATTTTGAGGTCTAAGATGGGCCTCCTAAGGAAAATAATGAAATAATAGTTAAAATAATAAAATAATATTTATTAATTTTGGAGGAAAAAAGAAAAAAACTATTTTTTGTGTTCGTATTTTTTACATATCTCCTTGTGTTTTTACTCAAATTTTGATCAAGAGAGCTTGTTGGATGCAAAATTGGATTCCCCATCCAACAAGTACCCACACTGTATGCTTTTGACAGACCTCGCTACCCCAAAAACAAGAAATACCCGAAAAACATGATGATGACATCATCATCATGTTTCTTCAAGTATTTCTTATTTTTTGGGTAGTGGGGTGTGTCAAAAGCATGCAGTATAGGTACTCGTTGGATGAGGAATCAAATTTCGCATCCAACGATCTCTCCCAGTCAAAATTTGAGTAAAAACACAAGGAGATATGTCGAAAATACGAAAAAAAAATTTAATTTTTTTTTATGACAAATATGTCAATCCAACCATTATGGTTGACTCATTTTATTGGAATTCTATTGGTTCTTGAATTCCAACTCACATGAACTTATTGTTGGCAAATTTTCTTAAAAGTCCCATTTTAGACTCCAAATTTCCTCTAATGATGCCTAGGTATGAATCATAGTGTTTCTCATTTAAAATTTTTTGGTTGTGTCGCATATGCTCATGTGTGAGATGAGATGAGAAATAAATTAGACAAGAAGGGAAAAAATATATTTTTGTTGGCTACTTTGAAGACACAAAAGCATACAAGTTGTATGAACCTATCGCAAGGAAAGTAATCATCAGTCATGACATTCAATTTGTTGAGAATGAACCATGGGATGGAGATGTCGAGAAAAAAAAAAGATTGTGTCAAATGTCAAACATGATGACATGACAAAGGAAGTGGTTAAAATACCACATGAAAGTCAAGACTCCCATGACACCCGACATGGTTCATCACAAGGAAGATCAACCAAAGTCATAGCTCAAGCTACACCATCAAGCACAACAAGACAAAAACAAAATCCATCAAGTAGCATGTCAAAGTCAGCATCAACATATCTAGTGAAGACAAGAATCCTACATGAAATATATGGAGCTGGTACACCAAATTCCTTCTCTCTCTTTGCATTATTTTCTCAAATAGACGATCCACTAACATTTGAGGAAGTTGTCGAAGAAGAAGTATGGGAACAAGCCATTGATGAATCAATAGAATGCATTGAGAAAAACTAGACATGGGAACTAGTTGATGTACTGAAAGATAAAGATGTAATCAACGTTAAATGGATTAACAAAACCAAGCAATATGCTGATGGGAATGTGTAGAAGCACAAGGAAAGAATGGTAGCAAGATGGTTCACACATTAGCCTCACATAGAATTCAATGAAACCAAGTCGCACCAATTGCACACATGGATACAATTAGAACAGTTTTTGCCATCAATGCATAAAACAAATGGCTTGTTTATCAAATGGATGTTAAATCAACGTTTATGATGTCTATTTGGATGAATAAGTATATGTGGAGCAACCCTAAGGCTATGAAGTTCGAGGACAAGAACACAAAGTGTACATGCTAAAAAAGGCGCTCTATAGTTTGAAGTAAGCTCTGAGAGCTTGGTATAGTTGCAATGATTCATATCTCATCGAGAATGGATTTCACATAAGTGAAAGTGAAATGACATTGTACACCAAATTGAATGAGCAAGGTAACATGTTAATTGTCAGCGTCTATGTGGATGATTTAATATTTATTGGTGATTTTGGTATAGAATAATTTAGAAAAGTCATCGAAAGTGATTTTGAAATGGCTGATTTGGGGTTTATGAAGTTTTTCCTAGGAATTGAATTCCAACAGTCTGAAATTTATATTTTTATATCACAATCAAACTATGCTAGTAAAGTTTTTAAAAGATTCAATATGTCTAATTGCAACACAGCCCCAACACCAGTAATAACACGTTTAAAATTGAGCAAAGATGATGAAGGATCAAATGTAGATCTTACGTTGTTTAAAAGGATTGTTGGAAGCCTTATGTATTTAAGAGCAATGATACCATACATCGTGTATGGAGTAAGTTTGATATCAAGATTCATGGAGTCACCAAAAGACTCTCACTCGAAAGCAGGTAAAAGAATTTTGAGGTATGTAAGTGGCACAAAGGATATTGGCATTATGTATTCAACCTCTGAAAATTTTAAACTCATTGGATACATTAACAGTGACAATGGAGGCAACACAGATGATAGAAAGAGCACATCTAGGTACACATTTCTTTTTGGTATAGGTGTTGTTTCGTGGGCTTCGAAGAAACAACCCATAGTAACTCTATCTTTAGAAGAAGCAAAGTATGTCATAGCTATAAGTGTTGAATGTCAAGTTGTTTGGATTCAATGAATGTTAAAATACTTGTTGCAAAACCAACAAGAACCAACAAGCATTTTCCGTGACCACAGTTCAGCCATTTCATTATCAAAGAACCATGTGTTTCATAAGAAAACCAAACACATCTACACAAGGTATCATTTTATAAAAGAATTAGTGAAAAACAAAGAAATTTGTTTAGAATTTTGCAGGTCTGAAGATTAGCTTGCTTACATCTTTACAAAACCATTGGCAAGGGATACATTCCCATATATGCGAAGTTATTTAGGAATGACAAGTTCTGCTTTGTCATGAATAGAGCAATTTTTAGCTCTGAAACATTTTGTAATATTTTGTTTTAAAATTTTTATCTACTCATAATTAAGGGGGAGTGTTGGAAATATTAATTACTCGCTTATCTGAATAGCACATCATCTGACTATGTAAGAGCATATAGAAGGTCACGATGAAGAGCTCACGTCTCTCGTATATAATCTAGTCAAATTAAATTGTTGAAGCTAAGTTTCTAGGTATATTGTTATCACAGTCTTTAATGTTAAGATGGTAGCTTCAGAGAGAAGCAATTTTAAGTAGGTATAAGAAAAAGAATATTGTAAATCAAAGATATGCATATATAGAAAGATAATATATGCATAAGAAGAATAGAACACACAGAGAGATACATAGAAGAGAAGTGTAGAGAAGAAGACAAAATTCGTGAAGAGTTTGAAGCTCAAGCTTCTGTGTTTTGTGAAAGTGTTGAGAGCCAAAGCTCTATAAACGGTGAAACATCCTTGTAAATTTTCAAGCCTTTATTTACTAGTGTAAGTACATTTTTATTTAGTCACAATAAATATAAATCCATAGTTTATGGTTTAATGCAAGTTTGATTGAGTGAATGCTGTTTACATTTACTGTAAGTGAAAGACACAAAGAATCCTTATTTATTTCACTACCTAAAAGTTATAGTTTTCATCCCCACAAGAGTTCGACACAAATATTATTTAATGTTGGGTTATATAATATTATGAGTGAGTTGCAATATAGTTGTATCCCACCTCTACTCTTTTGGAGACAATTAAGTCATGCACTATCTTTTCTCTTCTTGTTTTTTGCACACAGATAAGTCATATAACTCGCTCTCCCTCCTCTTCTTGATTTTATTGGGATTCAAGAAAATGTCATGTGATTCTAGGGAGTGAATTACTGAAGCAACGAATGTTGTTGGTTAGGTAAACAAGGAGTACGAGATCAATAAACAATGGCTCTGGAGGTATTACAACAACGTGTTGCAGCTCCTTGGTAGGTTTGAGAGTTGGGAGGTGGCGCATGTGCGTCACCAGGAGAATCGTTTTGCAAATGCACTAGCGAACCAGGGAAATGATGAGCCATCAGTGGATACAAGTTATGCAACACTGGATGACTCCTTCTGAGGCCAAGCGTTACGCTCTTGAAAAACTTTGTGAGGGTGTCGTTCAACTACAATTTATTCTTGACACTATCAAATCCGCTTTTCTAAAAGATCTTTGTTTCATATTAACAGAGGATAAGATTACTTAACCCGGATATCAGGATGCTTCAAGGCTAAAGGACATACCTATGTCTTGGTTATCGACTCAGTACTAGTGTTAGGGTTTATTATTTCTGGATCCAAAGTTTAGTATTCTGGTTAGGGTTTATGATTTTTGGATTTAAAGTCCATTACTTTCAGAGTTTTTAAACAGCACAAAATGTGGGTAGATCTAATTGGAAAAATATTCCTTGTTAAATTTTCGCACATCCACGAGTGTCCCGCATTTGTTTTCAGATATGGAGAGACTGATTAATTGAATTGAAGTTGTAACTACTAGGTCTTTCTTCTGTTCTTAAAAGGCACATAAATTAGTTACTAAAATTTAATTAATAACAATAGGAGCAAAGCTGTATATTCCTTGCTTGTAGGGATGTGAACAATTGGTTTAGAGATATGCAAGATGTTTTTAATTTAGAAAATAAAGTGTGAAAGATGTTTATAATTTAAAACTTGAACTTTTGTGAAAGATGTTTTTATGGGTAGATAAGAATTGTTAGTACAGTCATATATTTTAATGTGTAATTTCAAATGGATATACTTCATTTGTGATAGATAATTGGTAGTTAAGCAATGTTGCTACATGCATATATTTTAATTACTTGGATAAACATTTTTATTTGAGATTTGGGGTCTACTAAGGCTTTTTTTTTTCATCTATTATTGAGGATGAGACAAATGTATTATCCAGATTGATTCTATGACAGTTGTTAAAAATAAAAAATGAACAATTATAAAAAGAGGAATATAAAAAATAACTTGTAGCTAGCACATTAATATATAACTAATAGCAATGCATGGATAAATCATTGTTGATGAATGGATAACTAACAACTCATGAAATATAGCTAGAAGAATGTGAGATAAAAAGAAAAAGAATATAAAAATTAATTGATAGTTGATAAATGAAGAACATGAAGAATGTCTGTGATAACATGTAGCTAAACATGGATAACAAAAAAATATTTTCAAACTATCTTCCATTTCATAATCTCAACTAACCAGATATACTTCATTTGTGATACATAAAACATAAAAGTTGTAAAATGTTTTTGTAACAACTAACTAAAACCTAGTTCCAAGGTTCTGAATTAAAATACAAGCCTCCTTTTTATATGAATGAGAGAATCGAAATTTCAAATTCTCATATTTAACCCACAAAAAAAAAATTCCTTACTCTAAACGCCGTAGTTCTCATTGGATTACGAATCGCCACTTCATCCGCTGAAAGAGCTATAAAAGGGATATCTTTTCAAACTTGTACGTTCTCGCATTACACAGGTCGCGACCTATAGCTCAATCAACAATAGAAAAATTAATTTAAGCTTTAAATCTGATGTGTATCAGCATAGATCCATCTAAAAGGGATCTACCAAGCATAGAGAGGGATCAAATCTCTCAAGGTGAAAACCCTTTTTTAGAGTAGAAATGTGCAATACAATGTTTATGGTTTTAGTTGATCTAATTTATGTAATTCTAAATAATTTAAATTTAATTTAAGGTCACAAGTTATTTTTAATAATAATTTATTATTTATTATAAAAAGACATGTGTCAATTCTAGGATGAGCAGAGAAGATCTCTCTAGTACTGGGTTGTAGAATGCATCTCTTCAGTACAAAAATCCACAAAGATTTCCAGCAATATTTATACACAAAACTTTATAGTCATCTAAACTTTTTATTATCTAAAAATAAATATTTATACACAACCTAAAGGTAATCTAAAATTTTATTATGTAAAAATAAATATTTATAAAAAAAAACTTACTTTACTATCAATTAAACCTATTATTTTGTAAAAATAAATATTTATACACAAAACTTTACAGTTACCTAATTTTTTTTTAAGACAACGGAAATCCACTATGTCTAATAAAAACAAAAAAAGTGTTACCCGATGGCACTGTTAAATGCATTTGATAAACTATAACGGGTCTGAAAATCCTCAATCCATTACAAATCTTGAGGAGCCGCTATGAACAAGCATGAGTTAGATGGCTGACTTTCTAATGGAGAAACTTTAATGTACATTTAAATGGATTGTATGGTAGCAATTTAATTATGGCTGGAGGAATTAAATTCTCAATAAATCTACAGATAAACAAATGGATTTTGTTATACATTGCAATGATTAACCTTTGCATCAAACAAGTGAATTTTTTTGTTATACATTGCAATGATTAAGCTTTGTGTGATTTATGTCTTAATTAATTAGAAGAGATGGTCTTAATTAATTTGAAGATAAATGTGACTGTCAGATGAATTCCATTTTTTATCTATTCCAAACATCATGGATCACATAATATTAAGGATATCTTAATCTTAAAAAGTTTGTTTAAAGAATTAGATGCATTTTTATTCGTAAAAACTCTATAGGTATATTTACTTTGAATGGAAATACCTCTTGGCTCTTGTTTAGAATTTTGTTCTATGTGGATGTAATATTGTATGGGAAGTTATAAGTGAAATTGATTTTTTAATATGATCGTCATTATTCTGAAAGTAAGAAAATGGCTGTAATATTAGATTTTTGGAAGGGAGGCTTAATTTAATAGTGTAATAGAAAGCTGCATTTGAATTAAATAAAACATTACATTATACCAAGGACATGCTGCCCAATTTAATAATAATTTGAAAGCTAAGAAAATTTTTAATTTGTTGAAAATTTGACACCCAATCATTCATGGAGTTTGAAAAAACCTAAAAAAATGAACAAAATATATATAGGGTTGTTGGGAGGAGCTCTAGCTCTATGCATTGTGCAGAGGTAATTTGATTGTGAAAACATATGCTTTAAGCTGAAGTATCAAAAGATTTCTATACCTAGATAGTGAAAACGTTTTTTAGTCTTATAACCCATAATTTTCTGGTTTGAACAGTTCATCTGTATAGAGACTAGACTTAGGTTTGAGTAATATATGATTCAAATCTTCTAAAGTTGACTTAGTAGTTATAGGAAAAAAATAAACACATGGATTCTACCAATTACTGATATATAATATATACAACTTCTATCATTCATGCTTTCAAAGCCACTGACTTAATTTGAATTTCATAGGAATGAAATGATGCAGACTTTTGAGGTATACTAGGTGAAAGTATTTAAAATTTCATACATCAAAAGGTTTTATCTCTGTTTTGATTTGCTCAACCAATTTAAAACATTACTTAATTTCAGTAATGTATTGGAATGAGAGAACAAATCTTCCTCGTCTTCTGCATAGTGGTTATACTTTATAGTAAAGTAATTCCATTTTTAACCCCCTTTACATAGTTTATAGTAAAGTGATTCCATTTTTAACCCACTCTACAGCTTTTAGTACAATCGTATACGATTGTTTTCACAAATTAGTCCATATCTTCTGTAACATATCCAATTTTCGTGAATAATATTTTTATTTTTTAAGTATACGTCTCTCTGTAATTACATAGGTTAAAATAATTCCATAATTGCGCTTAACTGTTACGACAAACAATAAAATGTATTTAGGTCTGATTGCAAAGTATGAAGGATAAATTAAACTCATATGACCTTGAAAATATGTTTAGTCTTTTATCTATTTAAGATAATGACTCTTTGAGAAAACATTATGATGCAACTTATTGTTATGACAACACTACTTTTCTTGTAGTCAAGTAAAAGAAATGATGTCACTTTTTTTTTTTTTTTTTATCTGTAAGTTAAAGTTATTGTGGTTGTTGGTTATGTTCTTCTAAGCCATTTGACCCTATTTAGATGCTAGAGAAAGAATGGGTTACAGATCTTACTTAGAGTTTATGGCTAACACAGACCTTATGTGTCTTTTGTGTAGGTGTTGACTAAGAAGGTTTCACAACCTAGATTTCACAAAATCCTAAGCTAAGTATATATATATATATAAATACAGCCACCCCTAAACAAGGGCCTAAGAATTGGGCAAAGAAAAAGAAGCAAAGCTTACTCTACTCATATGACAATACAAACATAAACATAAATACTATGGTACTGAAAAAAGAAATGGGATGGTCTTGGGACTATATGATTTGGGTGGAAAATTCTACACCAAGTGGCATTAAATGCTCACGTGATGGTTCATGTACTCCAGTTGTCGATTACTTGGATTACTTGGCCTGTCAACTCGTAAACCCTAGGGTTTTAATGCGCCTGGTAAAAAATGGTTAGCTTGTCGTTGAAATGTTGCATTTTCATTGTTATGGTTGTTCTCTGTGCGGCTCAACCGGTCTCTATCTGCACTGCTTTTTAGCTCCACTGTGTGTTTTAATGGTGGAGGAACGAGGTTCTCGACCCTTGACACCCTTCAACCCTAGTCTATGCAAAAGGAGTTTTGTTTGAATGGTTCTGGTTACAAGGTGTGGTGACACGGGTAACCAAGATCTTGCTGCAAAAAATAGGGTAAGTTCTTTCTTTGAATCTTATTATCATTTTCAATTGTTGTAAAATGTTTACAATTCAATGTTTTCACCTCTGTGGGTTTCATGTGTAGGAGGTTTTTGAGAATGAGTTGCTCCAGTTTGTTCTTCATTGAGCGACATGTTAATGGAGTTCTGGTCCTGGTAAGACCTGTCACCTTGTTTCTGGTGGTTATGTGGCTTGACTCCCATTCTCATGGCATGGATCTTATCCCATTCTTCCTTGTCGTTAGTCGAAATTGGTAACCTTCTTGGTTCTGCCTTATGGAATTTACTGATGGTTTGTAAACAGGTCTTCCATGACCGGTCAGAATGAAATGTAATTACTTAATTTGCTATGGTTTTAGATGTGGAGTGTGTTAAGAGTTGTTGAAATGTCACTCCAAAACTTGTAAATTTCTATTTTCATAAAATAATCCTGCAAGGGTTTATTAGTGTCAATTTTATCCCTGAATATTCTCTCGATTCTTGACTCTGTTGTTTCGATTTGCTAGAAAAATATTTTAGGTTCGAAGGATGTTTTTATGTGTTCCAACATTCAGTTAATGCAGTAGTTGTTTAGTGTATTGTTAAGGCCGTGACGTCATTACTCGGTTTCGATTATCTTTATAAACTGATGAGATTGGGGTCATGAGGCTTCTGTCAAGTCGATGATTTTTTAAATGGATACCATTGTTCGTTTATGGAAAAGAAAATATTAAAAGGAAGTTGTAAGGCTGTTGGGAATCCTTCTTCAAGTTTTCTACTGTTTGTTTTTATTTAAAGGATTCCAAAAAATACTAAGATGGTTGTTGACCTGCAATAAAGGCTATGACTTGTCGATAATATTGCTTTAGTGTTTTCTTTTCGAGTAACTACTGGTGGTTTGGTTGGGCCATAACGCCTATGTAATTGTAACTTTGTTAGTATTATATATATATATATATATATTGATCATATATAATTTGGTTTTATGTTTAAATTTTAATTAGATGTTGAAATTATATTTAAATTTTAATTAGATGTTGTGAACCTAACTGTAGTGTATAATCCTTTGGTTAATGAAGGCTACAGGGCTTGAACCCTAGAATGGTTATGCGTTTTAACTTAAGATGTTAACTAGTGTATATTTGATTTTTTCCCTATACTAGAATGGTTAGAAAGTATAGTTTCTTAAATGTTTATGTTTCCATAAAAATACAATTTGGAGCTAAGGTCTTTATGAAATGAAATATTAAGTATATATATATATATATACTTTACAGAGTTTAAAACTTGTTTTCATTTACAATTGTATGAATTCTTAAATCCATAATTTTGCTTTTAATTAAAACTAACTCTGTCAATGGTAATGGAAGTTATAGGGAAATATTTCGATCTCTAACATTTTTTCGAGTAGTAAGAAATTAATAAGGAAAAGAGAGAATAAATATTATCTGTGTAAGCTAGATTGTACTAACTGTAAACTTAGATGATAAGTCAAACATAGTTTATTACACCATGGTTATCCTACCACAACAGGATTTGAACCTGAAATTCGACGTCATCCGAAATTCCATACGGATATGTCGGACAGCAATCACTGAAAAGAATGGCGATCAAAAAAGTTTTATAGTGCCGTCGAATATCCAACACATCACGCGTCGCATATCGGACTCCTAGAGTGTCGCATATCCTACCCTTAAGCGTCGGATCTCCGACGGTATGTGGACACAATAGTGTCGGATATTCGACCCCTTAGCGTCGGAGATCTGACGGGATGTGTAGGTTTTAAAAAAAAATGTAAGGTTTACATGATTTTGAATTTATGGTCCCATATTTTCAATGGTAACTATGTTCAAGGTTATCTGACGCATGGCCATTATAAATATAATTTTTTTTAAACATTTCGACATGTTTGTTGTGGAGGCAACGAACGATTTGTGAAATTATTTTTTCCTCGACGGATGATTTGCAGAAATTATTTGTTCCTTGATGGACATTTTCAAAAATTGTTTTATTCTTCAACCGGCAGTTGTGGGAATTTTTTTTTTCATCGATAGACAATTTGCTAGGGATTTTTTATTCTTTGACTTCTCTCCGTTTGAAAATTTTTTGATGCATGGAACTTGATTTTTTAAGACAACCGGTTATATTCATTAACAAAGTTTGTGACAAAATGTCAAATAGAAATATTCCAGATCCAAATGAAGACAACCGACAATTGCTTGTTAGACTATGGGATGTAGCAAAATGAAGGGGTGATGGAAAATGTTATTGTCTATGTACTCAATGCAAGGGATTTAAGAGGAGAAGAATATTGATCTCAACAGCCACAAAAAATTGCAGGGAACATGGACACGCTGAGGGGGGGAACAAATATCATCCATTTGTAGGTTTAGCATTATAAAGTTTATTATATTCGTTTTTTTTGTAATTGTATGTATTATTTTTATTTTTCATATATTAATGTATATCTATTGATGTTTTCTTGTATTTATCTTAAAGGAAAGACACCCTATAGCATATCTTCTAGAGGAAGTGCTTTCAGAACAAGTTCAGGATCAGGATCATGGAGCGTGTATGTTTAATGGAGAACAAGTGAATGATCATATTGAACAAGATGATCATACCGATAATGTAATTGAAGATGATGGTACAAATACATTGATCCATGATTCATTTAATGTTAGAATGGATGATGACGATGACGTTGATAATGAAAATGATGATGACTTTGATGATGTTCATGATATACCTCTTCTTGATAAGGCATATGAACCCCTTTATGAAGGCTCTAAAACGAATATTCTCTCTACTATATTGTTGATAATGAACTTGAAGGTTATGAATGGTCTTTCAAACATTGCAATCACAAGGGTGCTAAGGTATGTAAAATAATCCATCACATATATAGGATCGTGATAAAGTTTATCTGTATTCCTCTAATAATTGTATAGTTAACTCATTATTGATCATTGTACGGATGAAGCGTGTTTCGTTAATATTATTTATTTATTACATTAACAATTTTTTTTATTTTTTTGTAGCTTGATAGCTGAATTTTTGTTACCACCATGAAATATTTTACCTCACACATATCGAGATTTATCTTCCATCATGAAAGAGATTGGAATGCATTATGAAGCAATTCATGCATGCCCTCATGACCATGTTATATATTATAACTAGCATGAATTTGCAACAAAATGTCTGAAATGTCATGTAAGTAGATATCGTACAGATAAAGTAACAAAAAAGGTGCCTCAGAAGGTTCTTCGTTATATTCCCATCATTCCACGTTTGCAACGATTGTTCAGGTGCAAAAACATAGCGTAATTTATGGATTACCATGCTAGGAATAGAATTCAAGATGATGGTATCTGAATTCCTACAGATGGTTCTGCTTTTAGAGATACGAAGGAAAAGTGGCCTCACTTTAAAAAAGAACCATGTAATCTTAGGATTTCTTTGGCACGAGATGGTGTTAATCCATTTTCCTAGATGAAATCCATTTACACGATGTGGCCTATTTCTGTTATCAACAATAACATTCTTCCATGGTTTTCAATAAAAAGGGAGCACATAATGTTGTTGATGATTATTCCAGGTTTTTTTGTCGAAAACTGTTTTATTTATAATGTAGTTGTGCTATCTCATTTGTTGTATTATGTTTCTTAATTTCATATATAGATCTATTATTTTAGTCTTGTGCATGGTTTATATATCTTAATGGTTCTCATAATGATATATTTTATATGTACTTCAAATCAATCAGGTAAGTTCCAAGTCAAACATATGAATGTATACATCGAACCTCTTATAGATGAGCTACTAAAGTAATGGAATGGAATAACTATGTATGACATATCTAGACCAATACGACAAAGGAAATTCAATTCCATGCAATGGTTGTATGGACAATACACGATGCCCCTCGGTTAACTTCATTTTGTGGTTTGTAATTTTAAATTCCACTTTAATTTCGTTTAATGATATGGAGTAGTTAGAATAGTTTATATATGAATATATTTAACATAGATATTCCATATCTAAATATTGTAGTTCTTCAGACAAAGGGTAAATTTGCATGTTCGGTTTGTGGTCCTAAGATAAAATCTAATCGTTCAAAAAGCTTAAGAAACGAGGTGTTTGATGAGTATAGGCATTTCCTCTCTAAGAATCACAGGTATAGAACAGCTGAAAAAAATATTTTCAATGGGAAGCAGGAGACTGCATTAAAACCACACATAATGACACCTCACTTTTGGAAGATGCAATATAATAGAAACCATCATGATGGTACATATGGATCATTGTATATGAATTGTTATGTATTTTATTTTTTATTGTGATTTGTTTACTGCAGTGGCCATATTTGATTTATGATGTAATTTATTTATAAACTAATATTCATGATGTCCATCATGATCATGAAGGAATTAATGGGCTTCCACGAGGAATGAAAAGTTATCCGATTCAATTCAGTAGGTTTCCCTACTATGAGCACCTACAAATTGCTCATTTGTTTGATACAATGCATATTGGAAAGAATGTTACTGAAACCTTATGGAGACTACTAGAGCTAAGGAGGGAGAAAGATAAAGTTGTGAAATCTTGCAAAGACATTCAAGAAAGCCACCATGCAACGAAAGATGTCATCCAATTTCATACCAATGGAGAAAAAGTTAATATAAACTCAATTCCATGGATGTTTACTGAGCAACAAAGAAATGTTGTCAAAGAAGTAATGCAGAAAATTAAATTTCCCACTAGATTTTATGCAAACTTGAAGAATATCATAACCAAAAAAGGTGATTTTGTGGGGCTCAAAACACATGATTGGCATGTCTTCATCAAGGTAATTATTATTGTTATGTCCATATAATTTTTTTTTGGTCAATTTACTGTGTATATTTTTTTTTCTTGTTTTTATACTCTTTGTTTAATAAATGGCATGGTTTGTATATTGATACAGTATATTCTACCTCTTTCTCTCCCGAACAACTTCGAAAACAAAGTCAAGCAAGTTATATATAATCTTGGTACATACATAAGGTAAATAGCGATTACTTGCATGTGCTTAGTGTTTTCTTAATTCTCCGTATAATTTATATTTGTTTTTTTTGTGCACTATTTCAGCATATATTGTAATTTAATGTTTTTTTTTGTTAAATATCATTATTGGTTTGCGTCACTTGTAGATGGTTGACATCTAAAGAAATCCATAAAGAAGATATAAAGTATTGGAGGAGAGAAATTCCTCGTCTCATGTGTGAAATGCATAAGCATCTACCATTGACATTTTTCAATGCATAGGAACACTACCTCATACACCAAGTTGAGAAGATTGAGTTGTGTGGACCTGTGCACTCAAGGTCCATGTGGATGGTTGAGAGGCACTTGAAATTTATGAAGGGTTTGGTGAGACAACGAGCACATGCTGAGGGTTCTATGATGGAAGAATATACGCTATACCAAAATATGTTGTATGTTACTGAATATCTTCCTATTTTAGCGTCAAAGCTCAATTTACGTCGCATTTGTGATCCGGACTCCAATAACAAATTTGAAGGAGAGAAACTGAAGGGGAAAGGTAGATTGAGGAAGTTGAAAGGTAATTATTAGCTAGTGGATGTTTATTATATCATTCATATTCTAATTGTATTTTCTAGTCATAATTTCTTCAATTAAGAGCATATACTTTGTTCAGGAGATTTACACCTTCTTTCATTTTAATGGTTATTGTCATTAAACAGTTGGTCGAGAATGGGATGCAATTCATTTATACATCGCAAACAATCTTGACTAGATGAAGGTATGGATTGAAATATGTAAACAATCGGGTCATGGAATATCTTGGGAAGGTGTGGCTTCATTGGTAAAAGCAGCACAACGCAATGGAGATAGCAATCTAACAGAAAGGGAAATTCATTTGGCATATGGTGTAAAAGATAAAATGCCAAGCATATAATTAATCAATCCCTCTAGATTTTTATTTTACAAATTACATTTTGACGTACATTTTCTTCTTTTCCATGTATTGTTGCATAAGGACTGAATGGTTGTGTAATATTTTCATGTATTTCTTATTGCAGGTAAAACACCATAAGGCTATGGTTTGCAATGGAGGTAGATATTAGATCAAAAAATTGGATGAAACAAATAAAAAATTAGATTATGGAATATCGGTTGTCTTTGAGGTTGCCAATGTTTCATCTAGAACTGATAGACATCAAAAAGTATTAGAAAATTGATACTATGGGTATTGGGAAGATATTATATAGTGTGAATTTAAATCCTTTAAGGTAGTTCTATTCATTTTCAAATGGTACAGGTTACGACTGAATCAACGTGATCTCGGTAGAAATATTATTAAACATGATAATGGATTTAGAATGGTAAACACAAGGTTGTTTGAGCCAGGAATAGATCCCTATGTTCTTCCAATCCAATGTGAACAAGTATTTTACTTAGAGGTTCCAGGTAAAGCATGCTGGTCATTTGTTGTGAGACACGATTCAAGGGGAAGGCTGGTAAAGTATAACCTAGATGATGCTAATGAAGAGGGTTCTCTGGAAGAAGGATACGATGACACAAAGCATGATCAACATGAGTTAGATGATGATGATGATCCAGTAGAAGATGTACTCCAAGAAACAGTTGAATTCGATGATGTAGCAAACAATGACGATGAAATTTATACCGACGATGACACGATGAGCATAATTGATGATGATATGGCCAACCCTTACAATGTCAACGCTGGATCTGATGATACAGATGATGACTTAGATGAAGAAGACAATGACATGGATGAAGAAGACAATGAAACATAATTAATTTATAAAGGTAAATATCCCCATGATCATTGTCATCATCACTATCATTGTCATTGTCGTCATCAAAATCATAATTATCATCATCGTCGTCATCGTCGTCGTTGTCGTCGTCATCAAAATCATAATTATCATCATCATCTTCATCATCATCATCTTCATCATCATCATCTTCATCAAAATCATAATTACCATCTCCAAAATCATCATCTTCATCATTATCAATGAAGATGACAACGTTATCGTCATGATCATTGTAATCATCATTATCAATATTGTCATTGTCATCATCAAAATCATAATTATCATCATCGTCGCCATCTTCATCGTCTTCAAAATCAGAATTATCATCATCATCTTCATCATCGTCGTCATCATCGTTGCCATCATCATGATCATCTTCATCGCCATCATCATCATTAAAACTAAACCTAGATCAAATTAATTACTTCATATCATCATCGTCGTCGTCATATCGTCTTCATCATCATCATCATCATCATCATATCGTCTTCATCATCATCATCCTCATCAACATAATCATCACCCACATCATCATATTCATCATAATCGATGAAGATGACATCGTTATTCTCATGATCATTGTCATCATCATTATCATTGTCATCGTCATCATCAAAATCATAATTATCATCATCATCATCATCTTTGTCGTCATCAAAATCATAATTATCATCATCATCTTCATCATCGTCGTCATCATTGTTGCCATCATCATCATCTTCATCGCCATCATCATCATTAAAATTAAACCTAGATCAAATTAATTACTTCATATCATCGTCATTGTGAACTACCTCCAAAATTCCCAAATATGTGTACCCTTTTTATTTTCTTTTTTTTGGCGTCTTTAAATCAAGGCATATACTTATTATAACTTCCTAGAATACCTGAGAGGTAATTCCTTGGAATTAAGAGTTAGTTTAGTCTCATCCGTAATTTACTGGTCAAAGGCTAAAATGAAAAGTAATTTTGATTCATGGTTTTTATGTCTAGAAGATACAGAAATCAAGGCTTTTCAAGTGAAATTCCATAGACAGCAAACTGGTACACAAGGCTGATAATATCACTTACAGAGCTTCGGCTGACCACTTTTCTTTTGATGACAGGTGCTTCAACTGGGCTTGGCACCAAGCACTCCTAAGGGCCAAAAATTCTAAAGGCAAGTCCTCCCAACAACCAAGGGTTCGAAGCTTAAGTAAAAGAAACAAAGGACTGTCATGGTCCAAGCAATATGCTCTCCTCGAGAAAAGGGTTACATGCCACCTACCTACGGTAATGTGGGTTTAACCCAAAGTCCAAAAAGCGGTGCTTTTTATTTTGAAAGAAATGGACCTTACAGTCCTTATCCAAAGTTTTTAAAAAAAGTCACAGCAGGTGTTATGGCTGATGCAGGGTTCCCAAGAAGAGTTCCACGCTGTCCGCGATCCTGCTTTCATGGGCCACAGGGACGGTTGTGATTAAACCACGCGAAGGTGGTGATTACAAGACTGACAGCTCATAAACTCGCACGGTCTACGGTGAGGTGTCACCATGGCATGGTACACATGTTTTTACTGTGCTTCTTAAAGAAGCAGTACTTCGCGGATTTCGGAAGGATGAAAAGCCTTCTTGAAGGCTCTATCAGTTCATTAATCGGCTCAACGCTTGCGGGACTAGTGCGTAAATTACTCTGGGGTTTTTCAGAAGGGGGAAGCGGCACAGGAGCTCATAGCTTGAACCCTATCGCCTCAGGTAAGCTGGTCATTGCTTCACCTATCTGAGTTTCTACTTTTTTAAGCTTGCACTTTCTTCCTTAAAGGGATTTAACCTCGGTAAATTTCTCGCAGGTAATCAGAGCGGGAATGGAGTACCGCAAGCGGGTGGTAGCTCCGGTAAGTGATGTTATCATCCTTCGTGGCGATGTCTGTTGACCTGTGGGTTGTCCTACAGAGGGGTTTTTCTTCTTGTGTCTGCTTGTAAGGGAAGAAGTTTGGGGTTTCTGGAGGTGCATGGTACCCACGCCACATCGTATAAAACTCGCTAAAATAACGCCTCCTTCACTGTGGTAAGGCTTCAGACTTGCGGATGGCTGTGAGCCCTTCTTATTGTAAGCGCCCTTTTTAATTAACAGCCTTAAGCCGAGGACCGAGGTTCGGCTAATGAAAACGGAACTCTCTCTGTCTTTAATTTATTCTGTGTATAAGAATGGACTGTTTACTTATTATTTAAATCCTGTCTTTTTAATGGTTTTTAAGTGCTGTCTAAAGTGACCCAAGGGTGTCACTGCCTCCAATGTTGTTTGCTGTAAAAGGAATATTGCTATCGTAGTTCTTAAATTTTATATTGTTGCTAAGTTTTAAGTAGCCACCGATCTCCTACCGGGTCGCCTGGGTAGATGAGTCCAAACCCTACCATGTATAACGTTGTAGATGGGATTTATTGTTTGCAAAACGAGGATAGTCTTAGCCTTCAAGGGATCCTGTTTATGCCCTGGTGCCAATAAGGGAAAAACCAAGCGAGTTACATTAAGATCTGTTTAACAAAAGAAAAAGAGAATGGCATTGGTCGCCACAGCTTACAGACCCTGCACCTTGTTATCAATGAATCGTAGTTTGCGGGTAGATATCACCTTAGGACGCACTAAGTTTTTGCAGAGGAAAAACACCGGAGCAAGCCCACACAGACAGTGGGACCTGAAAAGAGTCCTTGAATTCTCGATAGCTAGAAAGACTTCGCACAGGTTTAAAATATTCCGTGAACTGACTTTTCAACAGCAAAATGTTTTTTTTTTAAAAGGGGCTTGGAGAAGTTGTCAAAGTTCAATTTTTCTTTTAGCATAATCCAACTACGGTTAGCGTTTTAGCCATTGTATATTTCAATGTATATTGTAATGTTCTTTCCACTATTTAAATTGTTAATCGTAAAATGTTTACTTGGGTCTCGTGTAAGGTTACCTCTTATATATTAGGTTTTCCTATATTCAAGCTCAGGTCCCACACTTTACAGGTTTACTTTTTGATGCATCTAAAAGGTCCCCTTGTTCATAAGAGGAAAATAAAGGGTAAAAACTAGCCATTAAAGCTACCGCTACACATGGCTGGTATCAAAAGCTACCATAAAAATTTACATAATTATTACCAGCCTTTTTGTTTTTTTTTTCTTTCCTACGAGCTCTTGAAATGCTCAAAAAAAAATTGCCCGGTTGCACTTGGCCTTTTGGTATCCCTTTTATACCCAACGTCCCATGAGAAAAACAGTAAAAAGAAAAATATTCCGTTAATCGAAAACCCAACCAGAAAAAATACACATAAATTTACATAATCATTTACATTAGGGTTTTCTAGCTAGTTTTTACATAATAAAAAGGAATTCTATTCCAGCATAACCAGGTTAGCTCTCTTATACATAACAGGATATTAAGATAAACTTTTACGACTTTCTCCTACATAACAGGATATGAAATACACATTTATAGCTTTCTTCTACATAACAGGATTTAAAATAAACATTTTACAGGTTCGTTCTACATAACAGGATATAAATTATACATTTACAGCTTTCTTCTACATAACAGGACATAAGATAAACATTTACGCATTAGCCAGAACAAAACAATTTCTTCACTTTATACAACAAACCTGTGGATCTGCTATGCCGACTATAATGGAAGCAGCCACGTTCCTCCCAGCCGTAGACTAGGTTCAGCTCCCTTGCCTTCTAGTCACCCCCGAGCCAAACCTCCCAGAAGACAGCCGGGACCCCTAACTCCAGGACTCCAAATATTCGATCATACACAGGCGATCTTGCCCACAGTAAGTACTCTCTACAGAGTCCTCTTGCCCAGCATACTCAGCAGCATTCTCCCTACACCGTATGCTCTCCTTTTCTTTGCCTAGGTCTTTGCCCATTAGCCCTCTCCCCTTCCTTCTAGAAATTCCCAGGGCTTAATGGTAATCCCCCTTTTTACAGGCATGTGTCTGTGCTGATTTTTCTACACATCTGACACTTCATTAATCAGTCCCTGGAGTTAGCTGGTCCCTGTCCACACTATCTCCTGCAGGTTTCCTCTTTTAACCTAGCTGCTTCCACTATACTTGCCACATGCATTTTATAATAAATCACTGTCAAAACTCACAAGGTATTTATTACATCAGTCCTCCCCGGACTCATTGGCTGGGTCATTAACAACCATAACTTATTATGCTGAAATAGAAATTAAAAATAATACCATTCAAATAAGAAATTGTCCGGGGCTATTACATCCACACCCCCTTATTTTAAACACTGTCCACAGTGTTCTTCATTTATTGGTTCGGCAAACAAACCAGGGTACTTTATTCGCATTACGTCCTCTAGTTCCCAGGTTTCCTCCTTGGGGCTAAAGTGCTTCCATTGCACCTTTACCCGAGCGATGACTCAGTTCCGAAGCACCGTCTCTTTCCTGTCCAGAATGCGTGCAGGTTCCACCTAGAACTCTCCTTCGGGTTCCACCTATACCACATTCCAATCGATAATGTGAGTTGCGTCATATATATATATATATATATTTTTAACAACGAAACATGGAAAACATTATGTATCTTTAAATGAATAGGTAGGGCCAGCTTGTAAGCTATAGGCCCAATTCTCTCTAGGACTTGGAAGGGTCCACAAAATGTTGGAGCCAATTTCTTGCAGCTCCCCAATTTGAGGGAACTTTTCTTAGGTTTGACCCGTAGGTACACGTGATCGCCTACACAATATTCCTTGTGCTTTCTTTTTTTATCAGTGAAATGCTTTTGCCATTCTTGAGCTACTTTCAGGTTCTTCTGTACTTCACGAACTGTTTGCTCCATCTCCTGTAACAGTTCAGGTCCAATTAGCACGCGATCCACAGGATTATCCCAACTGACAGGGGTATTACATTTCCTCCCATATAGTATTTCAAATGGACTCATTTTTGCTGAGGCCTGATAACCGTTATTATAGGCGAACTCCACCAGGTGCAGGTAGTTTTCCCACTGAGTGGGTCTTTTCATGACATGCATCCTTAACATGTTCTCGATGGTCTGATTAGTATTTTCTATTTTCCCATCTGTCTCCAGATGATAGCTGGTGCTAAAGTTAATCCGGGTTTCTAAACCTGCAAATAAGTATTTCTAGAAGTTGGATGTAAATTTCACATCCCTGTCTGATATTACCATTTTTGGTACGCCATGTAGTCGGAATATCTCCTTTAGAAATATTTCAGCAATATCAGCTGCCTTATGTGTGGATTTTACTGGGATAAAATGAGCAGATTTGCTTAATTTTTCCACCACCACCATGATGGAGTCATGCTGTTTCTGCGTTTTTGGCAGACCAGTGATGAAATCTAAAGATATGATCTCCCATTTCCACTGGGGTATAGACAGAGGCCGCAACAATCCAGATATATGTCCATATTCTGTCTTAACTTGATGGCATTCTATGCATTTGGACAGATATTCAGTTACATCAGTTTTAAACTGGGCCAAAAGAACTGCTTCCTCAGGGCAGTTACCATCTTTTGGTAACCTGGATGGCCTGCAAAAGGAGGTTTGTGCATCTCATTCATGATAAACAATTTGACTTCTAACACATTGGGTATGTACAACCTATTCTTAAACCAAATAAAACCTTTTTCGTCAATCTTAAAAGCTGCCCTATCCAGTTTTATCTCGGGATTCTGAATCTTACTGAGCAATTCAATATAGTTACCGTCTTGAGTGCTTGCTGCCTTGACCCTGTCCAAGAGGTCACTCTTGGGATGGCTCGAGGTTATCTTACTAATAACATGAGTCCTTCAACTCAAGGTGTCTGCAACCTTTTTTTCCTTACCTTTTATGTGCTTTACCTCGAATTCGAACTCGCTGAGGAAGGCCAACCACCTTGCTTGTCGAGCGTTTAGTCCAGACTGTGTGAATAAGTTTTTCACACATTTGTTATCTATTAGTAGCAGAAATTTTCTTCCGAGCAGGTAGTTCCACCACATTTTCAGGGCGTGCACCACCGCGGCCAGTTCTAAGTCATGGACCACATAATTACGTTCATGTTCTTTCAATTTGCGTGATTCATAACACACCACATGTCCTTCCTGGGATAACACCCCTCCTACTCCTTCTAAACTGGCATCCGTACAGACAGTCTAGTTTTTAAGGGGATCAGTTACCTTTAGGACTGGGGCCCTCGTCAGTAACTCTTTAAGTTGGTCAAAGCTTTCTTGACATCTATAGGTCCAAGTGAAATTCACCCCCTTCTTCTGTAAGGAAGTAATGGGGTAAGCAATTTTGGAAAACCCCTCGATAAATATCCTATAATAGCCGGTGAGTCCCATGAATGACCTGATGTCATCCATGTCCTTGGGTACTGGCCAATCGGATATGGCTCGAATTTTCTTGGGGTCCACTGCAATTCCTTCCTCGGATATGACATGTCCCAAGTACTGGATTTCAGTCTTAAAGAATTCACACTTTTCCAATTTTGCATATAGTTGGTGCTCCCTTAGGGTCTGCAATACTGTCCTTAAACGATGTTGATGCCCTTCTTGGTTTTTTGAATAAATCAAGATGTCATCGATGAATATCGATACAAACTGATCAAGATACTTGTTAAATATGCCATTCATCAGGCACATGAAAGTGGCAGGGGCATTCGTTAAGACAAAAGGGATTACTACAAATTCATAATGTCCATAGCGGGTTCTGAAAGCGGTTTTGTTTATGTCCTCACTCTTTATATGGATCTGGTGGTATCCAGAACGTAAGTCCAGCTTAGAAAATACCCTTGCCCCTCCTACTTGATCGAACAGGTCATTGATTCTAGGAAGGGGATACTTGTTTTTTATGGTTACCTTGTTTAGGTGTCGGTAGTCAATAGAGAGTCTTAAGGTCCCATCCTTCTTTTTAACGAACAAGACCGGTGCACCCCCGGGGGACACACTAGGTCTGATGTACCCCTTTTCTAGCAGTTCCTGCAACTGAATCTTTATTTCAGTCAATTCTGGAATGCTCATCCAATAAGGCACCTTTGACACCGGTGCAGATCCAGCTAGTAACTCGATGGAGAAATCAATCTCCCTTTGAGAGGGCAGGCCAGGTATCTCTTCAGGGAATACATCAGGAAACTCTTCTAGGATCGGGTGTTGTTTTAGAGAGGTCTTGTTTTCGTTTAGGAGTAAGTCAGTAACCTTAACAACAAAGAGCTTATAGCCCTTCTTCAGGAATTTCTTTAGCTGCATGGCTGAAATTTGTCTTACCGAGACAGGTTTGGGAAACCCTCTTACTGTTCGAAGGACTTGGTATTCAGCAATGTAGGTAAAGGTCTTTTCATAACAGTTCAGCACTACTTTGTTCTTTTCTAACCAGTCCATTCCGATGATCATGTCGTATGATCCCAAGGGTAAGATGTTCAGGTCAATTTTGGTTTTATGGTCCTGCAACTGAATTTCACAGTTAGAAACACAATCTGTTACCTTCCTTTTTGCCTCGGTGGCCAACTGAACCCACCAGGGTCTTACATGTTTTTTCTCTAGCTAGTTGGCAGATTTCCACTGTCCTTGGAGAAATGTAACTCAGTGTAGCTCCTGGATCAATTAACACAGATATAGCATGGTTGAAAACAATACCTTCGATTTCCACTATAGTAGACTGATGGTCGGCTTTTCGGTCTTCTAAGGCCGCATTAATGCAGTGGAAACTCCTGCCAATTCCCTAATTGTCGATGCTTCTTGTATGCTGTGCAAGGTATTACCGGCCCCCGTTAGGCGTGGGCAATATCTCTTCAAATGGGGTCCATCACACTCCCAGCAGGTCAGGGGTTTTCTGGGTGCCCTTTCAGTCCCTTTCACCCCCAGACTGACTGGGTTTGCGTATCTTGGTGGGGGTGGCCTGCTTTTAGCGTAAGGGCCCCCTGGGTTATTTCTCTCGGTGTTCTTGTATGGTGATGGTCTAAACCCCCTTTTCTGCTGGCTGAACCTTTCAGGTTTCCTATCCTTCCCTGTTCTGAATGAGTCGTTTCGCTGTTTGTACTGCTCATAACACAGTCGAGCTTTCCTTAGTACCTCATCCAGAGTCTTTGGGTTGTCGAATTCGATTATGTCCTTGTAAGCTTGTGGCAAGTAGCTTAGGAATCTCTGTACCTTCACCTTTTCTTCCTTAATATAGGGTATGAACCTTAGTAGGTCCAAGAATTTGTTAATTAGCTCTTCCATGTTCATTGAGCCGAGTCTTAACTCATAGAATTCCTTGGTTTTCCTTTCATAGTAATTCTCAGATAAATACTATTTTTTAAACAGTCTTTTGAATTCTGCCCACTCCATCATCTTTTCCTTGAGTCCCTGTGAGATATTGAGGTCCTGCCACCAAATACTAGCCTTGCCCTTGATATTATAAATTTCCATTCAGACTTTCATGTTACTCGAATAGTTGCAGATCTGAAAATATTTCTTGATGTCCAGCAGCCATGCCTCTGCTTCTTCACCTGTCTTAGATTCCCCGTCGAAACTAGTGGGTTTGATCTTCTTGAATTCACCTTTCAGGTGATCGACCTTTCTTTTTCCATTAGTTTTGACTTTATTTCCAAAGTTCTGGGTCTCGTTAGATGAACTATCCTTTCCTTCAGCACTTTCCTCCCTTTCAGGACCTTTTCTGGTTTCGGTTCGAGGCTCCTTCCCATTGTTTTTCTCCTGTAGACTTTGCAACAAGATTTCATTAATATCCTGTTGTTTCTCCTGCACCCTTTTTAGCTGTTCGTTGTCCGCCTTATAACTCTATATCTCCACAATTAAGTGCCACATTGTTTCCACTACTTGACTGGCCTCATAATGTTCTGCTGCTGGTTGTGTGATCGGTGCTACTTATTCCAGATTTTCTGGTTGGATTTCGTTCTCCACTGGAGAGGCCATGACAATTCCTACAATCGATCAAGATAACAACAACCTATGGGTTCTGTGGGTTTTACAACACAACAAGCCGATAGATGTTAGAGTGCTGTCAAACCTTACATTCATATACATATAAAATAAACAAAAGAAGAACAAGAAACGAAGTGCGCCCATCAGGCTATAGGGCTGAATATTGGGCTCTGATACCATATGTGAACTACCTCCAAAATTCCCAAATATATGTACCCTTTTTCTTCTTCTTTTTTGGCATCTTTAAATCAAGGCATATACTTATTATAACTTCCTAGAATACCTGAGAGGTAAGGCATTGGCATTAAGAGTTAGTTTAGTCTCATCCGTAACTTATTGGTCAAAGGATGAAATGAAAAGTAATTTTGATTCATGGTTTTTATGTCTAGAAGATACATAAATGAAATCTTTTCAAGTGAAATTCCATAGGGAGTAGATTGGTACACAGGGCTGATAATGTCACTTACAGAGCTTCGGCTGACCACTTTTCTTCTGATGACAGGTGCTTCAACTGGGCTTGGCACCAAGCACTCCTAAGGGCCAAAAATTCTAAAGGCAAGTCCTCCCAACAACCAAGGGTTCAAATCTTAAGAAAAAGAAACAAAGGACTATCATGGTCCAAGAAATATGCTCTCCCCAAGAAAAGGGTTGCATGCCACATACCTACGGTAATGTGGGTTTAACCCAAAGTCCAAAAAGAGGTGCTTTTTATTTTGAAAGAAATGGACCTTACAGTCCTTATCCAAAGTTTAAAAAAAAATCACAGCAGGTGCTATGGCTGACGCAGGGTTCCCAAGAAGAGTTCCACACTGTCCGTGATCCTGCTGTCATGGGCCACAGGGACGGTTGCAATTAAACCACGTGAAGGTGGTGATTACAAGACTGGCAGCTCATAAACTCGCACGGTCTGCGGTGAGGTGTCTCCCTGGCATGGTACACATGTTTTTACTGTGCTTCTTAAAGAAGTAGTACTTTGCGGCTTTCAGAAGGATGAAAATCCTTCTCGAAGGCTCTATCAGTTCATTAATTGGCTCAACGCTTGCGGGACTGGTGTGTAATTACTCTGGGGTTTTTCAGAAGGGGGAAGCGGCACAGGAGCTCATAGCTTGAACCCTATCACCTCAGGTAAGCTGTTTGTTGCTTCATCTATCTAAGTTTCTACTTTTTTAAGCTTGCACTTTCTTCCTTAAAGGGATTTAACCTTGGTAAATTTCTCACAGGTAATCAGAGCAGAAATGGGGTAGTGCGAGTGGGTGGTAGCTCTGGTAAGTGATGTTATCATACTCCGTGGCAATGTCTGTTGACCTGTCGGTCGTCTGTCAGAGGGGTTTTTCTTCTTGTGTCTGCTTGTAAGGGAAGAAGTTTGGGGTTTCTGGAGGTGCATGGCACCCACGCCACGTCGTGAAAACTCACTTCAAATAATGCCTCCTTCATTGTGGTAAGGATTGAGACTTGCAGATGGCTATGAGCCCTTCTTATTGTAAGCGCCCTTTTTAATTAACGGCCTTAAGCCGAGGACCGAGGTTCGGCTAATGAAAACAAAACTCTCTCTGTCTTTAATTTATTCTGTGTATAAGAATGGACTGTTTACTTATGATTTAAATCCTGTCTTTTTAATGGTTTTTAAGTGCTGTCTAAAGAGACCCAAGGGTGTCGCTGCCTCCAATCTTGTTTGCTGTAAAAGGAATATTGCTATCATAGTTCTTAAATTTTATGTTATTGCTAAGTTTTAAGTGGCCACCGATCTCCTATCAGGTCGCCTGGGTAGATGAGTCCAAACCCTACCATGTATAATGCTGTAGATGCGATTTCTTATTTGCAAAATGAGGATAGTCTTAACCTTTAAGGGATCCTGTTTATGCCCTAGTGCCAATAAGGGAAAAACCAAGTGAGTTACATTAAGAGCCATTTAACAAAAGAAAAAGATAATGGCATTTGTTGCCATAGCTTACAAACCCTGCACCTTGTTATCAATGAATCGTAGTTTGCGGGTAGATATCACCTAAGGACGCACTAAGTTTTTGCAGAGGAAAAATGCCGGAGCAAGCCCACGTAGACAGTGGGACCTGAAAAGAGTCCTTGAATTCTCGATAGCTAGAAAGACTTCGCATAGGTTTAAAATAGACCGTGAACTGACTTTTCAACAGCAAAATGTTTTTTTTTTAAAGGGGCTTGGAGAAGTCGTCAAAGTTCAATTTTTCTTTGAGCATAATCCAACTATGGTTAGGGTTTTAGCCATTGTATATTTCAATGTATATTGTAATGTTCTTTCCACTATTTAAATTGTTAATCGTAAAATGTTTACTTGGGTCTCGCGTAAGGCTACCTCTTATATATTAGGTTTTCCTATATTCAAGCTCAAGTCCCACACTTTACAGGTTTACTTTTTGATGCATCTAAAAGGTCCCCTTGTTCATAAGAGGAAAATAAAGGGTAAAAACCAGCCATTAAAGCTGCCGCTACAGATGGCCGGTATCAGGCGCTACCATAAAAATTTACATAATTATTACGAGCGTTTTTGTTTTTTTTTTGTTTTTTCTTTCCTACGAGCTCTTAAATTGCTCAAAAAAAAATTGCCCGGTTGCACTTGGCCTTTTGGTATCCCTTTTATACCCAACGTCCCACGAGAAAAACAGTAAAAAGAAAAAGATTCAGTTAATCGAAAACCCAACCAGACAAAATACACATAAATTTACATAATCATTTACATCAGGGTTTTCTAGCTAGTTTTTACATAATAAAAAGGAATTCTATTCCAGCATGACCAGGTTAGCTCTCTTATACATAACAGGATATTAAGATAAACTTTTACGGCTTTCTCCTACATAACATGATATGAAATACACGTTTACAGCTTTCTTCTACATAACAGGATTTAAAATAAAAATTTTACGGTTTCCTTCTACATAAAAGGATATAAATTATACATTGACAGCTTTCTTCTACATAACAGGACATAAGATAAACATTTACGCATTAGCCAGAACAAAACAATTTCTTCACTTTATACACCAAACCTGTGGATCTGCTGTGCCGACTATAATGGAAGCAACCACGTTCCTCCCAGTTGTAGACTAGGTTCAGCTCCCTTGCCTTCTAGTCACCCCCGAGCCAAACCTCCCAGAAGACAGCCAGGACCCCTAACTCCAGGACTCCAAAGATTCGATCATACACACGCGATCTTGCCCACAGCAAGTACTCTCTACAGAGTCCTCTTTCCCAGCATACTCAGCAGTGTTCTGCCTACACCATATGCTCTCCTTTTCTTTGCCTAGGTCTTTGCCCATTAGCCCTCTCCCCTTCCTTTCAAGAATTCCCAGGGCTTAATGGTAATCCCCCTTTTTCCAGGGATGTGTCTGTGCTGATTTTTTTGCACATTTGACACTTCATTAATCAGTCCCTAGAGTTAGCTAGTCCCTGTCCACACTGTCTTCTGCAGGTTTCCTCTTTTAACCTGGCTGCTTCCACTATACTCGCCACATGCATTTTATAATAAATCACTGTCAAAACTCACAAGGTATTTATTACATCAGTCCTCCCTGGACTCATTGGCTGGGTTATTAACAACCATAACTTATTATGCTGAAATAGAAATTAAAAGTAATACCATTCAAATAAGAAATTATCTGGGGGTATTACAGTCATCGTCATCGTCTTGTTCTCTTCTTTCTTTTATTAGGAATTTATGACTTTTTTTTATGATGGTGATGACAATAATGACGACAATGTTACCATATTCATCTATCATATTTTGTTATATTTAATCCAAGCTCAAAAATGGCACAAATAAGATTATAATGATTATAAAAGAATTGGGCCCTTCATCAACATCATCATCATCATCTTCATCATCATTGTGTTCATCATCATAGTATTCATCATCACACATCATCATACATCATCATGTTCATCATCACACATCATCGTCTTCATCATCATCATCATCACACATCATCATATTCATCACACATCATCGTCATCATAATCATCATCATGTGGATCATTATCATCATCATCATCATCATCATCAACATCATCTTCATCATCCTCATCATAATCTTCATCAACATCATCATGATCATCTTCATCATCATCAACATCATCATCATCAACATTGTCATCATCACACATCATCATCATCATCATCATCATCACACATCATCATATTCATCACACATCATCGTCGTCATCATCATCATGTGGTTCATCATCGTCGTTGTCATCACCATCCTCATCATCATCATGAACATCATGTTCATCATCATCAACATTATATTCATCATCATCATCATCATCATCATCATCATCTTCATCATCATATTCATCATCATCATCATCATCTTCATGAACATCATCATCATGTGGTTCATCATCGTCATCATCCACAACATCCTCATCATCATCATGAACATCATCATTATCATCAACATCATCATCCATCAACATCATCATCATCCATCATCATCATCATCGTCGTCGTCTTCGTCATCATCACCAACAACATCGTCGCCATCGATAGTATCATCAGTGTGATCATTTTCATCATCATCTACATCGTTAGCATTTTCACCATTTCATATGATATCAAGATGGTCATCACCATCATCATCTTCATCATCATCATTGTCATCATCTTAATCATCATCATCTTTGTCTTCATCATCAGCATCATCTTCATCCTCATAATCAACATCCTCATCTTCATCGTCATCATCAGCGACATCCTCATCCTCATCATCATAGATTCACTGCACAAATAAAGACTCACCTAGATACACCCCCCTCTTTGTANTATATATATATATATAATAAAACAATTATTTATAATACATATATAAATAAAATAACAAAAACATAAAACCACAGAAAAACACTAATAGTGGCGCGCTATTTTCCTTTCAGCTTCACGAGAAAGCTTCTTCTGTGCATCTCATTGGGTGCTTGTGTTCAGTGATCATGGGAAAGCTTCTTCCTCTATGCTATGCATCTCATCGGGTGCTTGTCATTTAGTGATCAAGGGTCGTTTTGTGCAACTTGGCTAGAGAACAATATCAGTGGGAGCAACGATTTGGACCAGCGACGAAGAGTGAGTGTGGATAATTGTGGTTTTGTAGCGGCCAAGGAGGCCAATTGTTATTCTAGACAATGGATCCAAAAATTGTGAGTACCGTGCCCTAATTCATGTCTACTTTTAATTTTTTAGGATAGTCCTGCAAATCTCCAGGGTTTCTTAGCCAATAGAGGAAAGTCAGATGCTATTAGAGCAGGCTTAGACCAGGTTGTGCAGGGTTGGTACGTTTCAATCCCACCTTCTCAATTTAGGCTTTGGATAAACCAAACCCCCATTTTTACGAGGTCAAATGGTCCTCACTCTCTTGTCCAGTGGTGATGTGTTCCTTCTCACTCATTTATGGTGAACGGGATCTTGTGTGGGTGAGCAATTAGACACCTCATTTTTATACCTTGCTTACTTGTTTACTTTACTTTTACCAACAACCCAAAGGGTCTTTGTCTATACTGCATGCTTCTTCACTAACTTGAATCCTTCCTTATTAGCTTTCAAACATGGTTTTTCTTCACCATGCATGCATTTACATTGATCAACTAATGACAGACCCAATTTTACAGTTTCATCTAACCCGCATTTGACCCATATTGGCTGATATGGGTTATGAAGTCTGGCCAGTATGAACATTACAATTAGTGGACAAACCCACAACATTTTGGTTCACATTCAAATTGGTTTGATTGTTTTTATGTGAGTTATCTCAGCAACCAATTCCCAAATAAGACATTTATCTGACCCCACCCAAATGAGATGCTTAAGGGAGGTTTAGAGAAGGATTCAAGTTCCACCATAGCCACGATAGATAGAGTTTTTCTGCTCACATGTATGCTCGGTCCAGTGGAGAAGGATGAAAATCGGTCACTGCCATGAGTAGGATTGTCGAGCCATGTTTTGTTATAAGAAACAAACTAGAACCTAACTCCTAGATCATTGAAGATCATTATAAAATCCCTAGGTTAGAAAGAAACTCAAACCTAACCCAGTATTTTCCAAATTGTAGTGACAACAGGGGTTTGCCAGAATTCTGCCAAATGTTATGGATTTCTTATTTAAGGTGTTTTATTATAGAAACCTTATATTAGAAAGCTACTCGAACCTAACCCAGTAATTCCCAAGCTCTAAACACCATGAGAGCTTGGACTATACAATATATTTTCATTAAGTGATTGAATGAAGTAATCCACTTAGAATAACTATTTTTTCAAAATATTAAATTTTTTTCTACATACCTGTTAATATCATCATCAAACAAAATTGTCCATGAGGACAGAGGTCAAGAACTCTGTCCACATGAACTATATCTCACAAAATATAACAAGTGTTCATCCAAGCAACGGTGAAGATTCCTGGTATTATGCTTCACAAGTTTGGGATGTTGCAACCTAATGAAACATAATACCAGGAATTGTCACCATTATTAGCCAACACTTATTAGCTATTTTAGAGTTAGTGAATTGAAAGTGGCTAATTCAACGCAAAAAAGAAAGGTAATAAGTTTGACTAAATAAACTATTTTTGTAATGTCCCTCTTATGCCTTGAAACCAATGTGTGCGGAAAAAAGGATAATTTTTTTTTCTTTAGTTCACTGTTACTACAAAATGAGTCAATTCCAGTTAGTGGCAGATTTACATGGCTCTTCATATAAACATGTCCCACTATAAATTCGAAATGTCACAACCATTTGTATTGTAAAACATTCATTCGTCAATTTTGCTTTAATGTATACTTAAATGAAAACTCCCTAAGGTATTATTCATAACCACAAGCATTGCCTCATCATGGTGACCCGAAAATGACTTAGTATGCGTATAATGAAACATTATGGTAACAATAACATTCTTTGACCCATTTTCATTTACGGTATTGCAATCCATTTTCCCAGCAGAATCATATGTACATAAATAACATGAAGGAAACAAAACATTTAGACATAATGCATAGAGAGGCAATAAGACACATGAGGCGAAAACATGGAAGAGACACGGGCGTACGTGGTTCACCTCGTCCACGAGGCTACGTCCAGAAAAAGTTAGGATTTCCTCTTTATTCATAAATTAAATCACCGATCATGGTGTACAATCTACATCATAAGTGATGTGCCATCAGCTTCTTATACAAAAGAATAGGAAACCCCATCCTGAGGCCCACATAATAAAACATCTCTGGATAAGCTCCTAGGGTAAGCATGGCCTCCATTCTGGAGTTTGTTAAGACAACAATAAATTACATAACCATACCAACACAGAAATCTTTGCTATAGTGAGGATACAACCTGAGGTAAAAATAGTTCAAGTCTCCCAGCAAAAGTCCAACAATCACAAGGGATTGGAAATGGGTAAAAAAAAATTATCAGGTTTTCATACATTGGGATTCTGGCTACAGATCGTATCTGATACTCTGTTTTAAAACTAGAGGTCCTTAATCCATAAATTAGCATGCAGTATAATTTGAAAAGACAATCATTCACACAGGTTCATTTAACTCCGATGCTGTCATCCATGGGGTTCTGACATACTTACAAGCTACAGTTAAAACCCTATAGGTTCAAAATTTAGTCTCCAACGTTGTCAATACTGAACTTTACTCAGAATTTTAAAGTGGACTCACTTCATTCTACAGATGAGACTTACAAGTTGGGTTGAAAAACCAAGACTTTGACCTTTGAATTCAATTAAAGGAATCACCGGATTTTTATACACGTGCCTTTCCCATGGACTGTTTAGATTTATAACCCTGTGCCTTTTGTCATTGATGGTCGATGTCATTTTGAAGCTACGATATAATGAAAAATAAGGGTTTCACAAAACCATGGCAGGGAAAATATCTTGACCAAATTTGGGTGCATCTCTTTCACAACACAGGCGCTATTTCACTCTTTTTATTTGAAGCACAGTTTACAACACGCAGTTTTACATTGATATAACCCAAGTGATATGCATTCGAGTCAATTCAAAGTGCACCAATTCCTTGTGAAATAAGAGAATACATATATTCCAATCCTTACTAGCCATCTATTGAAAAATTAAGCTCAGCATAACAATTATAATGGAAACGGTGCATTATAAAAAAATGCAGCCCCTAGATCTCTTCTAAATAAGGAGCAGAAGATTGCATAGTGTAGATCAGCTTCATCTTTATATAAACCTTGATTTCAACAAGAGAGGTAGATATTATGGATTTTAATTAAATCACAGGTATACCTATGACTCCTACAATATGGATTCAAGGTTACTAGACAGCGAATACCTTACCGTTTCATTCACACAATAGTACTCCGTAACACATACTTAAACTATAAGAGAACCCAAACACTGTGGGAGTAGTCGCATATCACCATTTAATTCGTCTCGATCCAAATAAATTTACAGGCATTTTCAAAAATAGACAGAGCCTCATAAAGGTCTTTTACCAGCTCATAATGATGCATACAACACGCAGTGAATTAGACATAAACTCAATCCGCCCATAGTTAGGTATTAGCTTCACGATAAGGACGCGTCTACGGTTCCCTTCTAGAATTCCCTCAAGCCCATGAAAATTTGTTTACCATTTCTTTAAACCACAAACAACATTTTAATCTGGGCACAACTTACCCACATTAGCAACTCTAGACTACAATCAGAGTTTAAGAACCTGTTTTCCCTCTCCATACACCCTGGATGCATGCCTAAAATGCAAGACAACGATTACGAACCAAGTCGTAACCATGGCCATCACATTCCATGGAATCATATTCATAGAGACATGGGAAGGATTTATAATTAAAATACATTTTAGATCAACCTTATACCTAAACAAATGTGGAGGGGTTCTTAATATCTTGAATACACAACAACTGTAAAAAAAAGGCTCTCGAAATACCTGCACTGGATCACATCGATTTTTCTCAAATCGTGGGTGGATTCTTCATCATATACATAACAAATCCTCCAATACCCATGGACCAGTTTCTACAGCCCAAAACATAGCGATGGAAAAAAAGAAAATCGTGGATTGGCTCTTTAATCTACTCGCCAACGAGGTTCAACTGGGTGAAATCCTGAAAGGGCAGCTGCTTCCCCTTTCTGCTCAAACGAAAATAGCAACCAAAAGGCAAGCTAATTCTCCTGATTTCCCAAAATCGCAGATAGCAAACAGGCCCCCTAATCCTGCCAGATGGCCCCCTTCCAACAACTCAACAGCGAGGATTTATTCTCCTCCCAGCCCTAGGGCTTCCATGATTAGTTCTTAAGGATTCCTGGAATGCTGCCCCAATGGGCGTTTAGTCAGGGCGAGTAATTAAGGCCTCCAAAATTGGCGACTATAAAGAAGGGCATTCAAGCTCAACGTACGTTAGGTTAAAATCAGCCATAACGCCTCCTCAAAATTAGACGCAAGTCCAGGCATTTCCATAACGCCTCCACAGTTAATTTGTTATCACCAGAGGTGGAATCCATTGGTGTCACATTTATGCGTAATAACCATTATGAATTAAACCTCAGGCACCGCGTGTTTCTAAGCTTATACCACAGGATTCATATTGTTACAACTTGAAACTTTCACTAATATACTCAGAGCTTATTCCGTAGAAAGTACTAATCTCGTATACGCTATCATAATTGACTCGAGGCTTATCATAGTTTACATAGTACTCCAGCTACCAATTAAGCTATGTAACCTGTTTCTTGTTTTATCGTGCCATAAGTTTATTTATCTTGGGACTATGTTAATTAATGAATTGTATTATTCTGGAAAAATATATTGACTTAGTGGTTAAGCTGTTCAAGAGGACATACCAGGAAATAATTCAACCTACTGTTGATCATTCTCCACCAATAAATAATCATATTCTTTTGCTATCATTTTATTTTTATGTTCTTCACAATCTATATTATATATATATATTTATATATGTCCCCCAATTATATATATATATACTATTTTCCACACACACACACACACACACACACACACACACACACACACATATATATGGTTCCACATACAATACATGTATGTGTGTGAGGTTCATCTCACCATTATATGTACACTATATATCTCAAATATACATGTCTCCAATAAATACATATAGCTATATATTTATATATAAAGTTCCATTATTATATGTATGTTCTTACATATAATGTAGGT
>LPNX010806465.1:57764-88669 GCA_001517045.1 Pseudotsuga menziesii | reverse complement strand
ATATATATATATATATATATATATATATATATAGCATTCTTCATCATGTAATGTTCTACATATAATATATTTATATATGTATGCAATTTATTTCACCTTGTGATGTCCCATGGTTATAGGTAATATTACATGTTCTACAAATATTACAAACCTCAAATGTCATACATATAATGTTCTTCATTGTTACAATAATGTTAGAATGTCTCAAGTTCCCTTGATTAACTTGTAGTGGGAGTAGCCTCATTGTGGTGAGGGTTTTCTATTCCTCATGGACGCATTTATGGTTCATTTCTATTTTTTTTTCTAGTCGTAGTTGCTCTTAGGTCTTCAAGGTGGGAGGGGGATCTTACAATTTTGATAATTGTACCTACATCTTCCGCTACATGCATTGCTTGCATGCCTCACCTATCTCAACGTACTATCAAAATTATTATTATTGGTATGTGTACCTTCTCTCGCTGACAGTATTCTTCCTATTTATTCTCCAAAACAACTATATTATAGGGCCTTTTGGCACAACATTGTTTTGCATGCAACTTTTATTTTGTCAATCTAGCAAAACTAAAGCACCAAACCTATAAACATACTATCAAAACAATAGAATATCAATTTGGGATACTATATTTTTCCATTCAGTTATCTAGTACCTTTTGTAATACCTTCAACCTTTCAGAAGATAGGGTATAAGAGAAGGTACATGTGGTACCTAACAAGGAGAACCTAGATAATGCCTATAAACGAGTCATTAATGGTGATGATAAAAAATAGTTTGACCTTTGAATTGCTTCAATAGACTATAAATAGTAAATAATCCCTACTCTAGAAATATCATTTCATGAAATAAAACACACCATAATCCACACATAATTTGATAAATGAAATCCTTGCCCTTTTTCCATCCCCTTGGTTTCATCAAATCATTGAGGAAGGCATGATATGGTTAATTTAAGAGCCTTTTGATTTGTGGGGTATAGTCTTTTTTGGTTCTTTCTACTATGGGATTGCCTTAGGGTTGCCTTAGTGTTGAAATATAGTATGGGAAAACAAGTTAGCATTTCCTTAGGGTTGAAAATTAATATGGGAAAACAAGCATCATCATGAATATACATACTAGATCGGCATAAAACTTTGTTTCATAGAAGTATGGGACTACAAATCAATGATAAGTTAGGGATAATATTCATTAAAAAAGGACCTTTGGGTAGGAAGAACAGGCCATCAATTCATCCTCCATTGGATTCCTTCAACCATTCATCTCGCTCGCCTTCATTCGTAGGTCTCAAAATATTTACTTTGGGAACAAAGTACTTATACAGTTTGATCAAAGCCATCAGCTATGCAAGATGCTGAAAGTAAGGCTATTGTTTCATGTTTCACTTTTGTTGTCAAAAGGAATACTGAAAAAGTTAGGAAGTACCAAAGCTAGTCATTATGTGCATGTGGACTTAATGTAGGGAGAGAAGTCATGTCTACTTTTTTGTTCTTGAATGGAAGCAATGATGAAACCGCAATAGTGGTTTATATATGGAAATCATGTAATGGTAATCACAGGGAAACTGTCAAACATTGCGAAGAATCATTGCACTAAAAGGGGTCCTTAATGCAGAACAAACTTGGTATTTTAGGGCCAACTGGGGTTGTTACTTCTCTCGTGCACAGGTCCAGAGATTTTTAGGGTTGTTTTGTGACCTATGGTTGCAAGGAAAGCCACCAAAGAATGTTATTTGCTATTGATCTCCTTCAAGAGACTACCGAGAATCACCTAAAGCACAATCCAACTTGGTTTAAAGGGTCTAAATTTAAATGGTATTGGTTTTTATTTAGGTTTGTTTACCCCCCTTTTGTGGATAAAAAGCACCTTGAATTCATGATACTGCTATAAATTGTTGTTTAGGAGGTTGGAACAACCCTTATTTATTCCCAGAATGAAGTTTTGATGCTATTGGAGTGCCCAGGCCTGCTCTTTATATCCATATCTATGCCCAGAATTGTTTGTTAATGTCATTTCAACCCTCAAATTCAACCCAACATTTCTCGAATGTTGTTTTTCCGTTGTTCGTCACTTTTCATATGGCTATGGATGCCCATAACTACCTTTTAACCCTCCAATTTGCCCCAAACTTAGAGGTACGCCTGTTTGGTGATGGATAAGTGCACAAGGGTGCCCAAGATGGTGAAATAGGGTTTCTTCATACCCTTTTTTACTGTCAAACAGGTTTGTTTGTGCCCAAAATTCATGTGGATACTGCTATAAGGCATATGAATGATATTTTAGGGTTGCTTTCACCCACATATTTCTCATTTTCACAGCCAGAATTGCAAAGACCGCCTCCTATTTCCCTTGATCATCATCTTTTATTGATGAAATGTGCCCAGATCTGAAAGTTGGCCTAATTATAGCTGATTTGAGATGCTTTACTGTTTGTTGTGACCTTCAGAATGCTCCCGAAGTGCTCAGATTTGTTCCTTTGATGCTCATACTTGATTCTAGAGTTTTTTATGCCCATAGGAATGCCCAACATTGCTCCTAGTGTGACATTTAAAATACCAAGTTTGTTTTGGAAGCCCTAAATAGGGCCAATTCACCTTGGTGTACTGGTTTATTATTAGAGGAAGGCCTTCTCTCATTATTTGAGGAACATTCACCCTTGGAGACACATGCATAAGGGTAGTGTTCAGCCCTACCAAAGGAGAAATTCATCATTTGAAGCATGCTTACACTCTTTTATACACCATTTCATGAGAGATATTACATCCTTGGAGGTTACTCATTGAGCTGGTCCACTTGGAAGGTTGTTGACATGGTTCATGCTCTATTTTGTGAAGAACATTTTTATATTTGGGGGCTGCTTTATAGATTGACTATTTTGCACATGGGTGGAACCTAGGGCCTTCAAAGCAAGTTGTGTTTTACTCCAAATAGCGTTATGATGTATAGGAATCCTACAAAGCTAATTGACTTGACAATGAAGTAGGTTTAGAGTCTCAATGTTTATATTTCTAGGTTAATGTTTTTTTTTGAATTTAAGTGTGATGTGTGTGACTTGTGCATTCCCACATTCACTTGGTCAATTAGTATGAATTGGGATGAATTAACCATTTTGTTACTGATCCATTCAGTCATACCCTGATTTTCTTGGTTTGGTACCAAAATTGTCACTTGAATCATTTTAAAGGCCGAGTCAACTCAGTTGGGGGTCAACTTAGTTAACTTGGCTGCGATTGAGTCTGAGTCACGAGGCTCATTGTAATCTTTTTATCGATCAAGGATTATTCTATATGTTTTATATATGTTTCTATATATTATATAGAAACGCACTTTATTAAATCTGCAACTATTATTGTTGAAAAGGGGTTAGGCTAGTAATAAGAACACTTGCATATCCAAATACACAACCACCATAATCGCTCCAACATTCTACATGTCATCATACTTGCTACATGTGATGTATGTTTCAAACATATTTCTAGAGACGTGAAAGCATTGGGGACCAAGCATAGTTCCCATCCATGTATATTGCCAAATGCTTTAGGAACACACATTTATAATATTATATAAATATTTGTGAGCATATCATAGTGCCCATGTATAACATGATATTTTGTGAGCCTACCCAATACATGTTAGGAAAAGGCAATGCAAGCAATAAGTGAGAATGGAGAATTGTATGTAACTAAAAGAGGGGCTTACATAAGAATTTTTAGGGCATACATTAGAATTTTTTAGAATTTCTAGTGTACTGTTGTAGTAATGCCACTATGCAAATAAGGTATTGACTTGATAGTGACAATCCCATTAGTATCATAAATAATGGGAGAGATCAGAAAAACATCCCTACACAAATATTAACCGATAAGTATGGTTTTGGTGTTTCATTTGGAGAATAAAATCCTATAACAATAGTTTTCTTTAACAAGTTTTTTGCTTACAAGTCTTTCCAAGTTTTTTTGCTAGTATTTTGCTATGATTATGCCAAATTTTTGTTAGGCCATGGTGCAGGTAGAACCAAACAGGTATTTGTCAGACCTATCTTCCACCAATGAAGGGAGTTTGGGAAGGCTAGAGGGAAGTGAGACATCCATTAGGTCTACAAGGGCTAGATCAACTAGATGTTAGAAGATCAGAAGAAAATTCAACGAACACATGAATTTTTTTCTCCAAGGAAGGGGGTCATGTTCCTATGATGATGAGACAGTGGGAGACATCGACATGCCCTTAAGGTACCAAATCCTAGTGAAACAATGGGTTCCTAGTGATCTTCCTCAAGTAAACACTGATTTTTGTGTGAATGAGAGGATATATGGAATTGCACCATCGTCATTGCATGGATTGGGGTTATTTTGCATGGACATCATAAAGGTTAGATACGGTAGATGTACATAATTGATGGAGTATGTTGGACCCTGTTACAACTATAGTGATTGGATGCACCCGGTCCAATATACATGAAGTATGCATAGATATGGGTTGTCAGCGAATTATATACAACTGAAAGACAATGCTTAAAATAAAGGAGCAATGTTGTACATGGATGGAAGGCCAAAAACAACCGGTAATATTGCAGGGTTTATAAACAGTACAAAACCAGGGTCTACACTAAAGCAACCCAACTGCATATTCGAGTCGCGTGAAGGAAACTGTGTCTTTGTATGTGCAATTAAATCAATAGCTGTTGGCGAAGTAATGCTTATTGATTACAATTTGAATCGTATAGATACAAGCAATGTTTGTATGGTTGTGGTACAACAAACAATTTAACCACCCTTTTATTAATTATTTTAACATGTATAGGAATTTTCATTAGCATATAATTGAAATTGTATACTTTTCATGTTTCCTTATGTAACTTTTAGTATGTTTTTTATGTCAATTTCTCTTAGGGGCACCTCCATCTCTGTAGATGTTTCTCGACCCGAGTCAAGGCAGCAGGTATACATCGATATTGCCAATGTAATATTAAATTTAGGATGAACATACATATATGTTGTTATGTATTTTCATTAGTATATTAGGTTCGTTTAATAATATTATCTATTTTCCATGCATAGTGTTGATCAAGGAAGCCAACCAACTATTGATCAGCCGACTACAGCATCAGGGAAACAACCAAACATGAATGTAATTCTCCATTTCAAATACTTTAAAATCGTAAACATGTATATCGTGATGCATAATGTTTTTTTTGTTATGTATTATTTTATTTTTATGTTTTCGTTCATGATGGTAATGTTGTCTACCATTTTTGCAGAGTGACTCGGGAAAGTACCTAGCTGTTGATCAGATGACTGGAGCCTTGAGGAAACCAGTAAACCTAAATGTAATTCCACATTATAAATACTTAAAAAATGTACACATATAAAACATGTAGCATAATGTATATTTTTGTTCTGTATTTGTTAGCTTTTACATATTGTGTTCATTGTGATAATGTTCTGTACTTTCTTTGCAGGTGGTTGATCGAGGTAAATCCCCATCTGTTGATCAAACCACACCCTTGTCTAGGTGTCAGGTAATCCTAAATGTAATCCATAAAATAATTATTTGCGCACACTATTGCTTCAAAGACTAAGTAATTTTTTTATATATTTCAATTGCAGACAAGGGGATTTCATTTATGAAACAATGTCTCAAAACCCTTCATAGAATGAAGTCTCTCGGTTGATGAGAGATAGTGAAATTAGAGAGTCTACAGACCCATTGAGGCTGATACAAAGGACAAGGGAAAAAAAAGGAACTGATTTGTCTGACATTGGCAGTTCCACTAACAGAAGAGTTCAAACAAAGGATTCAATTGTTGTTATAGCAACGTAAACAAGTGGATGTAAGTTATCGAATAAAAATGTAAATTCATTTATAAAAACTTTATAATATTTGATTTTATATGCTATTGAACTTATAATAGAGTGGTTTGAATTTATAGTGTGCTATGGAGATTATCAGTGGTGGTCAAGGCAATGTTGGTCCCAGTGACCAAACCACTCCACGTACACCACATATTGCTCCCATATTGTCCACTGAACAATCGGAAAGATGCTCTGTGACACCCCCAAGGGCAGCGGAGGGTGCAGCCAATGTTTCCCCACCCACAACAGATGCTGCAGAAGAAGGGGTGGATGTAGGGTTAGATAGAGATGTGGAAGCATTTCATGGATCTTCACGTGTGACTAGCACTGGTTCAATAGTGTGTACATTTTTGGTGAATGAAGAATTGCCTCCAATAAATATAGAGAGGATTCCAGGTTATTATAGATTCTTCAATTTAGTTTTTATAATTTGTGTCTAATATACTGATAATATTTTTTAATGTTGAATAATGATGGCATTAATGTTTTGCAGGAAATGATATATTTTATAAACATCTGAATGATTTTGCCTTGGATATCTTCGGGCCCACCATCTGCACAATGTGGAACAAGCAACCAAAATATTTAAAGGATGATCTGACTAATCACTTGGTTAGTCTGTTCAGAAAATTTATATTCAATACATCGAAGGTCCTACAGAAGGCTGGAAAACATCTGAAGATTGTCCGAGACTAGTATAGGGTTCACCTAGAAAAGAACCCTAGGTCATTAGAGGAAATTTGGGGTCTAAAACGGGCCTTATAAGAAAACATGCCAACAATCAATTCTGTGAGTTGGAAATCAAGAACCAATAGAAATGCAATAAAATGAGTCAACCATAATGGTTGAATTGACATATTTGTCATAAAAGAAAAATACTTTTTTTTGTTTGTATTTTCGACATATCTCCTTGTGTTTTTACTCAAATTCTGAGCAAGAGAGCTCGTTGGATGTGGAATTTAATTCCGCGTCCAATGAGTACCCACAGTGTATACTTTTTATGGACCTTGCTGCCCCAAAAATAAGAAATAACTGAAAAAACATGATGATGACATCATCATCATGTTTTTCAGTTATTTCCTATTTTTGGGGTAGCAGGGTCCATAAAAAGTATGCAGTGTGGGTACTCGTTGGATGTGGAATTAGATTCCACATCCAAAGAGCTCTCCCGCTCGGAATTTGAGTAAAAACACAGGGAGATATGTCGAAAATACGAACAAAAAAGTAGTTTTTTTCATTCTTCCTCCAAAATTAATAACTATTATTTTATTATTTTAACTATTATTTTACCATTTTCCTTAGGAGGCCCATTTTTGACCTCAAATTTCCTCTAATGTATGAGCACCCTCCAATGATTCCATATATGGAGTGGAAAGCCCTGGTGGAAGATGGAAAAGAGAAGGGCCTAAGAAAATCAGGAAAGATACCACCAGGTGGAACAAGGAGGTATGTAATACATTCCAAAATGTAGTGGTAAGCCTTAGTATTACTAGTTTTTATATCAATTTTGGTACATTTACTAATGTATTTAAAAACTTAATTAGGCTCTCGGACACATCTACGGCCACAAAGGAAAGAATTGAAAAAATTGGCCAACACAAGCTTGGGCCTGGTGGTTACTCCAACTTAGTGGCTCGATATGTAAGTTTCACAAAACCGGAATCTGCATCCAATTATCATACAGATTATTATTATTTTTTTGCTTTGAAAAAAAATGTAAAATTAATGACATCATGGAAATATGAAGGCCGTCCGGTTCAAAGAATTTCCCAGTGTGGATTACATGAAGCTTGGCTTTGAACAATGATTTGATGCCGTTGTTGAACACTAGAGAGTCTTGTTTGGGAATACTGCATGATTTTCTGCTGATCCATCTGGTGCCCAGGTATGTTAATGCTCATGCAATTTAATGATAATTTATTAATGCTCATGCAATTTGTTCCTTATAAATAAATTAACATAAATTATTTATTCCTTTTTGTGCAGGAAAGTAATGATTCCGTTCATGTCGAGGATGTACATGACCAACCAAACGAAGATCATGCTTCTCATCATGGTAATGAATTTATTAATGTGC
Source organism: Pseudotsuga menziesii (assembly GCA_001517045.1). Lineage (NCBI taxonomy): Eukaryota > Viridiplantae > Streptophyta > Pinopsida > Pinales > Pinaceae > Pseudotsuga > Pseudotsuga menziesii. Next base: position 80,748 of record LPNX010806465.1, on the reverse strand, counting down.
CACTGTTTTTTATATACCATTGGAAGTGATGAACATTAATTCTAATTCTACACAATTCAACTACAGAGCATGTAGATGCAGATCATAACACGGAAAAGGTTGGGCATGTACGAGATAATGTTGAACATGTTGATGTGCCCATGCCAGGTAAAAACACACATTCCTAATATTTTTTTAAATTAATTACCCGTATTTATCAAAATATAAATATATTAATGAAATATTTTGACATTATTGCAGAAATTCATTGCCCCTCGCCTAAAGTTCAACCTAGCGAACAGACTAGTACGAATACCAATGATTAGATTCCCGAAGATGTGACTCTAACTAAATATTTAAAGAGAAGAAAAGTAAAAAGGAAGTGACTAAACAAATTTTGAGTAATTCTTATTTATAAAAAAAACATTTAATGTTTTTTTCCTCTGTTTCATGAATGAATGTTTGAATGAACGCTTTACTGAATGGTTTATTGATTTTTTTTTCTGCCATTGACTAAATTAATGTTTTAATGAATGAGTTAATGAATGGTTTAGTGAATGGTTTTTTCAGCTGTTGAATGATTGAATGGTTTAATGAATGATTTAAAGAATGATTTAATGAAATCATATTTCAACTATTGAGTGAAATAATTTGCAGTAGATGCATTGTTACTTGCATTGTAGATGCATTGTTATTTGGATTGTGAGATAGTGAAATAAATTATTATTTTCAAGTATATGCATTAGGTTTGGGGAGTTGAGAGTTATGTGAGGGGGGGTGGAGGGGCCATAAGAGATTCCACCTTCATGTGGTTGGTCCTGTTTAGTAGAGAATATTAAATAAGTCTTGAAACAGAGAGGACCTGAATGAATGGTAAGGAAGAATACATTAAAAAACATCTATTTCTATAATTTTAGTGTATAATTTTCACTATTGCTATTTGACTCCTCCATTAGAACTTGTTACAGATAGCGTTGAGAAACATTTACATAGTTAATAGGCAAGAAATGGCATTTTGATTAGATTGATGGCCTTATATACATAGTATTTTTGGTTATCCATGTTTTATCAGGTGGTCTATTCTTAACAATTAATTTACTTGAATAGTTGAATAGTATTGTAATTTACATTGTAATAGAATTGTATTTATTTAGATTGGTTTTGTTATTTTCATAAACAAACATAAATTTATTTGATGGGTCCTAACATGAAACTATTGCAACAGGACAAAAAATGAAGCATTTTGAATGATGTTTTGAAAGGTAAAGCTTAAGAAGACACTGTGAAGATCCACAAATCAAGGTATAATTATGTTTTCTTTTGTTTGATTGAGCTATGTATTGGGTATTTATGCATGTGCACACACATACATTTAGTTTATGATGATGATTACCATACATTGACGTGAACTTTGTTCTATTTGATCTAAACAATTACCTTAAATATTTTGATTTATCATGATAACCGACTCCTTGGCAATACTTTACCAATTCCATATAGCTAGAACAACAAAATTAAATGTAGGAATTTCATTACAAGAAATATGATAGGCATTTGAGTTTGATGGGAATATGAAAGGTCAAAAGACAGAGAAAGATAGATAGACTTGTGAGGAAAATGGTATCTGAAGCGTTTTCCCCCTATTATTCCACATGAGTATATTGTTATCTTCCCTAGTTTATCTTTCTCTAGTAGTTTTGTAATTTGTTTCTTAATCTCATATCTTGTTCAACTTTCATGTTTGATTATGCAGTGGAAAACCTATGTTTATATTTGTGCTTATCCTTGTAGGTTGTGATTTGGGCATGGTACACATTGGTATTTTCAGTTTCCATTGTAACTTTTCACCCCAACATCACTGTGCACTTTATTACTCATAATCACTAATTTGTTAAAAAGTCTTCTTTGTGCAAATCTTTTATTAGGCATTTATATCTTTCTGTATTTCTTCCAATTTATCACTGAGTTTAAAGTGGTCACTTAGAGCAAACATCTCAACTCTAAAATACAAAAGAATAATGACTGCATTGATAATTATGGTAACAAAGTATTGAGATCTGCTTGAAACAATAAAGATCTATTTGCTACTTTATTTCTGGAAGGAATTGTTTGAATGCTTAAGTTATAAAAACTGTTTTTTTTTTCAAGCAAACTTCTAGAGGTATCCATGACCTGAAAAAGAGTATCAGTCATTTTCACTGATTTACAATGATAGATCACTAGATTTGGTATGACATCTTTTCGCTAAAGGAAACATTTTCACATTTGTTGGAAACAGTTTCGAGGTTCTTTCCCAAGGAAAATATGTTTTCATTCAAGCAAGCCCATTTGCAGCCATGACTTTTGGTGGTGTTGATCCTAATCACTTCAAGGGTAAACATCAATATGCTCCTATTACTAGAAAGGGTTATTGAATGGTATGTAATAGAATCATGTTAGTTTTCCAGGTTTAAGATTGACCGTATTTAAAGATAAAAACATGCATACCATGTTCTTTGTATGAGTCATAGTTACTAGTAGGTATGTCATGGGATTAATATACTCTAATAAATCGATTTTGCTATTTCCTTCAGTTTGACATGGGAGACTTCCTCATTGATGATCAATCAATAGGTCAACATATAGTCCATCTTATTCAATTGGGCACATGATTGCTTCTTAAGGAATCTTATGAAAATATTGATGGAATTTTATGAACATTTTGTTGTAGGTTTCTGTGCTGGAGGTTGTGTTTCTATTGCAGATTTTGGAACTTCTTTGCTAGATGGTCCATCGGTAAAGCATGCATACCTTTGATCTTTTGTAAATTTATTGTATAAGTTAGTGGTGTTTTCTAGGTCTGTGCACAATATGCTATTGCACAGGGGTGTGGCATATCTGATGCTTGTATGCTATTGCACTATGTGATCATTGTACTATTGCAATGTGTGATTGCCATGCATGATGAATATTTAAAATTATATGCATCTACCATTCTAGGTGAAAATTTTGATTTCCATGTACGTTCTTATAAAACAACCCTTCCAGCTTAGCAAAAAACTCGATAATATGTTATAGAATCCAACTGGCTCATTTTGAGGGAAGTGTTTCTTCAGAAAGAAAAGTATGCAGATCATATTTCCAATGAAATAACCAATGTAATCCCATGGAAATGGATATTGGAACATGGGAAACCAATACTTGACAAGTTGTGTATTCCATTTAACTTGAAGAATAAATGGAGTAATATGAAGAAGAGTAATTACTGAAGCATATACATACATGGATGAATTAATTATGTCTATCTTGTTCCCAATCTTCTTCTTTGGAGGAAAAGTGCTTCGAATCTCATGTGTAATATCAACATATTATTCTAGCATTCTAATCAATTATACTAATACTTCCTTCATAGTTTCACATTTTTCAACATTATTTAACTTTATGCCCTTTAAGACTCTTATTTGCACCATTTCATAACACTCCTTGGTATCCTTTATTTCATTTATGAAGTTCTTTGTAAATAACATAAATTCTCTCTTGCCCTTCTCTTTAATTGACAACTAAATTATTTTTCTATCCTTTATAATGGTCTGAGTTCTTCTCAACTAATTTATATCTCCATTGGGCATCCAAAAACTACTTATATTTTACATTTTAGTCCTTCGGTTGACTTGGACTTGAGCATGCAATTTATTTATATGTTTGAAAAAATGATTCTATATCATCAGTCATTTGGACATGTTGGGTGAAAATATATCATATCTAAAACACTAATTAGATTATTTTGATGCATAAAATTAAATGATCACCGATAGAGTGTGTGCTCTAGAATGAAAAGGATATATAGAAGCATACCATACTGATATGTCGTAAGAGTTTTCAGGTAAAGAACTGTAAATGAAAAGGATATAGATTATTTACATATTTATTGGAATAATATCCACCATTATCTGTGTGAAGGATATTGATCCCCTTACCAGATTGTTTCTCTGCAAGAGCTTTAAAATCTCGAAGACAAACAAAGACATCATCTTTTTGTTTTAATAAGTAGACCCCTATGTATATAGAGATGTAATAAATGAAGGTTAGTACCAGGCATGGAAATTGACGGCCCGTAGAACGGTTTTTCACTTTTTAGACGTATTTGATAGCTCTTTAAAAAATTAAAACGTCATAGATGATAGGCATATAAAAATTCAAACTGTAGATTTGATGTTTACTAGTTTATATCTCCCATCATAAATATTAATAATGGTTCTAGATGCAGGCTCTCAATTGTAGCCTTTACTGGTTATGCATTACATTGGAGTGACCCAATCCCATCCACTAAGATTGACGCCACAACTCCATGAAATTTCTCTAGAAGGATTCATTTATATCTACACGTTTATCAATATCAACAGGGTTTACTTTACCCCAGTGTGGTGTTCATTCAGATACAATGGGTTTATAAAAGAAAACTTGTATATTGTGTGGTTCTCTTCATTAGAACCATAGGTCTCAAGTTACAACGTTCTTTTTTAGGTTAGCATTTCTTTGAGTTTCTGTTTTCTTTATGTATGATGCTATCTAAGGATGAAGGTATTTATGTATATGACCATTGTTCTTCTATTTTCGTGTACAAAAATGGAACAGTATATAGGGCTCCTGAAAGTGGCTATAATAAGGGAACTGATCTAGTTGCTTCATATTTTATGAATATCTATGATCCTTATGTGGTGGTCATCCTAGGTAACCAAGTGCGTGCCATTTCTCACTTTTTTTTTGCTTCAATTTTGAACATTTTGCATATTTTCATGGTGTAAAAGCTGGGTTGGATTGGGTTTTGCAATTTTTCAATTCGATTTTGTACTCGTGTTCTTTTTTTAATTTTACTAATCGTGGAAAGGGAAAATAAAAAAAACACTAAGAATTTGGGCTGGGTTGGGGTTTGCACTTTAAATTCGATTCTACACTGATTTATTTTAAATTTATTAACTAGGGAAAGGGGTAAAAAAAACTGGGTTGGGGATTGCAATTTAAATTCGATTTTACAGTGATTTATTTTAAAATTATTAACCACGGAAAGGGTTAAAAACACCTAGAATTCCATTTATTTTAAGTTACAGTAGGGAAATAAGTAAAAACACCTAAAATGCCATTTTTTAATTGTAGGATACTTGCAGCATGCCATTTGTTTCTCATCATGAGCACTATAATCCACAGGCTTATTATTAAGGCTGCTGGTTTGATTCTTGTCCCATGGGGCTATGATTTTGCCGACAGGTTATTGGTCAGGGATATGATTTTTTCCATGAATTTTGTTGTGGTTTCTCTCTTATAGACAATGGGTAGGCCTTTACTAACTTGTCGAATACTTTGCTAGATATTTTAATAACTTGCTAGATACTAGATAGCTTTAAAATACCAAAGTCTATAGTAGCACTTACTTCTTACCCAATTAATTTAGTTGACAATCATGAATTTAAAGTAACCGTAATGTGAAAGGCTTGAAAAATCAAAGACTGTCATTAAATTTCCATTTGATAGGCATAATAGATTTGAATTTCCAGGCGTGGTTAGTATGTATATTTTTTTATTCATAGATAGGTGAGGAAAGGGACCAGTAATGTCACCAATCACAAAATCAAGAAGTGATGTGGCTCTCTTAGCCTTTCCTTTGTCAAATCTCTCTTCAAGGTGCCTACCAAGCGTATATTTTGGACAAACTCCATCTAAGAATGATATAGGTGGCAACCCCACTAACCCATCTTATTTGATTAATTGATGGAATTAACATAAGTTAATATGCCCAAACATATCATGCCATAACTTACTAACAGCATTAGAATTCATTAACAAAGCTAAAGTAGGAGTATTAAGCAAACACTTTGAAAAAACATACAATTTATTTTTGTGATCAACTTTTCTAAGTGAAATATTTCAACTTTTTTTTGTTAATTCTACCACTAGGCGTCTCTTTTCTGATGGTGTTCCGATGCTTCTGTAAAACATCCGACACATGAAGGAAATGCTCAACCGACGCTTTTTGTTAAAATTCCAACAACATTGTCATGACTCCGACACTTTATCCTGTCGAAGGACACATGCTTCAAGTGTTGGTAGGAGTCAAAAATCCGACTCTTTCTAGATAAAAACACCAACGACGTTGCCATGACTATGACACTTCTTCCCGTCGGAAGGATGACCCTTCAAGTGTCGATAGGTGTCATATTTTCGACAGTTTGTGCAAGTTTTGATTAACACTTTGAAACATAAAAATATCGAATAGGTGACACCATGGTGTGTCGGATCTTCGACCCACTTCGGTAGCATGTCGAATATCCGACGTTATGCCACCGATGGAAAAAAAAGTGTATGTGTTGAAGATGCAACAGAGAAGTGTCGAATTTCAGACATGCAAGGTGTCGAATTTTGGGTTGAAATTCTATTGTGTACTTAGGACTGTAATGAATGAACTTAAAGACAAATTGAATAATAAAACCAGTAAACTACTTATAATATCATAGTTTAATAGCTGCTAAAGTTATTTTAATAATCATTTTTATTATAATATAGTTACCATTAATCTCTGCAGAATGTTAAGGCATGCTTCATAAAATAATAATACTAAAATCTGATTCTTTTCTTGTCCTAACTTAAAAGAAATCCTTAACTCATAGAATTCATCAACATTTATAAACTTCTAGGTATAGATTTAAAATGAATAACATAGGTAAAACAAACAACGTAGAACCTGTATAAATTTGTAGAATGGGGACAAACACTCAAAGGAGATTGTTCCTCCAAACCGTCTCTTGAAGTAACCAAGATCACTTTCTTTAGGACCCCCAATCATGTTCACTGAACCACTAACACAAATATACTGTGAAACATACTATATAAAAAAACCTCTACAACTTAGCACTGAATAGCATACTTAACTCAGTAGTTTCTCTTTAGCTATCCCCTCATCAAATTCTATGAGTGCCTAACTTTTTAGTTTGCAATAGTCACAAGGTTCATTCACTTGCAATAGAATGTATTGATCCTCCTACTCAATTTGATGGTATTTATAATATTTCCTAGGTCTTTGAGTCAGTTTTGAAATCAAATGAGCCACCTGCTTAGTTCCTCCTCTTAGGGAACATGACCACAATTTTAGGGATTTTTCCTCCTACAACAACTAGAAAGTGAAATGCTAGTGCTTCCACTTATCATTTATCCTTCTATAGCTGATCATTTCTCTTAGTGGGTCAGTGAACACTCTTTAAATAGTTTCCTTTGGACATGTGTCTCTCCATTTAATTATTTAAATAAAATAAATATTCAATTACAGTCATCCTTGACCAACTTGGTCATAAAAAAATTACAATAATTTTAACATAATGTTTTCTCAAATAAATAAAAAATATTTATTTTCAGTTCTAGGTGGGTTACAAACACCCCCCCTTACATTCAACATCATCCTCGATGTTGCTTAAATTTATTTTGAATCTTCCTAGAACAGAGTTGGATATGCCTCCCCCATATGAATCTCCAATTCCCAAGTTGCTTCATCTGAAATGGGGTGTTTCCATTGCACCTTTACCTGTCCAATGGTGCGATTCCAGAGAAAAATTTCCCTCCTATCGAGAATACAGTTTAGTTGCATCTAATAATATCATTGTGGCTCTACCTGGATAATATTCTAGTCGATCACATGAGTAGCATCATGCACATACATTTTTAATATGGAAATATGAAATACATTATGTATTCTAAGATTAGGAGGAAAAACTAACTGATATGCCACTAGTTTAACTCTTGCCAATATTTCAAATGGTCCACAATACATGGGTGCTAATTTAACATAGCTCCCCAACTTAAAGGATCTATTTTGGGGTTTTACCTTAAAAATACATGCTCACCTACTTGGAATTCTTTCCAAGTTCTTTTAAGGTGCATGACTGTTTTATCTGTCCTGCACAATTTTTGAATTGGTTTGTACCTCTTTCACTGTTAGTTCCATTTATTTTATCAAGTCAGGTCCTAACATCGATCTATCTACTGGATTATTCCATGTAATGGGAGTTTTACACTTCCTACCATACATCATTTCAAAAGGAATAAGTTTAGCTGAAGCTTGATAATGATTATTATATCCAGATTTAACTAAGTGAAAATAGTCTTCCCATTTCTTGGGATAGTCTCTAACATACATTCGTAACATGTATTCTAGCACTTGATTGACTCGTTTAGTTTTTCCATCCTTTTGCATATGATAAGAAGTATTGAAATTCAATTTAGTATGTATTCCTTTAAACAATTACTTCCAAAAATTACCAGTAAACTTTGGATCTTTGTAAGAAATTATTACCTTCAAAATTATGTGCAATCAAAAAATTTCCTTCATAAATATGTGAGCAATGTTAGCATCCTTATGAGTTGTTTTAACATGTATAAATTGTTCTTCCTTTCTTAGTTTGTCTACCACTACCATTATAGAATCATTTTGTTTCCGACTTTTAGGCAGTGCAATTATAAAATCAAGACTAATAACTTCCCGTTTTCAATTTGGAATTGGCAACGGTTACAAAAGACCGGTTGTATTCTAATGCTTATCTTTAACTTATTGACATTCTATACACCTAGATATATATTCAGCAAGTTCGTTCTTCATGTTAGGACAAAAATAATCTTTTCTTAACATCGCTACCATATTTTGATACCCCAGATCTTCGAAATAAGGACTTTTATGTACTTCATTCAAAATCATCAATTTAATTGCTGGTATGTTAGGTACATACAAACTATTTTTATACAAAACTAATCCCTTTTCATTTAAACAATAATCCATTTTTACATTTTCAGATTCGTTATTGGTTACTTTTTCTCTTAGATTCTGGTATTCTTGGTCTATTTTAATTCCTTCTTCCAATTTATCATCTAATTCTGTTTTGTAACTTCTAATGGCAATTATAAAATTCGTTATTGCATTTCGGCTTAATGCATCAGTGAATTTGTTTTCCTTTCATTTGATGTGTTTGATCTCAAAATCATATTCGCTAAGGAATGATAGCCATCTAACTTGCCTTGCGTTCATACTTTTTTTATCAAACAAATATTTTAATCTTATGTTATCAAGCATTAGTAGAAATATTTTACCAATTAGATGATGGCGCCACATTTTCAGAGCATGAATTATGGTAGCCATTTCTAAATCATAAGTGGCATAATTCTTTTCATGTGTTTTTAAATTCCTTGATTCAAAATCAATTATGTGAACTTCTTGTGTTAGTACTCCACCTAAACCTTAATTTCATGCATCAGTGCACACCACGAAATCCTTGTCTGGATCGACTATTTTTAGTATAGGTGTCACCGTTAATAATTATTTTAATTTATTAAAAATTTATTCACACTTTTGATCCCAGAAAAATCTGTTTCCCTTTCTCTGCAAGCATGTTATAGGATTTGTGATTTTTGAAAATCCTTTTATGAATTTCTTGTAATAACCCGCAATTCCCATGAATGATCGTACATCAGTTACATCTTTGGGAACATGCCATTCAATTATTTCTTTTATCTTATTCTGGTCTACTGATATTCCATCCTTGGAAATCACATGACCTAGATACTGTATTTTATCTTTGAGGAATTTCCATTTACTAAAGTTAGCATACAATGTATGTTCTCTCAGAACTTGTAGTATTATTTGCAAGTGTTCATCATGTTCTTCTTTCATTTCCAAATAAATTAATGTCATCTATAAATATGCCTACAAATTTATCTAAGTATTTTTCTAAGACACTGTTCATTATACACATAAAGGTGGCTGGAGTGTCTGTTATCCAAAAGGGAATAACTACAAACTCATAATGCCTGTATCGAGTTCTGAAAGTAGTTTTAAAAATATGTTCGTCTTTAATTTTGACTTGATGACATCAAGATCTCAAGTCTATTTTTTGAAAATATCATCTCCCCTTGTATCTGATCGAACATATCATCGATGCGGGGCAAGGGATATCAATTTTTAATTTTGATTTTGTTTAGTTGATGGTAGTCTATACATAGACGTAATGTACCATATTTTTTTTTAACAAATAAGATAGGTTCTCCACAAGGGGATACACTTGGTCTTACATAACTTTTGTCTATCATTTCTTGTAGTTGTAATTTTACTTCGTTAAGTTCTAAAATGTTGATTCGATAAGGAGCCTTGGAATATGGTACAGTTCCTGGTACTAGCTCAATAGTAACATACATATCTCTCTTTTTACTATGTTCATAAAAGAAGTTAGCTTTTCTCATTGCCTCTTCAAGGGTCTTTGGATTATCAAATTCATTTTTTTCCTTGAAGCTAGTAGGGAAACAACTTATAGACCACTGTATTTTGGGCTTTTCATCAATTATATATGGTACATATCCTATTAAACTTAAAAATTTACTATTTAACTCTTTCATTGACATTGAACCTAGTATAAGTTCATAAAACGCTTTAGATATTTCTTCATAATACTATTCAGATAAGAATTTTCTTTGAAAGTATTTTTTAAAGACTCTCCAGGTTAAATATTATTCTTTAAGTTTTTTTACTCTTTTTATGTCCTGCCACCAGATGTCAACTTTTCCGGTTAGGTTGTAGATAGCCATTGGAGCTTTCAGTCTATCAAAGTAGTTATAAATATGAAAGTTCTTTTTCATCCCCAATAACCAAGCCTTGAATTCTTCACCCTTTTCCACTTCCTTGTTAAACATTGGAGGTTTCATCTTTTTAAATTCTTCTGAGATCTCTTCATAAGGTTTATACTTCCTCTTTCTGGGACTACAGTCGCTTTCACTACTTTCACTAGTGTATCTATACTTTCCTCTATGCGACCTTAATTTAATCTCTGAAGAAGATTTACTTTCACTATCATAAAAATTTAATTTCTTACCCATGCATTTGTATGATACTATTCCAGAATCAATTTCACACTCCTTTCTTTTATCTTTACCTCTGTTGTGTATTTTGTCTAGTAAAATTTGATTTAATTCTAAAATTCTTTCGTTATCTACTTTCACAGTTTGAATTAAATCTAAGGGTTGATTATTTAATTCCACATAAGTGTTATCTGGATTATTATGATGGGATCCATTTTCAACAGATGCTTCAACTCCTTCCATTTCCTGCAAAATACAATTTTATATTTCTATACAGAAATAGTTTCAAAACATGATCAATATATTTTGTTTTCTTGTTTGCATATGAGTGAGCCAATACCAACTATATATGTGTGTGATTATTGAAAAACATAAACCACAAATATTGTAATTCTAAATCCAAATATGAAGAAACCAACTCAAAGAAAATTTAATTTCAACTCAAAGAAAATATGAAGAAACCAACTCAATCTTATTAACAAAATTTAATTTCAAGGAGAACATAACCAATTTAAGAATGTGTGCATGTTATTTAACAACTTTGCATCATTTTAAAATATAAAATATAAATTTCCCTTGCCCATTTACAACAGAGAATATTCAACACTTGAATCTTCTGGTACATCCTAAGGGCTTAGTTTCCTCCTTTACCCATGGTTAATGTTTCTAAACCCAATTGTATTATGTAGTACCTAGCAATATTACCCATAATTCACTTCGAGAACAAAGATCCCCTATCTAAGTCTGTGGGATTGATTGGTGCCTCATTCATGACCCTGGAGGTGTTAATTTTCATTAAAATTCCAAAGCCCCCTTTTTTGTCACCCAATTGTTGTTTCTTCAAAACACCCATATGTTGTGCACAAAACCTACTAACAACTCCCATATTCTACCAAGAATCAAAATACCCCTTCGATGGGATTTGTATAATGATGGAGGCCTTGTTTATTGCACATGATCCAAAAAACTTTATTTACAGCCTAAGACCCTGAATTTATACTCCCATCCATAGTACATTCCCCAACACCTAATCTATTCTTGCAAAAACTAAGAACATAATCCATATTCCAATCAATGTACAAGGATTTCCTACATATATCGTGTCTTGAGTTTCATGTGATTTTCAAACATTCCTTCACAATGTTTGATCTCGAGAAGATCCATATAGGGCCCATGGAATTTATTTACCTTCCTTAACTATGGCGAATCTTTGAGATCCAACCATGGTATTCAAAACCTTCTAATGAGAACCATATCCTACCTAGAGGTCAAATATACCTTAAGAAGGAATGGTGTGGTGTTTTAAAGTGTTCTTAATCATTATTGGGCCTAAGAATATTTGTTAGAGACTAAGGACCTTATTCCCTTGATAGAATATTGGCCCTAAGGATTGATTTGTAAAATTGACTAAAGGTGCCCATATATATAATCAAAGGACTCATATTTCCCACTAAGGTATTGTGTGATGGTATGAGAACTGATCCATAATGATTTTGGCTAAGAATTTCATATAAATCCTAACTTATTTTCACACCTCACACATGGTCAAATCTTGATGACCTATATATGGTTCCGAAAACATCCTAATGGTATCCATAACCCACTTGTAGGCAATAAATTTCTTACAGAGGATCTCTGTGGTAATTCTAATCCTTTTTCACACTGCTTAAACCTAAGAATATTTGTTTAGGGCATAAGGCTATTAATTTTCTTTTTCAACCATGGTAAAGGCCTCAAGATTCATCCTTGTTGTGAAATGCCTACTAAGGGAACCCATAAACATAATTGGGGGCCATATATCAGCTATGAAAATTCTATGTGGTGGTTCAAGGACACTGTCACATTTATTTATCTTAAGAGTATTCATATAGGACACAAATAACTTATTTTATTTCCCTGACCATGGTTAAAGGTCCAAGAAGCATTTTAGTGTAAAAAAACTCATAATGACATCGATATTGCACCCAAAGGCCAAGGATATTTTACAAAACAAAATTCAAGGCTATAATAATATAACTAAACCTAATTAAGTCACAAGTGTAAAAATGTGTGAGTTATCATCATTAAGAAAGGTACTACAACCACACTAAGGGAGTATCAAATGGTAGCAATTGGACATGCCCAAAAATTAGATAGTTACAAAAGCTTGCAAATAAACTCTATAAAACATTTGTCTTTTGTAATTTATATAAAATCAATAGAAATATTAAAAAATATTACTTTTTTGTTCTATTTAGTAAGGGATTTGAACCGTGATCACCTTAAGTTTGTAAACAACGTCAACATAGGTAAGGATCACATAAACATTTATCATGATGCCTAATCTTCGAATATGCAATTGACTTATTATATGAGGGTGTGACAATGTAAACTAATCATGCCTTACATTTTGTGGATCTTATGAAGACATGATGAAGATCCACAATGAAAATCCTAAAATTCAACAATGTAGAAATAAGTTATATGGAAATCTAAAAAAAATTCATAACATACTTTTTTGGCAAATATAGTGTCAGTTTCTTCTACTTTCTTCTCTTAGAGAAATGTTTGTCAAAACCATAATCCCTGAATCCATATAAATATCGTTAAATTTATNGAGAGAGAGAGAGAGAGAGAGAGAGAGAGTTAGATAGATAGATAGATAGATAGATAGATATAGTGCACTATTTGATATGAATTTTATAAAATTGATCTATCTTTACATTTTGTAATTTATATGGCATTTTAACCATATATATATATATATATAGTGCACTATTTGATATGAATTTTATAAAATTGATTTATCTTTACTTTTTGTAATTTACATGGCATCTTAGCGATTTACAATTTATATAATTTTTTTATAATAATGATGACATTCATCTTTTATGATTTCATTTAATACAATATCTTATCTTTATAAAGATACCATGAAAAAAAGTAAAAATAAATATATACTCATGTAATATCCCAAATTTTGGACCTAACACTTATGGGCATGATCCCCATTGATTATGATGTTACCTTGATGTTTTATTTTGATATACTAGGTGAGAGACCTGCATATGAACATGATGATTTGTTTTGATATATTGGGCATAAGCTAATTACGTACATACATACATATGTGTGTGTGTGTGTGTGTGTGTGTGTGTGTGTGTGTGTGTGTGTTTTCTTATGTTCGTCATGGACCTTGAAGCACATGATTGATGAGATGTTTTGTATTGAGCATGAAGCTCTGGAACACATGAAAAGATAAATTGGAAGTGTTGGGAATAAGCCATGGATCCTTCCATGTTGATGTTGAGCTTAAGCTCTGGAACATCAGATCCTCGACCATTGTATCCTTAGGTGTATCGTACAAGTACATCCTAGCATTAGTGTTTAGCAAGGAGCTCTGTAGTTTCACTAAGTTTGTAACTCCCTAGCATTGAGTATCAGCTCTGGATAAGCACTAGGATTTACTAAAAAAAATTATGTCGAGTGAAAACGACTCGAGAAAATATTGATCCCATTTGACTTATTTATAAATTATTAAATGAAATCTTGAATTTCTATATCTCGTCAAGTACTGAATAGCGACCATGTTATATGAGGGAATCCAACATGTAAGGATGTTTAGAGTTGCCTAGCCTTGTAGACCTAACCACCTACTTGATGACCTTAATGAAGAAAGTGTCATAAGTTAAGGATCATAATATATGATACCCAAACAAAAATGTTAACAAATAATATATTATTATATATTTTATACATGGACTGTATAAAAAGTAAAATTAATAATAATATTAATAATGTAAGAAATAAGGAAAAGCTTCATCTATTATTATTATTACTAAAAGAAAAATTAAATAGTATATTACCTACAAAAGTCCAATTAGGAACTAGTTAAAACTACCTAAATTAATTAAAAAGGGTTAAGTCAAAAAATCAAATGATTCTTGATTTAACTTCCCCTTTGACTGAAAAGTCTGTCTATAAATTCTCAAGCCAAAGAGAGGTTTGGGGATCTCTTCTATATTTTTGGAGTCATTATTTATACCTGATTATTCCCAAGAGAGCTCTTGGAGAACATTTTCCTAAGAGGAAAAGCGAGAATTGATCCAGACCTGATATAATAGTTTGGGAATCCTTACCTTAGGAGCTGTAAGCTACTTGCATTTTGGAACCAGCTTGGGGGGATCTATATTAAAACCAGAAATGGTTCCGAGTCATGGTTGGGTGGAACATGGTAGTTCCCAAGTGATTCGGTCATCTATACAGAGGTCAGATCTTCAAGTGAATTGTTAATGCTAGGTAATTGAGTGTGTAGATTTCAACCATTGGAATAGCTCCACATTTTAGGTATGATGTTCTTAACTGCCTATTTGATTATATAGAATAATTTATGGTTAGAATATGCAAGTTTTCATGTTATATTTCTAACCCTATGTTTACCATTGTTTTCCTGTCAAATTGTTTAAGGGTTTACATTTTTTTTTATAAACCCTATGGATGTAAATTAATTCATGTTTAAGAAATATTTAGGGTTTATTTCTTCTATACTTACTTTCGTTTTTTATTTACAGCTTAAACTTTGTTTTCCTAAAACCTAGGAATTGCTATAATAGTGCCTATGTGTTTATTTACCTATGAACTCTACTAGCAGATTTCATATTTCCAGCAGACCTACGTTTAGAAGTAAAAGGCTAGTTCATATTAAGCTTTAAACAAACCATAAATATAAAATACAATTAACTAATATAGTAAACAGAACCTAACCATGTCCTAAATTAAGCATTATTATAAACTAAGTATTCTATATTCAATAATAATCACCAATTCAAAACATTAAAGGTAGAAGAAGAACCATCGAAGACCTCTCAGGGTCTGTGTATATAATTTTACCAAGAACCAAGGCTAAACAATAACCCACATTAAATCAAAACAAATTTCATTATATTAACTACATCTACGAAATCGTATGTAGTCAATATACTATAAACATAATCAATCCATTACAAGTATAATAAATCAAACCCTCTAAATATTTACAAACTACATCATAAGAATCCAATTCCAAAACGAAATCCCAATGCAATAAATCAACCATAATGTTATGCACAGTAATCATTTAAAAACAAATATAACTACATAGAGGTCGCAAGATCGATTCCTATAGGTGTTATGCTAAATCACATCCATACAATTATAAACCCTCACAACCGTAAATGACCTAGGATCAATTCCTGTAGGGTTTGTTTAATTACAAGTTACGAAGAATCTTGTAGGAATTCGTTAGTAAGTCTTCTACCTCACACTATAGTTTCCACTATCAAAGCAACACTATATATTTATATATGCAGGCTGTAATTTAAAAATACATCAAATCTCTACACAATGGTCAAAAGACCCATATAATTTTACATGCTGTAACTATGGCCCTTGGAATTACACATATCCAAACCATTTTAATAATTAAATATCAAGAACTACAACCCTATCAACTCTATGCAATATCCATGACATCATTTGGAGGATTCCATCCCAAGGCTATGACCCTTTTATTTACAACGTAAAACAATAATGTAAAACCCATTAAAAACCTATCAATGATGACCAACAACGACGACTGGTAAATGCAGGGTTATACCAAAGTCAGATCTTATATGCCTAATACACAACGTAATTATAAAGCATTAAATATATATCTAATGCACTATCGTAGATCAAATCGTGGGAACGCCAATGCCACTTATGGCATGGCCCCAAAGCCATCAACATTGCCAATGATTTTCCATATATAAGCATTCAAACAAGGATTTTGATGACACACAGTCTACTAATAAGAATAATAACCATGAAATCGAACAATATTCCAATGTTGTACACATACATAGCCATTAAAACAAATTAAGGTTTACATAATCGTTTAAACTCGGCCTTGCACCATTGCAAGCAATGGTGCTGCCACTTTTTCCTTAAACATAATCTTATTTAAAATTATGCAGAGCCAAGAGTTACCTAGTCTCATTTTCCACACAGAGTACCCATTAACAATCTGAATACATTAAAGTTATGGCCCTAGTGCACTAAACCCACATAAGAAAAACCCCAAGCCCTATCCCATTACTAATGCTGTACTCATTAAATTTACAGTTAGACCCCATCCCATAATGCAACCATTAGAAACCAGAGCCAATAATTCAAACCATCGATGAGTATTAAATCTATCTTAAAAGCTAAGCAAATGAGGGAACAAGTAACAAACTTGTTACAACAGGATTACCTAAATGGGTATGGCTTTTCCCACAGAGCTACCCATGAACCATGACCAACATTTTCGCCACACCCTGCAACCTGTAACATAGAGCAGAGACCGTGATGAGAGTATGCATGATAACAAAACTAAATAAGTAAATGATGCTGCTAAACTGTACTATCAATATACCTGTTAATACATCGTAGTCTCACCCCATTACACCATGCAAGAGAAGAGCACAAGTAGCCAAGATGTGAATGACCCAAACCAACACATGAGCCAAGCCCTAAGCTTGGATGCCACCTTTCCGAATGCGCATTTATGACACCACCCTAGCATCCATTAACGCTCTCAAAACCCATAACCATATAGTTCATGCAACCATATAAAACCTTGTTCCAAATCAGAAAGAAATGCATAAACCCCATTTGTGCATTAAAGTACTTAGGATTTAAGCCATAATCCCATGTCATATTAAATATTCCATGGAGTACTTTAAGCCAAGGTTTTGCAATATTATACCAACAATAAAAACCATATATTAAAGATATACACTAAGACTAGGTTAAAGCATGAACAACGTTATAAGCCTTTATACCCTAGTAAATAAGTGTCACATAAATAATAAGTGAAATAGTGACCAAGTCACTATCATAGAATACAAAAGCACAATAACAACAATTCGTGTAAGAAAGGATAGTAAACCATCCATCCTAGTATCAATATCATCTAACAATCAGCGTAGTGTCACTAAGATAGATTTGTAAAGCTGAGTGCTAGTAACGAAACAGACAGGTAGGCTTGTGCAATGTTTATAAGCAGTTTTCGTCACTAAGTGCACCTACACGTCAATTGGAAAGAAATGCATTAGTTCATAAGAACTAAGTAATCCCAATGGGACAAGTAGGAAACTGTTACCCCTCAAGTAGTTACAAGGGAAACTAGTCCCGCCACTGCACCCTTTTTCCAATAATAAAGTTAAGTTAGAATTGTGTATATGACAGTAATCAAATGTTATAATGAATGAGGTACGTAATCAAATATCTAACATACACTTCAATGTGTAACCATAGATCCAAATAGTAATCAACATCGTGACAACATAAATAATACATTAATAACTGCATCAAGAAACATGAAAGAAGAATGTAATAACAGCTTACAACTTTACAGTACAGTAAACAATGAACGATGCATTCTGTACAAGTTCAAATAATGTCTAGCATAGGTAGTTTTGACTACTCTAATAAAAAAAAAAATCAATTTTTTTGGGACATTACAAGTGGTATTAGAGCCTAGTTTCAACACTAAGAGAACAAATGGGAATACCAGACATTCATTGCAAGGAAAATAAAATATGTTTTAAATTTTGTTAACTAACACAAAGTTTTCCTATTATTAGATATTTTACAATTTCAGGACATTTTAAAAGAACAGTTCAAATCATGGACACTGAAGAAGATAACAGCTAGAGAGAGAAGTTGAATACCCCCACCCAGGAAGCGAAACTGGTGGTGGAACTGAATTCTGATATTATGAAAACCATACAAAGTATTCAAGAAGGCTTGCAAAGTTTAAGAGATGATAATATAAATGAAAGAAAGGAACATGAAGAAATTAATGAAGCATTGCTATGAAACATGATGGGAGGAAGCCCACAAGGAAAACCCACCCATTCCACAAATAGGTTCAAGAAGGAACCTTATCATAAACGGGCCAGCATCCCAAGAGAAGAAGGAAAAAAGGAACATACCCCTGAACCTCCAGAAGGAGATTATCACAGTCTTCCAGTAATGACTCTCTTTCTCCATGTAGAAAGAAAGAAAGAAATGATGAAAATATCCAGGAGGAGTTCAAAAAAATAAGAGCCCCAACCTATGAAGGAGAGGTGAAGACGGGGGAGAAATATGAAGAATGGTTTTTGGGTATGAGCAAATATTTCCAAGTTCATAACTACTCTAGCGAAATGAAGGCTCGGTTGTCCATCTATAATTTAAATGGAAAAGAAGCAAGATGGTGGAGAGACTTGAAGCATACCAAGAAAGATGAGGTAAGAGAAATACGTTGGAGTAATTTCCGCAAGATTTTTCAAGAAAAATATATGTCAGAAATATTCTTCAAGAGAAAAGTGAAATATTTTCATGAGTTACGTATGGGATCCATGACTATGGATGCTTTTATTAACATATTTTTAGATCTATTACATTATGTGCCATACATCAAGGATGAGAAGGTAAAAATCCAGCAGTTTTTAAGATGTATTCCTCCCAATTTTTGGGAAAGGATCAAGTTTGACATTCCTAAAACCTTGGACACCACATTGCACAAAGCTAGGCTCAGCTATGAGCATGGGAAACTAAGGTAAGAGAACATAAACAGAAATAGAGACAAGTCTTAGAACTTCTCTGACAACCGCAAACCAGGTTTTAACGCACCACCATATAGAAAATAGAAGAACAGTTTTCCAGTGAATAAGAACTTCAACAAATCAATTACAAATCCATATGTACCAGCTCCAAATGCTCACAATCCAACAGCAATTGGGGGATTCAATGCTACCCTGCTACAAATAAAATGCTAGAAATGCAGTGGGCCTCATTATGCCCGAGATTGTACGAACAAGACCAATGGGGTCTTGCATAACTTACAAGAAGAACTAACACTAGAGGACATATCTAGAACACCGCCGATTTATGCAGCCTTGGATGGCTGACAAGCAAACCATCAAGCTACCATGGTTGAGATAGAAGGTAAGATCTTGAACACTTCTATTTCAATACTGATCGAGCTCGGTGCCTCCTAGAGCTAGGTATCATCTAAAATTGTTGATGTATGTAAATTAGGAAAAGTTAAACATGATAAACATTGGCTGGTATAATTAGCCATAGGTATAAAATGAAAGGTTTCGGAAATAGTTAAAGATTGTGAGGTAAACCTGAATGGTTTTCCTATGAAAGTAAACCTGAACATCCTATCCTTAGGATTGTATGATATACTTATCAGCATGGATTGGTTGGAACAACAACATGTCATGGTCGATTTCTTACACACATCAATCTTGTCTACAGATATCCAATGGAATCAAGTGAAAATTCAAGGTATGCTGAAGAAGGTTTCTGTAAGGCAGATATCTTCTTTACTAGCAAATAAGTGCATTAGGAAAGGCCAAAAGTTGTTTGCAGTAAATATCCAAGAGATAGAGGCTGAGAGAGAGCATCACATAGAGGAATTTCCCATTCTTGTAGAATTTAGGGATGTATTCTCTTAGGAAATCACTCGATTACCTCTAAAACGAGACCTAGAATTTTACATAAAACTAACACCAGGATCAGTTCTGGATTCAAAATCCCCTTACTGCATGAGTGCACCAGAGTTGGTGGAACTGAAACTACAATTGCAGGATTTGATAGAGAAAGGATATATCTGACCAAGTGTGTCCCCTTGCAGAGCAACGATATTTTTTGTAAAGAAGAGGAATGGTATAATGGGGATGTGCATCGATTACCATCAGCTTAACAAGATGACTATCAAGAAACTAAACCCACTCCCTAGGATCGATGACTTGTTTGATTAGGTAGGAGGAGCCAAGATATTTTCAAATATTGACCAGCGATCTAGGTACCATGAGGTACATATTTGCGACGAGGATATTCACAAAACCGTCTTTCATACAAGGTACGATCGCTATGAGTTTGTAGTAGTGGCATTCAGGTTGACCAATGCACCCACAAAATTTATGTGTATAAAGAACAATATATTCAGTAAATATATGGATAAAAAAAATTTGGTCTTTATAGACGACATCCTATCTTACTCTAAGAGTAAAGAGACACACAAGGAACACCTTCGCATAGTACAATGGGTGTTACGAGAACACCAGCTTTACGTAAACTTTAGTAAATGTGATTTTTACAAACCATAGATACAGTACTTGGGTCACATCATCTCCGAGATGGGGATAGCTATGGACCCAGAAAAGATTAGAGCCATAGAATATTGGCCTACCCATACTAGTGTCATCGACATTATGTCTTTTTGGGGATTAGCCGGATATTATCGAAAGTTCATTAAGAAATTCTCGAGAATAGCTTGTCCCATGACCTCTTTGCAAAAGAAGGAAAATAAGTTATTATGGACAATTAAGTGCGAGAAAATTTTTCAAAATCTTAAGCATCTTTTGACGACTGCATTGATACTACGAATTGCAGATACCAATGGGGATTTTGTTGTTTGCACAGATGCCAGCAAGCAAATACTTAGAGTATTCCTCTTGCAAAAGGATTATGCGATCCGTTATGAATCACAAAAGTTGAAAGAACATGAGCAGAACTACCCCACTCACGATCTTGATTTGGAAGCCATCAGGGAAAACCCACTCATTCCGCAAACAGGTTCAAGAAGGAACCTTACCATAAACGGTCCAGCATCCCAAGAGAAGAAGGAAAAGAGGAACATACCCCTAAACCTCTGGAAGGAGATTATCATAGTCCTTCTAGTGATGACTCTCTTTCTCCATGCAGAAAAAAACAAAGAAATGATGAAAATATCCAGGGGGATTTCAGAAAAATAAGATCCCCAACCTATGAAGGAGAGGTGAACACGGGGGAGAAAGCTGAAGAATGGTTGTTGGGTATGAGAAAATATTTTTGAGTGCATAACTACGTTAGTGAAATGAAGGATCGACTTTCCATCTATAATTTAAATGGAAAAGCAACAAGATGGTGGAGAGACTTGAAGCATACCAAGAAAGATGAGGTAATAGAAATACGTTGGAGTAATTTTCGCAATATTTTTAAAGAAAAATATGTCTGAAAGATACTTCGACAGAAAAGTGAAAGAGTTTCATGAGTTACATATGGGATCCATGACTATGGATGCTTTTATTAACATATTTTTAGATCTGTTACATTATGTTCCATACATCAAGGACGAGAAGGTAAAAATCCAATAGTTTTTATGATGTCTTCCTCCCAATTTTTGGGAAAGGATCGATTTTGGCATGCCTAAAACCTTGGACATGACATTGCACAAAGCTATACTCTACTATGAGCATGTTAAGATAAGGTAAGAGAACATAAACAGAAACAAAGACAAGTCTTAGAACTTCTCTAGCAACTGAAAACCTAGTTTTAACACACCACCGTATAGAAAATAGAACAACAGTTTTCCAACGAACAACAACTTTAACAAATCAGGTACAAATCCATATGTACCAGCTCCAAATGCTAACAATCCAGTAGAAACTAAGGGAGCCAATGCTACCTTGCTACAAATAAAATGCTAGAAATGCAACGGGCCTCGTTATTCTCAATATTGTATGAACAAGACCAATGGGGTCTTGCACAACTTACAAGAAGAACCAACAGTAGAGGACATAGCTAGAACACTGCCAATTATGCAGCCTTGGATGGCCGATGTAACAAACTAAAATAATAACAACAAACAATATGTATATATATATATCAATATTAATTATTAATATTAATATATAGTGATATTAATAATTAATAATTAGTACCCAATTTGATGAGTTTAAAAATGTGATTTTAACCAGCCGCGCGAATGAGATTGGAACGGCGTCCTTCCGTGGCTAGGGTTCCCTAGCCGCCGCTCTGCGCAGGCCGAGCTTGGCTGGAGCAGGACAGGCTGCTCACAGCACGGACTTCTTCAGCGTAGGCTCCTTCTTAGCGCCGGGCCAGGTTTTTTCGCTGCCAGTTTGTGTTTTTATTATTCTCTGTGTGGGGTTTTCTTGCAGCTTCTTTCAGCGTGGAGTTCTCTCAAGAGATGGGCTCTCATGCTCAGCTTGCTGCCTTCAAGGCCCTTGTCCAAGCTGCTGCTCCTCAGGCAGCTTCTCTTTCTTCTTCCAAGTTTGTGAAAAAAATGGATGAGATCCCTTCTCTAGAGCTCTCTCCTTTGGAT